>JBBPCS010000672.1:3803906-3819961 GCA_037974645.1 Hollardia meadi
TATTGGCAATCAGAACATCCAGCCTTAATTCCATCAACACATCTGAGAACCAGGCAGACAAAGCAGATGCCACAGGATCAGTGTCTCAGTCAGAATCGGGGATTCAACAGAAACTCTCTTCCTCTTTCGCTCAGCTTTAAATCTTTATCCATTCCTCAAAACCTGCCATCCTCTACTGCATTCCTGCACAGCTTCCTTTAATAACCATCCTCTTTATCTCCGTCTCATGTTTCTCCCTACTGCCTCAATGCTGCACATGTGACTCAACTGGTAGAAATATACCAGTGTATTGTATCTGGACCAGTTATCTACAAGAGCAGGTTTTCCAAGTAAGAGGCCAGCTAGAGCTAAGTCCCCTGCATAGTTAGCAATGCTACTGATTAGTGGAATAGCCCACTGGTAGAGAGACACGGCGCAGAGTGTGACAGACATAAGAGCAAGTCAATAAAAACATATCCTGTTTACACTGCTGGTTTACTACACAGTGGTATTGACATTTTTTTTAAGGATGGGGTCACAGGCGGACTGTTTGAAGTTAACTGAGCTAATAACAGCTCACATTGTGATTGAGAAGTTTATCGGAAATCTATAATGAAAATGGAGGCCTAAAACTGGGCTGAGCAGTTAATTTAGCAAACAAATAATAACCCAAACCAGACAGCTCAGACACATGGGGACCATGATATTGACATGGAAATGAAGAGGGATATACAATAGGTCTGACTGACAGCTGTATCATGGCAAATCCAATTCACAATACACTTCACAGGTGAGGCTTGAAGTCTGGACTGTGAATCAATGTTACCCAACTGCGTCAACTTTTCTTTTCTTTTTCGCTCTACGGCAGCTCTCATGTTCAGCTCCACTGCAGTGCCAGACATTCAGAGAGATGTGCTTCCCTCTGCTTCCTGTCAGCTTTGCCCTACTGACCCTCATTAGAACAGTGCCCATGACTTCCACTGTGCGTAATTGAACCCCGGTCCTGCTAATTTGTGCCGCAGGAGTGAAAGCCCATAAATCACCTTTGCTCTGCTCTTGATCTCTGAAAGTTCAACCCACTGGCTCAGAGGCACAACTCAATCTTCAGACAGCAGAGGATGGAGGAAGATAACACTTTGTAATACATGCTGCAATTTACAGTCTAATTTTGTTCTATGAATCCGTACCAATAAAATACTTACCGCTACTGCTACTTAATTGTAATAAAGGAAAAGAAAACAAGACTGAGTGGAACAACGGAGTAGCAACTGGGTATTTTAGTGTAAATTATTTTTTAAATACTAGGTAACTACAGTATACCTTACAGGTTTAGGAAAATGGTCTTAATTAAGCACTAATTTTCTGAGGAGCCTATAAAGTAATTATGGTGTAATGCAGAGGGTTTTCAACGTCTGAGACTGTGGGCTTCCCCTCAGACAAAGCTTAGAAAAAGGTTTGTTTTTTAATTTGTTCTTTAATAACCCCTCCACCTGAGTTCCAAAAGATGTTCCTTTCAGTTCCTTTCATTACCTTACCTTACTAGGTTTCGTAGCTTTTAGTATCAGTGTAATATACCATTCATAGTCTCCGCAGAATACCGGAGACTATTGCCAAACTTAGGTTATTTTTCCCAGTACTTAGCCCCATCCAGTATTCACAAAAATAGTATAATTGATTTCCCTTCTTCTCTAAAATGTCCAATTGTTATTCCCTTGTTCCCCATTGTCTTGTTTTCTTCCACTGTACCTACCTTTAAGTGCCAGTAGGGACCGGTAAGGACTTTATTGGTATCCGACTCCTATAAAAGGTATAAAGTGCTACCAAGAGATGCCGTGAATATTGTGAAAACATCCATAAAAGCTTGTTTGATTGTTAAGCTTAATATGTTAAGTTACAACTAAATGGTCTGGGTGTTGCCAGTCTTCACAGCTCAGAGCAAAAAAAACAAACCATCTTGATCCCAAAGACAATTTCATTAACGTCAACTCATCACAGTATACCGGCACAGGCAAACACAGCACATGCAATTTTCCTTATTCACCGTTTTATGAGATACCTGGATGGGAAAAACTGAAACAGAGATGGACAAGTAATTTACATTATAGAACACAAAATTAGCTTTCACTCTGGATTAGAAATATGCAGAGCTGGAGGCTAAATTACCCATGGAAGCTAAATCAAAAGCAGCATTTTGTGGACTTTGTTGTAGCAAATGGCAATCTGCTGGTGTAATCGCATGAAGAAGTAATGTCTTATATAAGAAATGCTTGAATTGCTGTTTTCCTGCAATATGCTGAGATGTGTTTGAATCAATGTCTCCTTCGCAAAAAAACATGACGGCTGTAACATCGGTAATTGATTTAGTAAGGTGTACTGCAGAAGTCCTCTGTTCTAGTTAACAGCAAACAGCTATGAAAGTGATATTTTTATATCTGACTGCAGTGATCTGAACAGATTCGGTGTCACAGCAATATGTGGCTCGTGGTTATCAAACATGGCAGGTAAACAAAACGCTGCGGTGAACCCCAACATAACCCAGCAAGAGATAATTGAAAAACGCTGCACGAGTCACGTGTTACGGTGCGTCTTTCAGTGTAAGGCAACAGCTCACAGGTCTCTGGAAAACTATTCCAACCGAAATTACATTTTAGTGGTGCAGCCCCCGGGAGTGAGAGAATGAAATTCTGCACATATCATGCCCTCACCCAAGGCGAAACGCTGTAATGAATTTTATTACTGCACAGGCAATGAGTGCTGAATTGAGAGAAGATACGAGCAGTTAAAAACCTAACGGATGATTTCCAAATGTGTCACAGAAGTGGGAAAGGTGAAAGAGGGAGGGAGGGAGGGGTCCAGCTTAAATGATCACAGCATGGAAGGATCATGAAAGAAAGTGGGCTGCCGACATCAAGTGATGTAACTTTGCAAACAATGAAAAGGTAGTAAGTAGGCGTCTAGTATGTGGCATGACAGATATTAACGAGAAATTGCATTTTAACAAAGTCTTCCTCTGTCACTCTAATCAGTCTGAAATCCCTTTCTTGGCTCAGGTTCAGGGCCTCAGATTCTTTCGTCACACTTTTCCCTGCTGAATAATGCCATCTCAGCCTGGAACCTTTGATCCGCACAGGCAGAGAGCGAATCTAAATTCAGATGTAAGAAAGTATTTGATACGGACATGGCGCCTTCTTGATCGCAGCTGACACAACGATCACATAGAAGCAAGGGGTGGAACAAAGGACTATCAATTTATGACACTGTGTGATAACAGTCACTTTACAAGACACCGTGTGCTACCCAGGATAGATGCAAAGTACTGAGAGCTTGATTTAAAATACAATCATCATTTTAATGGCATGTCATCAGAGTTTACAGGGGTTGTGAACCACTCAATCAGCTCCACAAAGTGAACGGACAGGCTTAAGATCATCCTCTCCTCATGCTCTCACCCTCTTTCTCTCTCTTGCATGTACTTTAAATAATACAGCATAGCAGAATTTAACAGTTCAAATTAAGGTTATCCACTGCTCTAAATCAAAGAAACATATTAATCATGCAAAATATATTTCGGCCTGTTAAATAACTAAAACATCATCTGTATAAGAAGCCATTTTAAATGACTTTTAAAGCGTGAATCTGTATTGTTTTGCAAGTAGTGTGGCCTCGCATCTGTACGGTGTCAATGCCAGTCAAGTAGATAAAATATTTGGCAGATGGAAACTTATAATCCAGATTTATAGCTCATTATGAAGTGCACTTTCAAAAAGTAGTATAGAAATAAAAAATTGCAAGGAAAATAGATGGTACCATGTCTCTAAATTATTCTAAATGGTGCATGAATACAAATGTAGGAAAAGTATTTCTAATCTTAAGATTAACTCTGCATCAACGCATTCGTAAGCCAAAACTCATAAAACACTGGTCTTTGTACCTAACAAATGAGATGCATCCTAAGCATTTTGACAAACAACAGATGCAAAACTCTGCAGGATTCCTTGTTTAATCATATGACACCAGTCCAACTATATAAACAAAAGCGCCGCTTCCACATACGGTGACTGCCACATACACCCACACACAACACAGTGTCTTACAGGAGTTCCAGAGTCAATTTATAATATATACACATTGCAGGCAAGTAAACATTTACCGTCCACTGCACTCTCCAGCAGGTTGTATTTACTGAAGGGCTTAAAGAATATACACTGTATATTCTTTAAGCCCTTCAGCTTAATATATATTATTATATATATATTATACATATATTATACAGTATGTTTTTACTGTTGCTTGTGTACTGTATGTCTGTGTTTGTATGCCAACACTGCATGGAGCAGCCAAAGGGCCCAATCAGACAAAGGGCGATTTGCAGGTTACAAAACGTGAGGGGCACCACACTGCCTTTAATTGGGGCTTTGGTGGACACAAAAAAAGACCGGTGCGGTGTGTTTTTATAATTGTTGCTAGGCAACAATACTAGAAAACAACTTAACACAAATCTCAAGTGCCGCACTAATTTACCTCGAGGCCTGCTGTTTCTTGATTAAATCGTTATGGTTATGGTTGGTAACGTCATGAAGCTTCGGGTATCCAGAAGCAGTCAGCACTAGTTTCTTTCATAATTGTTATTTCCAGGCAACAGTAAACTTTGTCGTCACCATCACAGAAGGTCCTGCACTCAATTCATCCGATTGGACAATTAGAAAAAAAAAACATTGGGATGTTGAATTTTTTTTTCCAACTCGAGGTGTTCAGAGGCACTCAGAGCGTCTAAAACACGAGGCACCCAGGGCTCATTAGCTGCGTGCAAAACACTTACTGTCCATAGGAAACAACTGGAAAAAGACACCTCCCACTGCAAAAGTGAGAAAATCTCTCCTGTTTGTCAATCTAAGTAGTAAGATGTACAGTTAAGACATTTGGGAGACAATATGCAGAACGTTCAGATATTTTAGTGAAGAAAAACAAGACAAGACAGGGGGCAAACGCAGGCTGAGTTTGCCTCTGTAAATGTACCATGTCAGAACTCTAATTTATTTACAAGGTCACCCCTCGCAGCTCTTTAAAATGATGGGCTCTTAACAACCCAGTTCACTGGGTTTAATGCACTCGTACCCTCACTGGCTCTCTGTAACATTACTTCATTGGGAAAAGAAACTGAGGTACCCACAGCTTCTTTACTAGGCTCTGGATGAGGCCTGCACATTTAACTGCATATTGCCTCACACGAAAAGGCCATAAATCTTATCTTAGGTAATGATGGGTTCCTTAACGAACATTATAGGTTTAGGATTTTTTAGTACTTTAGTAACAGATATCTGGAATAGTGTCACAGTCTGTTTATCAGAGGAAAGAAATTGTTCTGCCACTGAATATCACCTCAGCCCACAAGCATGTCAGTCATCAGAAAAGCTGTCTACGGTGGGTTTTCTGCCAGCAGGCTACCATTCGAAACAGTCTAAACGTATTTATCAACAGATTTTATCACAATTGTTCAACCATCAAGCCTGTGCTTCCTTCTACTAGATCTGTTCCCTGAAGTTACTAGAAGGCTTGAGAGTAGATGCTGAAAATACTTTCATTAAAACATATTTAATTCAAATCACATCAAGGAGACTTGTGTGCATATGAAATCAAGGTTGAATTCTGGCAATAAAAGTCAAGATTCATCCTCTGACACATTAGCCATAATTCCATCCCACTGGTTTTAGTTTTTTGCATTAACCTGCCCAGTAAGACCGTTGCCACAACCAGCTGGTTTAGACAATCTGATACCTCTGAATTCATTGAATTGTCTGTTCTGTATTGAAGTGCTCATGATCCACAGAACAAAAGACTTACACTGTATTACAGCACAAACAGGATGTGGTGATGCCAAAGCAAGTGGCACAAAAGGCTTTCATCCACATAGGATTGTGTGTCTTCACGCAACAAGTATGTAATAGGCTTAAGAGATCACAGCTGAAAGATCCTTGGTCCAGAGCCTAGTCTAGTCCTGAAGGCAATTATAACCACAATGCCTTTACACCACACGCCAGAAGGACAGACAGAGAGGAGAAGGGGGGGGGACTCTCAGCTCTGTGTGACTGTGATGAGGGGAGACTGTTCATTTCAATATCCAAACAAGGAATTGAAAGGTAAAAAACATGGCTAACACACCAGCCTATAGCTATTTTGGCCCTGACAGGTGATGACTGTCCCTCAGGCACATACAATAGGCAGACCTGTCAAGATCCATATCTCATCTCTGCTGACTGTCAAAGCCATTTTCCCCAACTGCCCAGCAGGAAAGCCAAAAACATTTTCTACATCGGCATGTAGCACAAACACTTCCCCAGTAGTGTAAAACTGACATACTTTAGCTTGCAGCAGCACAGTATGCTGAGAGACAACATTAAGGGGTTAAGGGTTTGATACATCACTTAAAAGGAATAGTTTGACATTTTCGTAAATACACGTCTTTGTTTTCATGACGAGTTAGACGAGAAGGTTGATACTACTCTCCTGCCTGTACAGTAAATATGAAGTGGAAGCCAGCAGTCGGTTAGCGCAGCTTAGCATAGAGACTGTTACAGGAACTTACTACTTAATGTAAGTGTAGCGAGGTGCCCCAGTAGGTCATCTGGTCGAGCATGTGCCCCATGTACGAAAGGAGTTCTTAACAGTGGCCCGGGTTCGATTCTAACCCGCATCCCTTTGCTGTGTGTCATCCCCACTCTCTATCAACCATTTCTTGTCAAGATCTTCAGCTATCATATCCAATAAAGGCCAAAAAGCCCCCCAAAAAATAATTAAAGAAAAAAGGAAGAAATAATCTGGCACATAACTGCCCTGGTAAAATTTTTACAATTTGGCTTTTGTACAGATTAAGCTAATAGGATAAAACATGTTAATTAGTGATGTTTAAAAAGGTGTTTTTGACCGAGCCAGGCTAGTTGTATCCTTATATTAAACAGACAGATATGACTGTGGTTATCAATCTTCTTATCCAACTTTCAATAAGAAAGCAAATAAGCGTATTTCCGAAAATGTCCAACAGCTGCTTTAATAACATGGACTGCACGTTTATGGGCACTAAAACTAACCAGGTGTGAAAACAGCACATTTTGAGCCTTTATATGGTGATTATTTGCTTCACCAACCACAGAGCACCGTTGCTACAGAGGCTTTCTGGTTTCTTCATAACTTGCGCCACACGGAGTCACAGTGTGCCAGTTTGGACCAAACAGCCATACAAAACACCAGTTTTAGTGTTCTGCAATCAGACTCAAAATGCTAATGAACTTAACTGACACCAGAGAATAAATTGTCCTCTATGGTGACAAAGTTTATTTCAATTTACACAGCACAATGACACAAGATGGGAGGCCTCAGAGGCTACCAACAGACTGGTGCCAGCAAGCATCTAGGGATCGCTTATGGGCTTGGCTTACAGTAACTACCTCATAATGTTAGAGAGAGACAGAAAGAGAGAGCAGTGAACATTGCCAAGAAACGTTTTCCACACACAACACTTTCACTGTGTTTCATCTGCTCCTGTTCTTTGCTTCACTGCATCTGTAAAGGATCATATTAAACAACAGGAGGCCCAGACCAGGCTAGTTCCAGGGTGGTGTGTATCGTTCTCTGTCATTTTGTGGAAAAATCAGGATACTCCTGAATTTTAACAGCATAACTTAACTTTTAGATTTTACAGATTTGAGATTTTTTTTTTTAAACACAGAAAGACAGAAAATGACCAAAACAGGTGATAAGAATCCCAAAAATGCCAAACATTTTGTTGCTTTTATTCATCTTATTCCATAGTAAACTGGAAATCTTAGGGTTTTTAGGTGCTGCTTAAGGAAAACAAGCATGATGAAACAAGTATATATGTATGTATGATGATTCAATATTTTATGACATTTTATAGACTAACCAACCAACTAACAATGTAACAGAAAATGAAAATGTCACTACAAAAATAGTTGTACCAATAATGTAGTTTGTCTAATTATTTAATATTCTTAACCTTGGTTTTAACTAGTTTTATCCATTTAATAGTTACAGTAAAAATAGCATTTAATTGAGACATTATAGTGTAGCCTAGCTAGCTCGAGTCCTACAAGTAGCTAGCATAGACTCTTTATTTATATCAATGGTAGCTAGTTAATCTAGCTAACTAGTCTTTGCAAAATGGCACTGCTTCAGATATTTATTATACACATCAAAATGACTGTTGACAGGTGGGAGCTTTGCCTCCTTAATTAAATTGCTCAAAATTTTAAAAAAATGTGCAGCAGCATAATGAAAGCTAATATAGCTGTTAGCCTCAGTTATAACGTAGACCAATTAGCGTTTTAAACTTGAGTTTTGAATTGATTATTTATTTGGAGTCTGTTTTACGCAACGATAATCCATCGTGTGTCATGGCACAACACTTACCAATGTTTTGAAGATTTTCCCAGGTTCCTCAAAGACTTATATCCAGCTGAGATGAAAATATTCCTTTGCCTTGTTCGTCTTCTTCTTCTTCATCGATGATTTTACGGCGATTGGCAACTGATCCGTTTCCTAACATGTTGTAAATTGAGACTTTCTCAGCCACTTGAACAAAATGATGAAAACCGGAAGTGACATATCCTCTTGTTGATAGTACATTACTGTTCACCTTAAAACATCCATGATTTTATGTATTACAAGATCATACAATGTTATCAATTAGGCCTAATTTCATCAAATTTTTGACTGTCATCATCAACTGAACACTGAATATGTTTTTGGCCGAGGACAGGCATACACAATTAGATAGTAGTGTAACCTCCTTTCAGAAATGTTGCCCCCTGACTGTGTTGTTGGCAAAGTTTCTGATTCTGCCCAAATTACAAATGGATAAATGTGTGCTCCCTCTAACATTTAGAGAGGTCAGGCCCATATTGATTGCACAGTTAAATGCAGAGTTAGAGTGAATGGAAATGTCAACTGTAGAAGTCGGTGAACCAAGAAAACAGAAATAAAACCTGGCCTGATGTTCGGAAACCGATGAAAGCAGCATATGACTTAAGCAGAGCCTTGACAGTTCATTGCAAATTAGGGTGCTCAGAAATTGGCCTAAATTGAAGCTAGATTGATGGTCTCTCTTGATGCAGAGAAAATCAATGTTAGAAGATTTGAGAGCTTGTGTGAAGCATCAGGGATAAGTGGACGTGACTGTATCTATTTGTTTGTGGGCATATTAATCAGCCCCAGTAGTACATCACGTCAGCAAATGAATTTCAACCCAGCCGATATGGGATTAGTTAAATAGACAGGTCCACAACTCAGACGGAGGAGATATTAAATATTTACTGGTTTTCAGGTTGCACAAGCTGATCCAAGCTGGATATTTGTACGCACAATCCTGGACAAAGTTTCTCTTCCAGTGTGTCAAACCTTAAAAAAAAAATAATTTAGTGCACACTAATCCAAACTCTCCTTCTCAATTATTGGGAAGGTCAGGATTGTCAGAAGGAAGCAAATGAAACACAAGCATAGGTTTTAATGAGGATCTCCGCTGCAGCACGACTCAACAAGCTTCTTTTTTTTTTTTACTGTAATCAAATCAAGTTAGAAAAAAAAGCCATTTCCACGCAGGACTTGATTGGGTGAGTTAATAGATGGGAAGATACAGTTTGGTCATGACCCTTTGTATTTCAGGCGTTGTTATCATTCAACCTTGGCATCTGAAAAAGGGTCCCCCTTGTCAGTTCTTTCAAGTAGATTCAAAGGAGTGTTATGACACAGGGAAGCGATGCGTGAATCATTATTTTGAAAAGTACAACCTCTCTGCCTTCACCTTTTATGAGATGTAAATACAAAAAAAAGAAGAAAGAAACACCACCAGAAATCAGCCCCACATTGACGATCCCCATGTCTGCTTCTGGTATTTCTGAGAGAAGATGAATCATTATCATGTACCAATTCCCAGTGAAGGCAACGATGTTTATATATGTAACGAGACATCTGAAACTATTTCAGCATCACATTATGAATGCAGCTCCTTGCCTGCTGTTCTCACTAAAGAATTAAGAAATATCATTTTCCTGGTTGCAGTTTTAAAAATGGGATTTTAATTTTACTGCTTCACTGGTCAGCCAACAGTTTATGGGCTTGTTACAGTAGAAGAAATAGATAAAGAAAGAGATATACAGTATAGAGGTATAGAGGTAAAGAAAGATATATCTGGGATTGAACCTTCAGGACTGTTTCTTTTGAGAAAAATTTAAGATAAATTTGTTATATCTGTGACTGCTCTGTGCCAGAATAACATTGATGAGATGTCAAAATTCTGCGAATGCAGGAGAAGTTTATATTTCTTCTCAAGAAATTTCTTCATGCATGACTGTCCTGGATTGCAGTGTAGATGTTGGGTCTAGACAGAAATCACTTTTTTTTCATTATGAGAGGTTCATTATGATAATATTTTGACTTTTTAGTCAAGACATATTATCCACATGATTGACAACAAAATGCAATCTACGTAACTCTCATCAAACTGACCTGTACACCAATTCCACGTGTAAAGCTTTGCTCTATTTAATTTGTCAAAGAAGCATTAGAGAAAATACATCCCATAAAAAGAGGCCCATCCTCTCAACAGCTTTTGTCACTACAAAGATGACCTTCTATTCCATGATTAATTCACAGGTCGTGTTAGGTTATTGGTAACTATGACTCTTTTGAGATGGTTGATTATACCAGTATACAGTGACTGCACTGTCCAAAGGAAAGGGTGAAAAACATTCTCACAGGGCATTCATGGTCGCCAGAGGATGAATCCTGATTAATTGGTGACTTTTCCTCTTGAGTCGCCATGAGGTTCACATTTATGTTTTAGGGTGAAACGTCTCCACAACTACTGGATGGATTGCCGTAAAATTTGGTGCCAATAACACAGTTCCCCTCAGGATGGATAATTATAATAAATTTGGCGTTTCCTTCACTTTTCATCCAGCTCCATCATGTCGCAATTTCAGGTTTCATTTTCATTTTGTTCGTTTGACTTAGACCCTGCGCAACTAATTTCCTCTAGGCTTATTCTCAGCTGTACTATGCGTTTAGTGCAAACTAGCAAATGTTAGAATGCCAACATGTAAAATTAACATGGTGCCCGTGGTGATGTTTGCGCCTGTCAAACATCAGGATGTCAGCATCGGCATTGTACCCTCATGCAGATGTTGCTGGATTCTCCATGATGACTGCTAACATTCAAGTCATCTGATAACTCAAGATGGTTGTGTGATTACAGAT
Organism: Hollardia meadi; assembly: GCA_037974645.1. Classification (NCBI taxonomy): domain Eukaryota; kingdom Metazoa; phylum Chordata; class Actinopteri; order Tetraodontiformes; family Triacanthodidae; genus Hollardia; species Hollardia meadi. The sequence goes on from JBBPCS010000672.1 coordinate 3,815,154, forward strand.
GTGGTTGTGAAAGAGTTACTAATACTGAGTATTGACAACATAACAGCACATCCAATAAATGTGGGTTATCAGGCACTTCCATACTACTAAGCCCCAAGTCAACTATGTTGGAGCTTTCAGAAGTCAGGAATGCATAATTATGTCAACTCCAATATGACATGAACAGCCTCAGAGAGCTGCTAACAAGGTTGCAGACTCTTAAAACAACCGTGCCACAAAGAAAAGCTTTGTGAAGATCAGCAGTTTTTGCTGAGACTCTCCTGTTTTGTTTTTTTGTTTTGTTTTTCCAGACCAATTCTTCTTTCTATTTTTGGCTATGGCTATAACCAACCTATCACAGTTGTTGAACTTGACCTTCTGACTAGTACTTCTCTGGCACAGTTTGTACGTTTGGTGTTATTTATATAAAATGCACTCATGATGCAACCATAAATCATCTCAGTGCTTGGTTGCTGTAGGTCAGCTACCATCGCTCCTTCAGAAGGTTGTGTCAGGTCAACCAAACGGGGATACATTATACTGCGATACATTATTTAGTAATGTATGATTTACCAAACTATTGTTACATGTATAATAGACCTCGTTTTTCAAGCCTGTAAATGCCAGCAAAATAAATCAGCCGAAAATCACATTACTGCTCACAGAGAAAAGGTTTTTAATAGCAAATTACGCAGATCAAGAGAAAGAGGTGCAGCTATTTATGTGGACAATGTGTGTCTTGGGAGGTCATTAGAGCAAGCTGAATAATTCAGTAAATAAGCTTCTGGCAAAGTCTGTACACTTCCTCTCCCTAACAACCCCTGCCATGCCAGCAGGAAGTCAGGCTTCCATTCGATCAACCCTTCAGAAAACTCGGTCCACCTGACTCTGAATTGTGTCGGTATAAGCAGCGACATGACATAAGTTTGCAAACCAAGAAAGAAAAAAGAAATATCACAGGGAAATTCAATTAAGATTTAGCTGGAGGCATCTGATAAGTTTATGGAAATTAAAGTTTTATGTAAATCAGTTGTCTGCCTGGCCATGTGCCAGATCACAAGGGGCTGCACTATATTGCATTCAAATTAGCTGCCTCAGAAAACGCAGCAGCTACGCCTAACAAGCCCAAAAACAATATTGCATGAAGTCGAGAGAGTGCGCCGCATATTTTAAAGGATGACTTTAAAGAGGGGTTTCATATTTCTGCTCACTCATAACATCTCACCCATCGCTATAAAAATGATTAATAACCCATCTCTACAATTATTCAAAATTACTACCCAACCACTCTGCTTCTGCAGACATTGTTTTCTCGGGATACAGAATAAAGACACACCGTGGAGCCACATCAATATTAATTCTTGTGATAAATTCTTTATTTAAACAATCCTCCATTCCATTTCTTACAATGCCAGACAAAGTGTGTTAGTGAAGCCATAAAAATACACTGCAGAGTTGAGAGCAGATCCAGTCACAGAGCACGCTGACATCTTGTGGACAATGAACGCAACTTCAGGGACAGAAGCTGTGTGCGTTGATCAGCTACTTTTCAATCTCTCTGTAACATTTAATCTTATGTAGGATCTGCTGTTTGTGAGGCATTTATTGATCGAGTAGACGCTCCTCTGTAATGGCACTTGTGGGCACACTTCTACTACATATACAAATCAGGTATTAGATATTCATACTGTGCATTGCATTTGTTATACTGTACACTTATTACAGCAAAGAAGAACAAACAGTCATCATATGAACAGGAAACCAAAGCACATAATCCCCTAGAAACAGACATCAATGAAACATTACAAATCCACTATAATAATAGAAAAACATTTCCATGACCCTCTTCTCACCTTCAATTGTCAGATCAAATTTTTATTTAAATGTGTGTGTAAAAACAGCCTGTTTTTTTGAAGGCATAAGGCACAGTCGGAGTAAGATGGCAGCAGGTTTTTAGTTCACCGTTGAGCAGATGCTACCTTGAGATAGTGGAGCTGGCATGTGATTGGCCAGAGGCAGTCGTGGCAGCACTGAGCTGAGAGAAACCACTATGACTAGACTCCAGACTGGTCATGGATCCCCTAGAAATAGCAGAAAAAGACAGAAAAGAAGTATTAATTTTCAGATATGATTCTACCCAATGAATCACTGTAAAAAAGAAACATACTGTATGTAGAGTATAACAGGTATAAAAAGGACATATCTGACAAATATGTCTGTAATACACAAGGAGAGATCATTTCCAGAAATATCACAAGATTGGTTTTTGATAAACCCACACACTGTGGCAGAGACAGCTTCAATATATTACAGAGAGAGCATGACACGACCACAGAGAGGGAGAGGGGGAAAAAAAAGAGCTCAGAGGAATAAATAAACTGACCTGAAGTCATGGGAGGCCAGCACCTCGGTGTAGTACATAATCTTACACTTGTGGGAGGAGACCTGCAGTGAGGCCAGCACATCATCCACACGGGGCAGGCTGGAGGCGGAGCAGGCTGGGGGGCTGTGGAAGCGCCACTGGAGGATGTAGAAGCCAGGCCAGCGCGTTACGTGGGATCCCTGTTTGAACAGAGGATAGCAGCGGGATTGATTCAGCTGCTCTGATGAAACAAGACAGCAAACAAGGAAAATAAAAAAAGGTCTAGTCCACCATCTCGTTCCCGACCTGTACACTTTCTCCCTCCTTGCAGGTGAAGGCTCTCTCCACCATGCTGTAGTCCTTTCCCAGCACCCAGCTCCTGTCTATCAGCTGGGCATTAACGGCCCCGAGGGACGTGAGGGCATGGGTTCCCAGGGTGTCTTTCTTCTGTGGCTGTGGTGCCTTCTTGGAATGGTAGATGTTGAAGATCACATCTCCTTTGGACACGTCAAAGTCCCAGGTGATGACGGAGGAGGCCTCAGTGATGTCGATCAGCATCTGCAGGAGGATGTAAGGAAACACAGAACGGCAGACAGCAGGCCATTAATCACGTTTCTCTTTTACTGCAAGCCTGCAATGTGCATTTCATCCAGCTGGTGGCACCCTAATCCACAGTATAAAACACCGCATTCACATAAATTGGAAATGGAAACCATTACACACGATTAGCACAACTGAGATAGCCTCACTCGTTGATACATGTGGATCAGGGTGCTGACTTAAAAGCAGAGACTGTACCTCATATGGGGCTCCTTTGAAAATACTGGCACTCTTATAGATGGAGTCAGTCAACAGGCGGTTTTCCTCACTCTCCAGCTCTTCTGCTGTCCGGTACATAGTTTTAGGGACCAAACCTCCATCGGGGATGTCACACTGGAGAGGGCAGAAGAAAAAAACCCCATCAACCTGATGTATGGTAACGCACCGTTTCACCGTGTCTGCTTTCAGAATAAAATCAGCACGTTCAGGTGGGGCATGCTGAGGACTACACCTCACCATGCAGTCCCCTCCCAAGAAGTCAGGGATGATTTCTTTGTCGATGTAGTCCACCAGTCCTCCTGCACCCTGGTAGTCGTTTCCAGCGTAAACGAGGAACTTCTTACGGGTGTTCTCGTCAATCAAAGGGCTGACCTGGAGCCAACAGACAACTAGAATTACCGCGATGCGGTTGTATACAAGAATGGGACGTACGGAAGTACAGACGGACGGACAACCCGAAAACATAATGCCTCCGGCCACGGCTCTCGCCGGCGCGGAGGCATAAAAATGGAAGCAACGGCGGGTTCTCATGTTATGAACTCTAAAAGTCAATACATGAATATTTGAATTATTCATGAAATAAACAGGTTGGCTGGTTGATGGTGTTACTAAGCATCTGAATTTGTGCTTTATATTGATTTTATCATAACAGCTAAGAAACTCTATTTGTTGATAAAAACTAATACTTTTCACATCTCCGGGTAGAAGCTGTTGCAGCCACAGCTAATGTCTGTACCACCTTTATTACTTTTGTTTTGATTTATTTTCATATATTGCTGTACTTGTACTATTACGTATCTTTATTTCTTTGAGGCTTGCCATTACTCTCCTACAAACTGTAGCATTGCACATTGCTGTAGCCAGAAACAAATTTCGCCCGTGAGGATCTGCATATTGCAAGGCTATAATTATCTCCCTTATCATTCGCTCAAATTCACACCCAGCTATTAAAAATTACAATCTCAGCATGTGTACTGTAGAACTTCATCTGTTCTTCCACAATCAGATGATTCATTAAAGCCACATTAACTGCGGCGTGTAAAATTCTTTCTCACCAGGGTCCAGAGCACTGGAAAAACTCTAGGCGCCCTCAGTATGAGCAGGCGACCCAGAGTCTCGGGGTAGTTGGCCTCCACCACCTCGATGATTCTCAGCAGAGCCTTAACCCCCGGCCTCCACAGGTGACGCATGTTAAGACCCTCCAGATCCACCAGGCAAGTCCAGCAGCTGACCGACACATTGACATAAGACATTACACGACTATATATGCAAGCACCTGGTTAGCTGACAGAAGATGGATGAATTCATATTTAGGCACCTAATGGGTCGACCAAAGACTCTGGTGTTTTCCTCGCAACGTCTCAGCCCCTCCTCGTTGATGGACAGGACCTGAGTCACATCCATCGAGTTGCAGCATTAATGTAACCGAAGATGTTTTAAATGGACGTGATTATGTGTGGTGTTCATGTCACCTGTCTCAGTAGCACCTCCTCTCCCAAGGCTCGGACCAAGCCCTTTGTGTCCATTTGTCCCAGACGCAAGATATACAGAGGACGGCCGTCTAGACAACATGTCAAACACACACACACACACACACACACACACACACACACACACACACACACACACACACACACACACACACACA
>JBBPCS010000672.1:3824324-3839679 GCA_037974645.1 Hollardia meadi
TTATTTTAGTCGGGAAGAGAAATCTGTATATTGAGAATTTAAATGGTATTTACTTTTTATTGTAACTGTACAAAGACCAAGGTGATGGTGATTATTTTAAGATAAATAAAACACCTCAATAACATCATCATTTTCCAATGTCAATATGCCCCCCTCCCCTGCCACTCTCTCTCTCTCTCTCTCTCTCTCTCTCTCTCTCTCTCTCTCTCTGTCTCTCTCTCACGCACACACACAATTTTGTCACGTCAAGAAAAGTTATATGAGTAAAACTGACCAAAAGCAAAATAAAATGTACAATGAAACTAAAATAAAGCTTACTCAAAAAATCTCTGCAAAGCTGTTTTAATTATGCGTGGGTTATCCTGGTGAAATAAATTATGCATGTATTGCATTGCTCTAACACACACAAACAAAATCAATTCCATTAGCTCTCTGTTCTGTGTTGTATTGCCCTCTGGTGGTCATTATGCAGCAACTTCAGCGACAGTAGGTCAGCATAAGGAAGCAAACAATATGTCACGGTATCAACAAAAATAAGATCATAATGGAACCAAAAAACATGTAAATGTTTTAACAACTTCTGTCTCCTATGACTGCTATCATGCTTTAGATGAAATCCAAAAATCGTGTAAGTCTATGTAACTCCGTTACAGTGAAAGTAGCTACGAAAAATGGTTTTGATTATGTTTAGTAAAATATACTTTCCATCTGTCATTAAACATGGTATCTGTTCATAATCTGTTTATTTCCTCTGGACATTTCAATGTCCTCTAAAAGTCCTTCCTATGTAAAGTAACATAGTTGGCTGACTTTTAAAAAGGCCACACAGGACCTGCGTGAGGGAGAGAAAAAGGTATATGCTTCCTCTTTCTGAAAAACATTTGAAGACAAGGTGCATTGTTTTCCCCAGAATCAGACGAGGGAGTGACCGATGATTATCAGATCTCTGGTTCCTCTTTGTGTCCAGTTTAAACTCACAGCTGGCTTCAGCTCGTCCACACAAACTCGCCATCTTCCGGACATGGACAGACATGCAGAGGGAAGCCATCCCTTTTCGAAGCTCAGGTGAGGACTAAACTTTCCATTCAGGTTGTAGATGGGCTTTATGAAAGGTATTCCATTCAAATGACTCTTTGCTGCCACATGTAACAAAGACACACAGACACTGACTGAAGCCTAACTTGTCATTATGGCAGCCAACATAAATGAGTTAAGTGTTTGTCTCTGCTCCTAGACTTGGTCCAAGCTCCTCAGTGTTGTTTAGGTATCTGAGAAGTTGTGAACAAGTATAGGATCTCCGACTGTCACTACATTTTGTGAAACAGACCGGCCAGCGATTACAAACACTGCACACTTTCAAACAAGATTCACTGTAGTACTGAACACCAAACTTAAAAGTATGCCTTTTCACTCACAGGACTGTAATTTGATGTTTGTGTGATCTTTTACTCTGCTAGTTACCAACTTTTCAGCATCATTCATCAAATATCTGTAGATATCAGTCTAATAATTAACCAAAGGAAATTCAGAACAGCTGACATGAGGAAAAGATTTTTAAAAAATGAGCTGCATTACAGTATCTAAACGTGCACCAGTACCATATGGAACATTTAGATTATTAATGAAATATGAATACAAGTAGGCCTAAAGATTTAAAATAAAAGAAAAAGATTCCTAATCCAAACTAAAACCTAAACTCTACAATTACCCATAAGGTCATTCACCAAAGTACAATATTATTCCTTACTTGGTAACTTGGAGACAAGGTACAAGAGGCAACGGTTTTATTTTAATACACATTGACAAACGCCATAGAGTTATAGACAGAAGGCTGTTGCTGTCTATATTATATGCGCTCAACATCACAGACAAGTCAGGAGAACAGTGAATACAGAGAAAAAGTGATGAAATACACTGATGACAGATACAATCTGAGCCGCCACAGCAACAGTATTTGATAAGACAACCTCCAACGTTGTGCCATCACACCAGCGTGCGGATCTCGTTCTCAAACACTGTATATTAGAGGAAATACAGTATTTCTAACAAAACAAAGTGGTAAAAAGCCAGGATGTACAGTACTGCTGTATGGAAGACATTCTCAAACTATTTCCAACATGTGAAACAGGAATAAAGCATCAAACAAAATGTAAGAACAAATATGTGCATTGGCTTATTAAGTATATTTCCCTGAGCAAAAGGCTCAATCAGCATTAAAAATACACTACTTTCCCCTAAAGCATCACTTCGAAAACACCATAGACCGATTTGGTGTTTTTGCATATGTTTGCCAACTTAATTAAAATGTCACATATTTTGCATTACTGCTGGCCATTTCTCATTTTGTGGTGCGCACGTCTTCCAGGAAGCCACTGGTTTCCAATCACATTAGTACATTTCAAAAAGTAAGTCAAGATATTGAATTTTGTCAAAACTGTTATCATAAAGTAATGGACCTGAAGCATGGATCAATTGTACGTTTTTAGCTTTTAAAGTTAGTTGCTGTAACTAACTGTACATGAGCCATACCAGCCAATATTCAAACGCGGAGGGACAAGGTCTCAAAGCAGATTGAGAACTTGGTTGCCGCATCTATTGAAAAAAAGTTGTGGATTAGTGTTGCTAACAACCCAGTACTTTTCCAACACAAATCTATGGTAGCACATAAGCCGACCACACAAGCAGACTCATCATCACCAGATAACTGACAAACAGGAAAACCAAGCAGGAGGCTCACTAGCCTGGTTTACATGGACACTTTTTTTTCATTTCCACCATCGACTATTTCGAAAAAAACCCACAAAATAGAACGCTGATCCCAAAAAAGTTGGGATGCTGTGTAAAACATAAATAAAAACAGAACACAATTCATTTGTAAACAGACTGTGTTCACCAAGTACGGTGTTATGAAGTGTTCCTGAGCCTATGTAGTAATATCGTTTAGACAATCACGTGTTTTACAGTGGTGAACCTCGCCCCATCCTTGCTTGTGAACCAGAGCCTTTCGACGACGGCCCATTCATACCCAATCATGATGCTTTCAGCGGTTACCAATGAACCTTTCTTCTTTTGTCGTCCCTGTCCCAACTTGTCTGAAACGTGTTGCTGTTTCAAATTCAGAAAAAAGTATATATTTACAAAAATCAATTAAGCTGATGAGGTCAAACATTAAATGTGTTGTAAATATGTTCTACACAGGGTCCAAACTTTTTGCAATTGGGGTTGTGCTTAAAGAAATCGTCTGCTTTAAAAAACAGTCAGCAGTAATGCTTCACAATCATAGTTTGCAGTTAACTGGCTAAAAGATGGTCCTTTTAGCTATAAATGTAATTCAGATACTGTTAGCCACAGTCACCATCAGGCAGTTATAATAAGTACAATACTGGACTAAGCATGTACAGTCTACTGCTAGAGGGATGTAGTATATTAAAGGGTCTGAAGAGGGATTATGCATCCACCACACTCTCTCCTTCTTAACAACCCTCCCTTTCTTTCTGTCCCTCTTTGTGATTACATGCCTAGACTCGCACATACACATGTACTCCACATATGCGTTAAGTCAGGGACCTTTGGGTCCTCAGCAATTCCTCAAGGCAATGCTGTCCAGATGTTGACATAACGTATACAAGCCTTTTGCTGCAAAGAATTCTTTGACTCTTCTTTAACACCACTGTTGATAGAGGAGTTTTTACAGGAAGCTACTAAATTTGGAAAAATAAAGGGGGAAATGTGGGGGAATACCCCTTTAATCAAAGTGAGTTCCTGAGTACTGATCTTATGAAGAAGAAAAATCATAACACAACTGGTTTTTCCTTTACCAAAATTATGTTCTTCAAATTCAATAACATCTTACAAACACATTATCAGTTGCAACAGAGGAGTCTTAAAGAAGAGCAGAAGGCTTGTTTACATGATATCAACATCCTGCCTGTATTACCTTGAGGTCAGCTTTACATGTTCACACAAGGGAGTAGAGCTTAGGAACCCAAAGGACCATGACCTAATGTGTATGTGGAGTACAGGTTAGTGCATGTGTGAGTGATAGGTGAACAAAGATGTGTTTCTTTCTGAGAGGGACAGCAAGAAAGGGTGGGTGAGAAGGAGAGAGTGTGGTGGATGCATAACCGCTCTTTAGGTCATTTCATCCAAGTAAAAAATAAATACATTTCCCACATACATATACATATACATAGATGTCTGCTACAGGCGCAATACAATGGATTTAAATGGAATTTCATTTGTGGTCTTTTAAATAATCAGAATGACTACAGACATCGCTGTGGACATTGTAGAGTTTTTCAAGTATAATCTTTTAATTCTTTGAGCCCCACATTTCAGTTTGAACATTTAGTTCAACAAAGTATATTGATGCTTTGAGTGCCAGAAATGAAATTACATTAACCACCACTGTACTTTGGGAACTGCATGAATCTCAGAGGCAGATTTCTCAAACCTACAGCATCAACCTTTTTGGCTCTATACTACTAAGGCTACATACAGTAAGTAGGAAAATATCTTTTGTTATAATTTAGTTGAACTGACCCCCTAATTGTACACAATATAAAATGGCATCCCATACATTTCTGCATGAACTTCTTGTGTCACATAGCACATTTTAACAAACATTCCCAACAGTGGTGAAAAAAAAAAAAAAAAAAAAAAAGCTGCATAAAAATATAGTTTGGGCACCAAGAAGCAGGAATTTGTCCAGTCATGTCTGTGTGGTTTGAAACACACCCTTCTAAATGCAAAGAACAGTGCTGAGCAGCCATGACAATGAGGGGCCAGTAAAGATGCTTTTCCACCAAAAAGTCCAGGTCAGTTCAGTTTGTTGGGTTGTTACTGTGGCGCTAACCCCCTTCAGTTTTCCAGCAGTTGAGAAACAACAAACAAGACTTTTCTAGTTCTTGGGTGAGTTGCATTTTTTTTAACCTGACTCACTGTAACATGTGCTGAACATTACTGCCAGATTGACAACCTGCTTCTAACCTTTTCTTGAGCTCCGCTCCCGTTCAATGTCACTTTTCTGCCTTCTTTTGCCGTTTGCTCTCTCCGATTCAGACACAATGCAAACACAATAGAGTAGTGATTCCCAACCAGGGGTGCTTGTTCCCCAGAGGGTACTTCTGCTGTTGACAGGGGGTATGTGGAGAAATTGTAGAGTAACTCAACTAGTTAAAAAATTAATAAAACAAATTGCAAAAAAAAAAAAAAAAAAAATCCTCATATTGAGTCAACCAAAATGATCAATTTTTTAAGATGTTTTAATTGAAATTAAGAGTGTGTTAAAACTAGAAAGCAAGAGAGCAGAAGAGATGAAAAAGTTTCTATAAGTAATGGATAATTTAAATAAGTGTTTCAACTCCACCTTTTTGTATCGGCTCAGCTCGCTTGGAACCTCAACAGAGGATTAACGAGAAAAAAAAAAAAGGAAAAAGGAGAATGGAGTGGTTCTATTGGTACCATCCAAGATTTTTATCAATGAAAACACAAAAAGTATGGAACAAACTGAACTGAACCATTTTGCTTGGTGGAAATGTGGCTTATAAGCATCTGGAAATGGTTGGTAAAGAACAAAGTCCTGTTACTGAAGAAGCTTAGTTATTAGATAAGAGGTACCCACAGTTTATGATGAAAGAGAACTTTATAAATAAAAATAATTCTTGAAGTTGGAAAATCGAGAGCAGCAAGACTGAGGCTGAGGCTTCAAAACATAACCAAATGCATCAAAGTCACTTGTTTGCTCTTTTACCACCCCTTTTCAACAAGAACAAGATGCATTTCCCAACATAACCAAAGAAACTTTTAATGAGAAGTTAAATAACTTTGGGTAATTCATAGAATTTCAATTTCTTTTAATGAATTTAGATATATGTAAACCTGACATACATAGTACATGGAACATGATATTAGCATGTTTTTTACAACACTGGGAAGAGGAACCCTCAGTCACTATAGGACCCACCTCAACCCTCACTCTCTGACACTCTCTAATCGTCCACGGTGATGTTGCGGAACAAGTAGGCCATGGACTCTCCGTTGTGGATGCGGCGGATGGCCTCAGCCAATATCATGCTGACATCCACAGTCTTGATTTTGGGACACTGTAGCTTCTGTACTTCATGGGGGACGGTGTTGGTCACCACCACCTGAGGGTCAAATAATCAGAAAGATTGTGTTTATATGAAATGGTTTCCATTTAAATTAACTAGAATTACTGCCTTGATGTTGTATGCCTTCATACACTAGTGAAGTTGCAGTTTACATCCATGTCTGTCCAGACTCATATGACTGATAGAGAGCTTGGTCACATGGTGCAACAACAATCACCTGAAGCTCAATATAGACCAAATCAAAGAGCTTGTGGTGGACTACCATACTTCAAATATGGATGTTGCTGCAAAGAAGCTCTAAATTCTGAAACAGATTCTTCACACATATTTAACCTGGCAGCACAGAAGATCTTTACAATCAGCACAGTTTCTATGAATTTTTTTTATTGACCTTTGACTCCAAGTGAATGTTTGTGCCAAATGATATATCACATTCACAAAAATGGGACAACCTGAAAACATAATGCCTCCGGCCATGGCTATCGCTGGCGTGGAAGCATTAAAAGTATTTTACCAGTGCAGTTTCTTGTCTGGCTGATTTAATACAAAAACTTATGTGACACTGATCACAGTCACACTTTCAAAAGGTTTGGTCATGAGGGAACTCGAGGCACTACCGTTTTATTTAACTAGAGCATCCACTCTTACAGTCATTTGTGCGAGAAAAAAACATAGATAGATGCTTACAGTAGAGGGAGAATGGCTGGGGATATATGGGTAACATGTGTTTTCTGCCTCCTTCACCTGGTTCACCTATGAAATCTCAGTGGCTACTTCTCCTCATGGCTTTCAAAGCTTTTACACATTTTACATTCCATGCAGATTTTTGTACAGAAAATATAAAGATGTTTAAAACAGAGGTCTAAAATTCTGTGATGGCTTAAAACTGATGTTAGACCAGTTTAATCCACATTAAGAGGGTTCAAACAAAACACAAAAATCTAAAAGTTGGATGGGAGAGCTATATGAAGCCAACCAATGACTGCCCATTACATATAAGAAACAAACTGTCATTGCAAGTTAATGTAAATGATACACATAAAACAGATATCATAAACCTGTATATATTTTATAAAACAAACATTACACTTAAACTAAACTGTAACCCTGTATAGTATGGAGGAAGCGAAACTAGAAACTAATAATTTACAGAAATGCTTCTGAATATAACGACCTCTTCCTTGTTCGAGTTAACTAATTAAATGCCAAAACAATTCAGCTGAAAAACCTTCCATTACGAGGAAGTACTCTCTTTCATTGTGTTCAGAAAGAATAAATGAGAACCAATGCACATTTTCAAATAAGTCCTTCAGTTTGGCATTTTTTTCTACCCTTGTTACTTCTCCTTTAGCTTCCTTATTGATATTTGACAGGGATGACACAAAAGGTTTCAACTTAAACTCAAGAGTAGCCACTTTTGTTGATTTAACTCAAATATGAGAAGAGATACAAATGATTGAAAATAACAAATTTAGGCATCCTCACCTCATCAATAGCGGATTCCTCTATGAGGCGTGGAGCATCAGCAGACAGTAAGCCATGTGTGGCCATGATATAAATCTTATAGGCTCCTCTTTCTTTCAAGATCTCTGCAGCTGCAACAAAGTCTCCCACATCATCTATAATGTCATCCTGGAAAAAGAAAGAGGAGTTTATCTCATATCTGAAAGGCTGAAATAGCTGAAATCCTGTACATAACGCAGTAAGTATGTAGTTATGAAGTTAATATAATTGCGTAGCTTAGGTAATGGCTGGACCATATGAACAACCCAATATGGCCACAAATGAGAAATATGGGATAACAAGAAATAATAATTGTCAATGTTAACATTCGGCACCATAAGCTACGGGTCATACCAGACCACACTGTAGCAGCAAATTCACTGAAGTGAACATTAGTGTTTTATTGCCGTGAATTAATTTTTTTAATATGCAAGAAGTGTCATTACTTCTTTAAAAAAATACATATATAGTTATATGTTAAAAATCATAGTCAGAAAGTCAGAATTCACAGCATCTTACCACAATGATGGCAATTCTCCCTCCCACGTCTCCGACTACAGTAATGGGAGGTTTCTCCTTGGCCATCATTACTGCAAAGGAAAGCAGAGCTGGTTACCTGTGAGAACACGTCGAGGAGGTTATGTGTGCTAGATTTCACCTCATCAAAGCAAATCTCAGTAGTAGATTGGGTAAAATGGGTTGAGAAAATGTTTTGCGATTTTGAAAAATCTGCACCCCGAATTAGGGGGACGTAATTGGATTATGTAAATTAATTTGTAGTTAGAGTAACACAATGCTGTATTCAATTTAAAATGGTGATCAAAGGTTACCAATATTTCCCCCCATAGTACCCCACCTACCCTTAAGAGATTTAACTGAAATGCCAAACTTAGTACAGCACATGCCATGCACAATCAAATGATAGGGTTTTCTGCCCAGGATACCCAATCAGAAGGCAAAGTACAACCGCCTGGACACACACAACCTCAGGCCTAGGCTGTGGCAGGCACATGGCAGCAGTCTGCATATGAACCAATATGCACCAGACGGTCTTATTTCACACAGGACAATAGTGGCTGACAAGGACTGATGAGGGTTTCTTCATACACACTTGCCAATGTTCTGGGGTCAGTCCTCAGTCGAACATCACTGCTGCCAGTGACTACTTTTACATGCACGCGATAATCAGATTGCATCTCGCATGCCAATCAACAGCTGCATTTTTTGAGTCAATATCACACAGAAAAAAAAATATAATTTTGTTATGAACATATTTGGCGGTTTTCATAATACGGGGTCTATACGTCTGTAATGCAATTCTCTCCATCCCTCAGACTACAGCACAGATTACGTTGCTCCTGACAAACTGTCAACATACTGGATTCATATAATTTCTGTTACTTAAATAATACCACAACTTTTCAATCTGCTCGAGCTATACACTGTCACGACAACAGTTAATAGAAACATTATAAAATAAGATATTGAAGACCACATGAAAGTGTGACTCACGAAAATAAAAAAATAAATTGTGAATTCAAACATTAAAATTAGACTGGGATTAGATTCAATGTAGCATATTTGAATGACTACCCATTAAGTACAATTTTCGATTTAAAAAAAAACAAAAAACACAGCTGCGTTTGAAGTATTGTTGTGCATGTAAATGTAGTCATTTAAAGATTATAAGGAATCAACTGGTAAACAATCAGCCAGCCAAGCCAATTGTGAAGGAAAAAGTATAAAGAAGCAGAGAAAGGTGGAGCATGCCTTGCAGAACACTTTGCTGAGTACCGTGAGTCCCACAGCATCAGAAAACCTGGCAGTGCCACATTCAGGCTTTTATCACTATTAACCAAAAAACAGCAAAAGCCATGTTGTTAGCAGTACACACACTTCTCAAAAATATGTTTCTACAGCTTGCCGAGATACTGCAACAAGCTACCTGAGAAATGTTTGGTCAGACATCTTGAAAATAATTGAAGACGTTGTCAATAAAACCCAATGATGAACATGATCCTACAGTAGATTTTAATAGCTTAAAGACAAATTTAAACAACAGGTTGGCACTGCATTCCAGAAACGTCTACCACAGAAATAAAAGTAATACTAATTGTATGTAACAAAATGTTTAAGCATGCTATTATCACTGAAGTAGCAAACTTTGATTTGGGCTGTTTTTAATGCTTAAACGTACCAACCATTCCATTCGTAATGCTTCTTCTTCCCATCATTAGATGTTAGGCTTCAAAAGCATGCTTTATTGTTGTCACATGCAGTTATGACCAAATGTTAATCAGGTTTTTAAGAGTGGGTTTAATATGGGTGCACCATGTGTTGATTGGCAAGATGAGTCCAGATATTTAAGTAAAAAAAAAGGGGGGGGGGATATTCTGGTTTGATTTATGGAGTTCAAATTAAAAATCAGACCACAAGAAAACAGAGAGGGGTTTGGCCATCTTGTAGAACTAGCTGTCTGGAATCTTGGAGAGGTGCAGTAAACATGAGAGCTGCTCGTTTCAAGTCAAACACGCCATGCAAGTAGCATAATACAGATCACACTGTAGCTGATTGGCCTGAAAGAGTTTCAGCAAGGCAAATTGTCTGTGCACAGTTTGTGCATTTTTCACCAATTCCCCCTCCTGAATCCAGACTGTAGTTTCACGAGATGCAACACAAACCCTTTATCTACACATGCACGATATGAGGGACCATTTGAAGAGGAATCGTTTTTATAGTCAGATGTAAGTTATGTTTACGGTCGTACTTGGGAGCTCTATGCCAGGGAACGGAGCTTGTTGTTTGCCTGCTATTACCAACAAATAAACACCACGTTAACACAAATGCACAAATATTTGACATGACAAACATATGATGCCAAGACTTGGAAAATCCTCTCTCTGGGTTGACAAATTTTAAACATGTCACATCAACACATCAGACTTATTGTGTTAAAATGTTAAAGCAAAGTCTTTCTTATGATTGAAGGAGTTTAAGAGTTTGTGTTCCAAAGGAGGATTTTTTTTAAGTCAAGGGTGAAAATAGAAACA
This sequence comes from Hollardia meadi, assembly GCA_037974645.1. Classification (NCBI taxonomy): domain Eukaryota; kingdom Metazoa; phylum Chordata; class Actinopteri; order Tetraodontiformes; family Triacanthodidae; genus Hollardia; species Hollardia meadi. The sequence continues at coordinate 3,834,991 of JBBPCS010000672.1, forward strand.
CAAGTAAGAAGAGAAATATTTTTACTAAATAATAATACTGGACACAAATACTTTGGAGTCATTTGCCAATTACACAAGCATTTCATATTATTATATCATGGCCTTACCAGGAATCTACACTGCAAATAAGTTGAAAACTAAATGTCGGAGCCATGTTAGTATTTCTCACCAACACAAATACTTTAAAATCAACGTATGTGCCAAGAAACAGGCAGCGACTAGGATTCTATGATTATCAAACATGTCATTCTTTGTAAGTTAGGAGTCGTAGCTTGCAGAGGATGCAGCATTGGTAGAAGTAATGTTTCTGTGGAATTAAAACATGCAGGAACACAAAAATCAATTTCTTGAAGTATGGTTGATGGTATGAGTGAGAAACAGAAGAATCTACAGCTCGAAACAAGTTAGCACAAATAAGAGCTGTATCAAGTTGTCTGCAGGATTTACATTATGGATGCAGTGAACTAGTTAAAATTATAAGAAGTTTCCTGCTGAATTTGACCACAGTGTCACCTAACTATGACTAACAGTAAACAGGGATATGTTTTCTGTACAGGTAAAATCTGGGAAGCTTTGGACCTATAAATCCGCAAAGAAATCCTGAAAAGCATCAACAGCACTCTACAAGGATGGGTGTTCTTACAAGGAAGCTCCAGCCCTGTGTGTCCGGTGGTGTTGCGTACACATGGTGGGGAGTGTCTTCCATCAGCCATGTCAGACTCTGAACACTGAGCCTCGCCGTGAATCACAGCCAGACCCAAACGCAGGCGTTCTGCATAGGACTGAGCCCTGGAGGAAAAAAATTATAAAATAAAAGTCAGAATAGAATTTTTATCCTTTCATGTACACATATTTAGTCAGACACACTGCAGATAACATACTGCATCTGTATAAAAACATTTTCATGATTAAACAGAAATACTGTAATAATTTTACTTTAAGACCATTAAAATGTAATTATTTGTAAATAAATGAAATGTTGTTTTTTTGTGTTTATCCATCACTTACCTCTTAGCAGCTGATGGGGACTTTGCCACAATGATGGCATTTCTGTAATCAGGGATCTGACAGGAAGAAGATTGATTTTGATTGATTTAGTTTATAAGTGGTTTTACCAATACTTAAACACACACACACACACACACACACAGTAGACATTTGAATAGAACTATCACCTCTTCTTGGATGTACTGAATCAAGAAAGGGGACGCACGCAAGTTGTCCACTGGAAAGCTAAAGAAGCCCTGGATCTCCTTCTGATGCAGGTCCATCGTGATGATGTGTGTTAATCCTTTGGGGTAAGAAGACAGATGAGGGATATGGACTCCACGCAGGTATATTACTGTCAACAGTTACGTTCATTTTTCTGTGTGAACACGATAGTGAGGGGTAAAGAGACTTCACATATCACAGGTTGACATTCGTTTTGTTCTCCTTACCTGCTTTGGCTAACATTGAAGCTAACAGTTTGCTCACTATTGAGCCTCTCTTTCTCATCTTGCACTGTTTGCTGTAGGGAAAGTAAGGAATGACTCCAATGATGTTCTTTGCACAAGAGGTCTTGAGGGCGTAGGCCATAACCAGCAGCTCCATTATGGCTGTGTTGACATCTCTGGTTGATTAACAAAATAGAACAAAAAGGACATGTAAACTTTAGCAAGTGATGGTCTTAAAAAGACTGTGTATTTCTGTATAATCTGGTGAATTCAGGGATTACAGGAAATAAAAATCTTCAGAATGATTTTTTCACCAAGTCATATTCCCCATCTACAATGTGTAAAAAGTTACAGAGGAGCCCCCCCTCATTAGCCCTTGACATCCGCTAAACAAATAGCGCAACATGTAAAATTATGAGCGTTCAGCAGCACCCCACACATAACCATTGCTGCTGTTCTCCAATGCAGCCATCAGGTTGTAAAAAGGCTTCAACCTACACTTTTTTATACATGTCAAAGTGACAGGGCTGCCACATAGTCAGCACTCCAAGCAGCATAATCATAACTATTCACATATAGCAATGAGTTAAACATTTCGAAAGTTTGCTATCGCACATCAACCTGTTTTTTAATGTCCCGCCCCAGGCAGACTGTTATTGATCGGATCAGGGACAGTCGCCTTGACATCAAATTGACTTTATGAAAAGTTAACATGTTTCAACAAAAGGCACCCTACAGCTAAATAGACAGCCAGCCAAACCCAAACCTCGTTTCCTTTTTTCTTTTCTCTACTACAGCTTCACCTGCAAAACCTTGACAAACAGTTGAACTGGTATTACTGGGCTCAATAGTTTGCTCTCTCTGCTCACGTTCAATAAACTCAGATGATTTACTGGTAACGAATTATCTAATGCTAAATAATGGATGAATGGTTGCATCAGTCTCAAGGCACTTTTCAGCATCACGGTTTTGTTTTTCTCTTTTTGTTTGTCTATCTTGTTCCATCTTGCTCCACTATTAATCCAAATTTACCTACCTAAGAGATATGAGAAAGGAGCGGAGCCCAGGTAAAGTTTGATTGGACTGGACCTAAAGTAATTGGCTGGGAGAGAGACGCTGACAGATACTCGACCACAGCGGACTGACTCGCCAGAGCCAGTCAGCCACAAAGTCATTGGTTATTTTTATTTAAACTTAAAAATATGTATAATTTGTGTTGCATATGCCTCAATTGACAAGCGGCCTACCAGGAAAACTCCAGGTGGCCAATCCATTATTGCACTGATCACACACATGTCCTTTCTGGATTCCAATCAACAGGAATGTGTCCTAGCAACAGAGAACTATAATCCCTGTGAATTTGTGCAGAACTCAGACCTTGATATTTGCAATGAAAATGACATGCCTTTCCGTTACTCACCGTGGTATGGTCTGAATGATGAAGATAGTTTGTCCACGAACTGATTCCTTCACATCCACTCTAGTTTCTATTGTGAAGGAAAAATTTTGGACTCAGTCAGTTTAATTTTTTAGCCTTCAAAGTGCACATAACACACATCATCAAATACCGACATTAATAAAGCATGTTCAATAATTTATAAGCCCTGATTAGACCTTGAAATTTTATAGACCCCAAAACATAGTGAAGTGATCTGATACAGCAATTAAAGTAAAATAACCACATTGTGCATGAGTCAAGTCCTATAACGCAGTGCACATATAAATTATATAGCCAGACACCTTGTTTAATACATGGACTGGAGCCATCAGGTTCATCACTAAAACAACAAATTCTCATCCTATGCTCAAACATCCAATAAACATCGATGCGAACATGTATGTTAACTCTGAATTCCTGTGATTTTGGGGGAAGATAAATCACTCTGTCACACCTTCATGTGCTGCACAGAGGGATCTGTACATTTCATATTTCTGCAAGTGGCGATGCTACCCAAACCCACCACTGGTCACTAGTAATAAAGAAGCAAGGTTAATTCAAAGTTAGCTGTTTAATTTTTAATGGTAGCCAGATAAATGTCTAGTTTAGAATTATTATAATTACTAGTCCTTCTTAATTTTAGCATTAAGAATTTTACCGATAAAGCCATAACACTCTCCTCACCTCCGTTGGACTCCTGAAAGACCACAGACTTCCCCAGTTCAACTCCCAGCCGCCTGTGAAACAAGAGCACAACATTTCAGCAAGAATGTAACCAGTAGTGAGATGTAAGTTAATGATCACATTATTCTGCCAAAAGCTGAGTCTCAGACATTTAGTTCATCATTCATTCATTCAGACCAGACAGACTCTTCTTGGCAAAAACAGCTGGAAGCGTTCATCAATGATTACAGTCACACAACACATTGTTAAGTCTTAATGACCAAGCGTCAAATGTTATTTGTCTTAGTGGTCAACATCATCTTAAAGTAAAAATGTTGCTGATCATTAATCTTCCAATGTGACCGCTGGATGTTATTCACAATCGTACGCCACGTGTATTGGCGTTATGTATGAGAACATTTAACATTAACAATCAGTCTGTATAGCGAGTTTTAAAAAAAGTCAGAAATACAACATTGTGCTTACTCCGTTATCTTCTTGGCCAATTCTGTGCATGCAACAGACGAGTTTGCGGAAAAGACGCGATAACCACTTTTAGGGACATTCATTGTGGCACTTGTTTTGTTTGACAGCAGCGGCAGCCTTTTTGTCAATTGATAACCGTTTAGTTTCCGATTTCTTCCTATGACGTTATCGCTAGCTAACCAGCTAGCTAACCTTACCTACCGCACACGAGCCTGCGTAGATGAGCTAATTACACGAAATGACCTATATAAACTCAGCTACAATAAAACTACAAAACAGACAATAATTACTGTATTTATTCTACTCGTTTATCCAATTGTTATCGGACAAACGTCTCACACCTGTCACCGAAGTAGCACAGTAGCTTAACATTTGTCTACCCCTACAACTACGGAATCCGCTTTGGGCCAATCTTGCCAGCCCCTACGCATTGCGAAACAATATGATTTAAGCAGGGCTATTCAACTACAGTACATTGTTCAGGGGGCCACATTTTCAGAAATCTAAGGGTCCGGGGGCCGGACATTTCCCTGAGCTGTTATTCTCATCATGTATGTACACTTGACAGAATGCGCCACCACATTTTCAAAAACTTTTATTTCACTACATTGCAAAACAAATGGCTATTCTACAACACGTCAGCCATTTGGCATATCATTTGGTCAA
>JBBPCS010000672.1:3840698-3861239 GCA_037974645.1 Hollardia meadi
TGAATCAAGTCTTAAATATTGAGAGCACAAGAAACAAACTTTCAAAAAGGAACAAACTCTTATCACAGTAATATAAAAAATCCTAGGGAAAAGATGATCCCTTGTCTTTTATTAGAAAAATCATTTTAATGCAGTCTCAGGAAACTTAATCACAGAATTACTAAGTAATATCACTTGCATGTACTGTATATTTACACATCACTGAGCAGATACAGTCCAAAAGACATTGTTTTTGTGTTGTTTAATGTATTAAGATAACTGTAGAGTTGAAATGCTGTCTGCACAAATTTGACATGACAGACAAGGCATAAAAAGACCCCCCGTCCAACAACTCCCCAAAGTGACAAGGAAACAAAATATTCTTGCATGAACAGGCCAGAGGTTGTCTGCTTAATTGTTCACATTGGTCATGAAAGAAATACGTATGTTTTGTCACAATGATGAAAAAAAATATATATCATGTGATGTTGGTATGTCTTATCCCAGCTCTGAACCACCTCCAAGCCTGGTGATGGAGCTGGAGGAGCAAAGGAAGGAAAAGTTAGAAAACAAACGTGCTCATTGGAGTTATGATTGTATTAAGCGTGCAACATCAGACTTACACTTCAATGAATTAAACATAGTTAAGAAGATAAATCATTCATCTCATCTGTTTTGTTGTAACGGGTTTGCTTTGAGTATTCCTAAGCTCTGGTGCCACCTGGTGGTGAAACTATTTTTCACTAAGCAAGCGGGTAAAGATTTGATGGAAGTCTAAAACAAGCAACTTCATAATTTTAAAACAGCACAAAACAATCACTTTTTCTGAAACACGTTTCCCTGTAGGGGACGCTAAAAAAACACCTCTACCCACAATGCACTGCGGACTATAAACAGGAAATATCTATGTCGCGCCCGGTTGGTACCTGTGGTAGCATTACTGCTGCAGTAAAAGTCTGCAACATAATGCGAGATGCTTCAGATTTGCCTTTTGTTTTTTCCTGCAGCTCGAGACTAAAACGTTGTAATGAGATTCACAAAGTTTGTATTAGAAAACTGAATTAGCGCAGGCGTGGTATATGGCTAAAGAGCCTTGTCCATGTATGTAATGAAACGTTAGTGTGGACCCCGATGGTGTGATTCGGTTCAATGTTAACTTACTAAAAGTAAACGGGCTCATTTTAAAATGTTAAACGTCGCGACTAAACACGACTATAGTAAGCCATTAAACAAAACGATATGTCGCCATAAATAATCATGATCGTGTATTGTGTCGATAACATGCACGCTGACTGGTGTAACAGAGTGGTTACCAATGGAGACAGGAGACGCCTGATCAGATTTAAAGCTAACGTTAGCGAGGTTAGCTAGCTTGCTACTCTGACATTTAACGCCACCAGGAGAGATTCAACATGGTGAGTCAAACAGTGTCGTCATTTTCATCAGTGTAAATTATTGAAAAGGTTAAACGCATGCTTTCGATCACAGTGTAGTATGTATTCAATTGATTTGCTCTTTGCAGAGGAGCCAGGAGTTACATTAGCTAGGCTAATCTACTCAAGCTGTACAATAACTCATTTTATTTCCCTGGTATTTTCAGGCTACAAAGCTAAAGGGCAAACCATCCAAAAGTAAGTTCATTAAAGTGTTATTTGAATGCACTTTGAATTAACTATAAATCAAGTTAAGTGTATTTAACGTTGTAATTAAAACCAAAAATCACAACTGTCTCACTGACGCTGAGATCAATAAAACATCCGGAGGCTCATTCCACCAGAGTAGAGAACAGAGAGAAAGTAGTAAAAATAATGCCAATGCATAATACATAACAGATAAAAAGTAGGTAGTGGCAGTATAATCAGAATGGTGCATATATAAATAAAGACCAAGGCAACTTAATGGGGCAGATCACCCCAAAATCAAAAATGCATATTTTTCTTCTGGCTTGTAGTGCTATTTATCCATCAAGATTGTTTTGGTGTGAGTTGCTCAGTTTTGGAGCAATTGGCTGTAGAGATTTATGCCTTTTCTCAAATATAATGGAACTAGATTGCACTAGTCTTGTGGTTCTCAAAGTGGCAATAAAATATTGTTAAAAAGCTGAACAGCTCTGTCTCTTTCCAGAAACCATGACCCGGTTCCTCAAGATTATAAAGAGACATTGTTATGAGCAGTTTCATATAGGAACTGTTTTCTTTGTACCGAACTACACTGTATCACTGCGCAGAAGGAAACGCACATCTACTCAGGAAAATAGGCTCATGCTCATGACAGTGCGGGATGTAAAGATTAATGGCGTCTTCCTTGGTTGAGCTGTAAAGTAAGCTAGCTTCGTTAGCTAGCCTCTCATCCACGAGTTCCTTCTGTGTGATGATAAAGAAAGAAAATGATATTGTAATAAATAGTTGAAGAATCCCAAGCTTGTGTAAAAGTGTGTCCCCTCATGGGTTTCCCAAGGTTCGTTTGCTGATGACGATTTGCTTGACAGCTTATTTGATGATGAAAGTAAGTGAGCAGTTTTTGCAAACCAAACAGCATTATCATTATGGTATTACCGCTATGAAAGTTAAATGTGTTGTAATATTTTCTCCCAGAACATCCAGTAAGGGGGAAAGCAATTCGGGGTGGAGCACTGAATCAGTAAGTTGGAGGAATTAAAGAATTAAATACCACCAATTATAAATTCTAACCCTGCCTGACTGAGTTACATTTATTTTTTATTTTCCAGCTCTTCTGCCACTGACAACATCTTCAGTATGCTAGCAGATGAGGTTAAGAGGGATGGTGGGGACTCTGAGGTATTTGGACAGACATGTGAAAAAGGACACATAGCATGTATAATAATTTTATTGTCTCTTTGTTAATATTTTCTTCTCAGTCCATTAAGGACTGTGATGTCTCAGCAGCAGATCCTAGCGACGACATACTGAAGAAGGTAGGTCATTATAAACTGGAAATTCAGACACAAAGTTCAGCTTTGTAGCCATCTGTACACACTCTTGTTTTTTGTTTTTTCTTCTGTTTATCTTTGTACAGAACATTGATGATATGGATGCTGATCTTTTTGCATCAAAGAAAAAGTCGAGTTTAGCTTCTGCACAAACAAAGCTGTTTGGTAATGAAGGGTCAAAGAAAGACTCTCTCACAGTCGAAAGTGATGTAAAACCGGAGGGAGCAGGTAATTCAGTGCAGAGTGTTCTCGCACAAATAGTTTTCTCATTATTAGCTTCACATTATCGCCGGCTTTGAAGTTTACATTATTAGCAGCAATCAGAGAGAGAGCTGTGTCTCCCCCTCTTCACTCAGATGAACCCACCAGAGGGAAGAAGAAGCCAAACTCTGCACCTTTGTCTGCTGCAAACAAGAAGTTCACCTTCTCTGGTGAGTGAGTCTCCCTAAACCATCCATCTCTGACGCTGAGATTTATACAACTCAATAGTTGTTTACTGATAGCTTTGCTTTGTCTGTCTTAAACTGCTGCATTAATTTAGACCATGGTGGTGATGATGAAGGTCTGGGACAGACACCTCACACTAAAGGTACATCAGTAGAGCGACTGTACGTGTTTGGCCTTTGGCTTGTGGTTGAATAATAACAGTTGTTTCATGGGTGTCTGGGTAGTTTGAACAGGTGCACTCAATAAAAAGTGACATCAGGAAGATGTCCCACAAATTTACAAATGTGAAGGTAGAATTTTGAAGAATTGGATTTTGAAGAAACCCTAACAACCCAGCATACCTGTCCAGACAATGTGTTATAGAGTTAAGACAACTAGTTTATTGATCGATTAGTCCAATCCAAAAAAAAAAAAACGTTGAATATGTTCATAATCAATTATTTGTTTGTGTCATTTTTCAAGGTTTCAGCTTCTTAAATATAAGGGTTTGCTGCTTTTCTTTGTCATTTATGAAAATAATGAAATAATTAATAAATAAAATAAAATAATCACTTTAGACTCCGGGAAATTGTGATAAGAATTTTTTTCACAATTTCTTTTGAAATCTTATAGACTTATCGATTAATCGTGAAAATAATAGGCAGATTAAGTGATAATGAAAATAATTGTTAGTGGCAGCCTTAATGTAGTACCATATAGTGAGTTGCAGCCTGTTTGGAACACTTGTACACTTTAAAGCAACAAAATGCAACAGCCCTCCAATAAATCCTATATTTGTTGAGCTCATTGTCCTATACTAAAAGTGCTTCTAATATTTTGTCCACCCTTGTTTACATACATGAGGGGGCAGTGAATAAAAAGGCCTCTCAATGACGGCAATTCAATGCAACTCCACCACTTAAGTATTGTATTGGTGTGGACAGATGTTCCTTAATAAACTGGTGTAATAAATGTGTAACAGTTAAAAATTATAATAAATAATATTAAATAAATGTGAACATATGTTTACATTGTTTGTATGTGCTATTAAAAAATGTCTATCCCTATTTGATGCCACTTTGTCATTTACTGCTTTACAGTCTGGTGTCCCAACACAGTATCAAAAGAATCTTAATTTCCACTGTAGATCCAGACGACCCTCTGGCTGAGCTACTTGATGACTTGCTTCCAGATGAAACCAAACCCAAATCTAAATCGAGCGTTCAGCAGGCCAAAATTGGAAAATCTGCATCAGCTCCTTCAGCGTCTCCCATCCTAAAGACTGAAACACGTGAGCCTTAAATGATGCATAGTTATTTATTTTTAAACATTTTCACGCAATCCAACAAACACTTAAGTACTACGTGTTTGTATGTGTGAATATTTTTTTGTTCACCAGCGAAGGCGGTGAAGAACCGAGCTGATCTTACGTTTGATGATGATGATGATAAGGATGACCTAATGGATGCACTTGGATTTGACAGCGATAAAAACAAAACCAAGACCAAAGAGCCTACGCTTTGGTCCAACAAGGAAAGGTAGCAGCTCTGTTTTCACTCTCACTGTCTCACTCTTATTGTTGTCTTTATTTATAGTGCTCAAATGATAAATAATTACTGCTTTAGTGCTTTGGGGTCTGTGGTGCAGTTAAAAACAAAGCCAAACAACGTCGACAACATTTTACAAAGCAACATCTTTTAGCATCTGGCATGTCTTTTCTTTGTTTTGGCTTCACTTTGCCCGTCTTCCTTTTTATCTTAGCATTTTTTCCCCCTTTTTCTCTGTTGTGTGACATCTCAGGGGTGAACACCCTCAGAGAGCTCGGACCAGACTAGATGAGATTCTGGAAAATTTGACTTCACCTCGTCTTCCGGAACGACCTCCGACAGGCGAGAGGAAGGACCCGCCTCAGTTTCAAGAGAAGCAGCAACAAGAGAAAACCTCTGCTGTGAAAGGTAATGGAGCGCCATGGCCTTCTGCTTAGCATAAGCATGAGTTTTAAGACAATTAAATATTTGAAAGCTAATTTTTGTTCCTGTTTATCAGAATCACTTTTACAAGATGACCTCACATTCGGTTCCTATCAGCCCACTCTGGTATCCACACCTGAAGGGCGACAGTCCCGCAGACAGTCTGTCAGGTGTGTGTGGTACAATCTTGGTGCTTTACAGTAAGCTTTTTGCTAGCCATGTTAAACTGAACACTAGACTTTTTTTTTCTCATAATCAGATTTTCTACAGAGGATCTCAGTTCCTCTACCCCAGAGAAGAAGCCCAAACCCACCACCCCCACCTCCTCTCGACACCACAACTCAGCTGACTGGCTAGGCCTCAAGACAAACGATGACCACACCTTTCTAGAGGGCGATGCCAAAGAGACCAAGACTCCAGCAGAGTCTCCAAAGTCTCCTTCCTCTCCTTTGCCAGAGAGAAGACCCTCTCTGAGCGGTAGCCACGCCACATCTGCTGCAGCAGCAGACACCCCGGCCCCAACTGATAATATCACCAAGCAAATCAAGCCGGAGGTCTCTAAAAGCCAGAAGAGAGAAGAGGAGGAAGACGACTGGTTAGCAGGAGCACTGAGCAGGAAGAAGGCTCTGTCAGTGCCAAACTCTGAGACAAAAACCTTTAAGCAGGAAGACTCTTTAGGCCTGGGGGAAGAAGTGGATCTGGAGTCGATTGTTAGGTACTATGGAAGCTACACACAACAAAGTCAATGTGATGACAGTAGAAGCTTGTTTCTCAGCACTGAATGATAGCTTGCTCTTCTTTTCAGTAAACAGCCCATTTCACAAGCTCCCAGGGGCAGAGAGGACTCTCTTACATCTCTCAAGGAATCTAGGTAAGCTATTTGTTGTTCATTGAAGCCGTGTACTCTAAGTCACAGTGTTGTGCTGTTTTGTTTCATTCTCCTCTTGTTTTGTGCAGCAACACTTTTCTTGGACAGCCCAGTCCCACCGCTTACTCCACTCCTGTCAGAGAGAAGAGGACCACGCAAGGTATTAAACCCAGCTGCATAGTAATCCATCCACATACAGGGCCGGGTATTGTTTTGAATTTAATCAATTCTGGTTCTTATCAATTCAAAGTTTTGATTCAAGTATAATAATTTTTTTTATTGTTTCATAAAAACAAGTCAATTTAAAGTCTTTTTTTTAAACCAAAACCTGACACCTGAAGCTTTGCAGTGTTAAACAACGCCCCCTACGTTGCACCCAGATTATGCACCGTTTAACTAGCAAAATGGAGATGGACACACCCTAAATGCACTTGCGCGACTGTGCACTTTAGATTGTTTAAATGGGGCCCCTTATGATCAAACGATGAATTCAGATTGCATACCAGCTATACTTTTCAAAGCAACTGCACATTTACAGTAGAAGCCTCTCTTCTTTAAAATCGTTAATTAATCAGCCATCCTGACATTCTGACTTATTTTAAGAATGAATGGCCATAAATCATGGCATGACCCATATCTAACTCCTCATTATACCTTGTATCATGTCATTTTGATAAACTTTGTGAATCATGAACTCACATTGTACTTCCTCCTCTCGTACAGATACGATTCCCATTTGCCCCTCAACTCCACTACTATCCCCCTCTATAGCTGCAGAGTATACACCCACCACCCAGCCTTTCCTCCCCTCCACCTTAACATCCTCCTCGTCAACCGCCCTCCATGCTGAAGTAGCACTTCAACAAACTCTTGGTTCGTCTCATCCCTCAGATTGCCCTCCTCAAGTTACTGGTCCCTTGCCAGTCTCTGCTCCTAGCATTAGCCACGCCCAACCCCAGCGTCAGTCCCTTCCCCACCACTTACCATCAGCTAAGGGATCCAGGGTGCTACAAGGGTCCAGTCAGGCTTGGGATGAAACTCCACAACAGCTGCAGTTGCTCAACCCCATGTCTGCTATACTACCTGGCTCAATTTGGAGTAGGTTGTCTTGGGGAAATGTGAAGTGGTTTTAGATACAGTAGCATTTCTCACCATTGCTTTATTATAAAACAAGCAGGTCATTATGACTGTTACTCATGGTTATTTTCTTTCCAGCAGTTCCACAGCAGAACCAAATGCAGAATACACCAACTGCTGTCCAACAACAGGTATTTGTGCTTCTCTGTAATCAGGTTGTCATGATTTGGGAGATCATATGTTCTGGCTTTTTTTTTTTAATCCCTGCTTTATCTTCTGAAAAGGTGACGCTTTCAGCAGACAGTCTGCAGCAGCTGCTTCTACAACAGCAGGTTAGGAACTTCAACATCTCTACCTGCTAGAGCTGCAACAATTAATCAATTAGTTGTCAACTATTTAATTAATTAAAACCCGTTTTGATAATCAATTAATTGGTTTAAGTCATTTCTTAGGACAAACAAATTCAAAATTATACGATTCTTTGGGTTGTGGACAAAACAAGACATTTGAGGACACATTTTGGCCTTTGGGAAGCAGAAATAACAGTGACAACCCTACTACCTGAAGACTCAAAATGTAAGATTACATGTATTATACCATTTGTTCCTGATTTCTCTCCTCAAGATGATGCAGTCTCAGTTGCTGAGTCTCGGGGGCGTCATGGATGCAGGGGGCTCGCAGAGACTCAAAGAGAAAGAGCAGCAACCTGGGGACTATCAAGCTTTACAGGCTCGCATCATCCAGCTGGAGGGACAGGTATGGGGGAAACGTGAGACCTGTGTGTCTGCTGTATTTTCAGACTGTACCTGTGCAGCCTGACCCTCCTGTGTGTGTTATTGTCCAGGTGAAGACCCTGCAGCTGGAGCGAGACCAAAGCCAAATGTTGCTGGAGAATGTCCAGCAGCGGCATAAACAGGATATGGAGCTCATTGAGAACTCACACAAGTAGTTAGACCACACCACACACCCACTCTGCAAATGTGCAGCTCCAGTGTACATGTTTAACATGCATTATGCATAATTCCCTACACTTTAAGCAGCTTATATGTGCCGGGATTTCTAAGACATATTGTTCTGTGCATGTCCAGGGCTCGGGTGAAGCTGCTCGAAGAATCGGCCTCCCATAGAGAGACACAAGTGCGGCAGGAGTGTGAAGACCTAATAGAACGCCTGGCCACGATGACACGATCGGCTGAGCAGGAACGCTCTGAGCTGCAGGCTCAGTACCAGCGCAAACTGGCCCAGGCCCAGCAAGATCGAGACCGTGAGGTGGAGAGACTCAGAGACCTCCAGAGGTAAATCAGGGAAGCCTTTTCAATAGTAATAGATTGGTTCTATAACAATAGCAATAGCAAATAGTGTACTTATAGTGTAATTATAATCAACGGTTATTTATGCATGCACTGACTAAAAAGTTGTCATTTAAGTAATATCCTGTACATACAAAGGAGGAAAAAGCGGGATGAAACAAAAAACATCAAACAAAAAAAAACAATCAGATCACTTGGCTTAATCTTTACATCATATACTGTAGTGCTGCTTCATGTTTCTGCACATCAGGGGTCTGATTCAAGAGTTGGGTTTACTGACTTATCTGAACAACACTAGCTGAGTAATACCCAGAATTGACTGATGTCAAATGTACTCAACTAAATTATTCAGATAACTCTGTAAAATAACTCAGAATTATATGAGCACAATATATTTAATGATAAATAAAGAGGAAATAGACAACTCCACCCCCCGAATGTTTCCAAGTGGTATTATTGTTGGCGCGGCAGTCACAAAGACAGCGTTAACAACATGGCTACCACTAGCAGCCTGGCTACTGTCCAAAGCAAAAGCAACTGTAATAATTCCAATTGGACCCAGCCTTTATCATGGCTCCCCTGTTACCTGGGGATATCGACCGGGAAGAACAATGCCTCCTCTGTTTTGGTTCCACAACCAGGCCTTCCTGTGTGCCTCTAATGAAACCTTTATTTTTCCGTGAAGAATCGTGCCCAGTGGCAGCGTGAACAGCATAATGAAAGCAAGATGGTCATTTTTCTTTAGCCGTTATACTGTGCAAAGTATATTTACTCATAATAAGTTAAAGCAAAAAGAGCCTGTATGTTTTCTGTTTAAAGTTGATCATGTACTGTATTTGGTGTATTTTCCGTCAAGGAAATCGATCTTGGAGATGAAGAAAGACCACGAGGACCAGGTCCGGCGACTGAAGAAATTAAAGGATGAGGAGATTGATGCAGTTACGAGCGCAACATCGCAAGCCAGGTAAGATTTTATCCAAGGGCACCAGTGTCATTTACAATTCCGCTAGTAATTATATTCCTGCACATACTAATAGTATGTTCCTTTTGTGCTTTTGTGCGATATACCATTTTCAGTGCTGATGATATACAGTCTGAAGAAGGAGCAAACGACTGCAGAATATTTTTGTTCTACTTTAACAGTGGGCCTGGAATTTCAGTGACTTTTTGTAATATCTCCTAGTAAGTCTGTGTTTTGTTTTTCTATCCAGGTCTCTCACGGTGGTCATCGAGCAGATGGAGCAGTTCTCCTCTCGGCTCGGAGAGCTTTCTTCTCGGGTGGAGAGCACACATGAACACACGGCCCATGGCCTGGAGCAGGGGGCACGGCACAGAGACGAGCAGCTTCGAAGTACCTCAGACACACATGCGTGCACACACTTTGTACAAATAGGTCAAGACACAAGTTGTCTAACAGCATGCTGTAGTTGGTATCACATTGCAAGTGGGTTCAATTCACTCTGTAACATTTCAGTGATGCAGGACCGTCTGGCCCAGCAGCAAAAAGCCACGGTGGAGGAGAGAGCTTACCTCAAGGAAATAATTTCCAGGATGGACACTCAGCTCAGTGAGCAACAGAGACAGCTTGAGAAGGTCAGGGTGACATCAGACTATTTTTTAGGATTGCTCCATTTGCTTTGACATAGCAGTACAGCACAAGTGCATACATACAAATACCTTTATTTATAAATAATAAATTTTTCGTACGCCTCAGGAACGTTGGAAGATGACAGCAGAGCAGGCCAAGGCGGAGTCTACCCAAAGAAGCCTGGAGGAAGAGCGGCGTGCCCTCAGCATGCAGATCAACATGGAAAGAGAGGAGCTGGAAAGAGCTAAGGTGAGGCCGATGAACCATCCATGTCAAATACTGGTGGTGGACAAAGGGCTCTTATCTTTCCACATGTCTCTTGTTTCCATCAGAGCGCATTACTGGAGGAGCAGAAATCGGTGATGCAGCATTGTGCAGAGGAGAGGAGGAAGCTGGCAGCCGAGTGGGCCCACTTCCACTCCCTGGAGAAGCAGAGGCGTGAGAGGGCTGAGCGGGAGGTCGGCAGTCTCTTGGAGAAGAGAGAGGGCTCCATCATGAGTCTGGCACAGGTGAGCTTCACAACGGTCGATTTCTTTGGTGAAATTGATGTTGTTACTGTCTAAATCGCTAAATATGATGGGATGGAACAGTTCTCCTCTCAGCTCGGAGAGACAGAGCCTCAAATGACAAAATAAATGTACTTTTTTTTTCTGTTTCTGTTGTAGGAACAAGCTGACCTAAAGCTTCATACCGCAGAGCTGAAACAAAAGGAGGTGGCTGTGGCACAGGAGAGAGAGACTCTAGAAAGACTAAGAGAAGAACTGGACAGGGAGAAACAGAGAATAAGCAGCACGGCCTTGAGACTCAAGACGCGAGCCCAAGAGGTGGAGGCCTTTAGCAAGGTAAATCCACACCACACAGACTCCCTCATGTCGCGTCGAGGAGTAAACATTTGCTAATATTTGAGCACATTGTGTCCTTTGCAGCTTGCTGCAGAGAGGCACGAGGAAGGAGAACGAGCGTTGCAGGAGGCGAAGCATGTGGAGGCTGAGCACAAGGCAAGGCTCACAAACATCCATACGCAGGCAGAGCGGCTGAGGCAGCAGGAACAACGAATCTTGCAGGTGTGTGTGTCATTTAAACAGTCCAACCTTCAGACTGAGCTTTTACTTTAACAAAAAAGTATGAAAAGCACTTCAACAGTAAGTGTGGTTGTACCTGATCACACAGGAGCGAATGCGGCTAAATCATCTGCAGAAGGAGACAGAGAGGCTGAGACAAGATCCTCCAGTTAGCTCTTTACCCCAGGTGATTCCACCCATTTTACCAGGTGAAGTAAATTATGTTTATTCAAAACTAGTTACTCATACAAAATAAACCCATTTAATATGAAGTATATGACATGGTTTTCTTATTTTTACCTGCAGATGCAGGTTCATTGTTGCCAAACCCTGAGCTGCCATCAACCCTGTGTATTTCTCCTCCTCCTTCATTTGCCAACTCTCAGTCCATGGCTCTTCAAGCTAGTCTGGCTCTGTGGAGGTACACTGCAGAAAAGGTAATCAATAAAAACACACTTTATAACAACTACTGGCTTCATATTCTGGTTTCTAACTGTGTTCCAAAGTAGTCAGGTGATCTTGGTGCATGTCCCAACACTGACGTGGGAAACCGTCTATGCATGTATTGCATAGAGATACATTGTAGAATGTATGAGTAACTTACATTATACCATAGATAACTTGTTTGCTGAATGATTGCATGTATTGCATAGAGATACATTGTAGAATGTATGAGTAACGTACATTATACCATAGATAACTTATCCTGGCACCTGGTCCACAAAGCACGCTAAGAAAAGTGCAGATTGAAGTCCAACAACTGACTCGAATGAACCTAACAAATCAGCCAGGGCCAAAGCGATTCCATAAAGGCCAATTCAGTCTCGCACAATCAGACTAATTTGACACAGGTTGAAGTAGTCGAGATAAGCTATGTATGCTATTCCAAGCAGCACGAGAGGTCGCACATACATCAACTCCATTCCCTGTGGAAAATAACTGGGGTTTAGAGAGAGCAGCGATATTCGTGCCACTGAGCGGCGCTTATTAGAAACATATGAAGCTCTCAAAACATCTAATAACCAAAAAAGGAAATGCAGCTGCCATAAACAAAACCAGAGATAAAGGCAAGAAAGTGCTGATTGATTGAATGTGTACGTAGCAACTATGTTTAAATGTGATAAAATATTTGGGATGCTGAGATGGCTGAACTCCACTTTACTCCAGACTTACAGCTATATTGTTTGTCTACTAAAAATATTTGAAAGGTTATATTTTTCATATTTCTAGTATGTTATTTCTTATTTCACCACTTTAGTCATACTTGACCCGAAAAAAAAGACAATGAAAATAATTTTGTAATGGATATTGATTTGGATTAGATTTACCTGCATAACATGGCTTAAGGTCTTTATCTTTTTTTTTTGCATTATTGTAAATTTACAAATACATTTTAAACAGTTTCCTATCAGGAAAATAGAGAAAAGCAAATGACTTTATATAGTTTATTTGTTCTAGATTTTTTTTTGTGCAATTGTACTGTTAACTAAACTGTAAATATCACATTCATATGTAAACATACTGTATGTAGGTCTATAACTTATCATTGTATAGTTTTACTCAACTTAATTTTCTCTATTCATTTTTGACTGACAGTGGTTAATAAAGTCACATAATATAGCAGCACACCAAAGAGTCAGTGGTAAATGGCTTTACGTCTGGTCAGTGTTTCAGGAACTTTTCGCCTTAGCCTGCCCCAGACCATGTTAGTTTCCCACAGTAACAGAGCTTGAATAATGTAGAATTTGCCTTATGGTACAACTTGAAAATGAGTCAGACTAACCAAAATAAGCCTGGTTTATTTAGTAAACTTGCTAAAATAGGATGAACTCCACACCGGGGAAATTTACCATAATAGTAGTTCCCATACCGGGAGTTGAACCCGGCCGCCTGGGTGAAAACCAGAAATCCTAACCACTAGACCATATGGGAGTGGGACAGACAACCAATCAATCCTACATAACATGAAAACAATGAAGCAACTGCATCAGCTTTACATTCATTACACAAATATCTCAAATGAATGTTATTTTAGAGGCTTTTAATGTCAATTTGAGACGGCCAAATTACAACACGCTATGGCTCACCCGTAAGATTTTTAACACATTTATAGTTGGCTATCAGAAACAGTTCATGTTTCTAATTACTTTCTTTTCCTGCACACAGGACCGTGAATACCTCCAAGAAGAGCAGATCTTCTTGGACAATTTGAAGAAGAAATCTTACAGATCATCTTTCAACACAGATTGACCAACACATGCTTGATGCTCCCGGTAGCATTCGTGTTACTTTTCATGTGCCGAGTACTTGAATTTTACACAAGATCTTTTTATTAAACATGTTATACATCAAATCTACTGCATTCCGTTATGATGTGGTGTCAGTCTTCTGGATCAGTCCCAGGCTGTGTTGCGACCTCTTCACCATGGATTTCATCTGAAAGTTAAAAAGGGGAAATTAAGACTTCTACACTAGTAGAATACAAACTATAGTCAGCAAAAGCTATACTGGTCCTGTGTCTGCAGTCAAGCCTCAGATTACCATGACTCCACACTAAGTTCAGACAGGGATAACTTGTATCATCACTGGCTTGACTAATTATTAAATGTAATTTTTACAGCATTTACCTGCTCACCTCAGCAGCCATGTGTCATCTTACAGCCCTTTTTTACAGATGTTAAGACCTGTAGGGAGATAGACATTTATTATCATCATCAAGTGTTCAGATTAAGCACACCAAGCAAAAAGGTTTGACAACATTTCTCAGAACAGCTATTGCCATCGTCAGTTATCGCATCAGACGGCACTTCCTATGCAGCAGTTCTCATCACTGAATCAGTGAAAACGTGAATCCCAAGCAGCCTGGTGGTACAAACCTTTTCACCGTGCTCCCAAATTCCGTTTGGCAGTCAGTGTCAGGTGGGACAGCATGGCCACGAACCTGCAACAACACATTTCATTAGTGACTGTCAATCAGCAGCATGTGACTACACATGTCAAGTCTGCTGCAGGTCAGGTACCATTGGTTTCCACACTTGTTGATTTCAGACAGGGATAACAAACTCATCATATGCACTGCAGGGAGTCAGGAATAAAAGCAGTCAGTCCACTTATTGTCACCTTTACCTTTCATTCTGATAATGAAGCCTTTGTTGGCAGGAAGATGAGCCTCATTCCACGTCAACCTGGGCTGCCTGTAAAGATAGATGACAAATCAAGACTTGAGATCTGTAATCATAAAGAAATAAGCTGGTGACCAAATGAAGGCCGCGTTCCCGTCCGTTCTTCTCTCAAATTAACGCTACATGATGAAAGTTAAACCCAGTGTAGTCATGTTACTCTACGTGTCAGTGAATGTATCACGTGCTCTCTGGTACTCCAAAATCACCTACTTATAACCGCTTTTGTAACTATTGTCCGACGTGGTCTTCTTGCACGTGTTAGCTTCGCTTAACGATAGCTAACAGCTAACCGACTAGTACAGTTCATAAGAAAGTACAGTTCATTCAGACTTCTCAAACTCTATGACTCATTAACTGCTCGTCAAAATATTACCTGCTCACGGCGGCTCATCTGCAGTGAAGTCCATATTCAGACATAAATGCATCGCAGCATGTGAAGACGGCATGCTGGAGTTGAAGATTCCCAGGATGGATCTAATCGTCTAACCTACCGCCAACCAAAGAGCCCAAGAAAGGAAGTCTCGCGTGATAACGGTTATATACGTTGTCTGCGTCACAGCCCACGTGATTCCTGACTGGGTGTGGTAAAAGTTGAACTTTTTCAATTTGCTTGCGAAAGTACTGTATTTCCATAAAGATTCAATACTAATCTAGCAATAATTTAACAATAAATATATATGATATAAATGTTAAATAATAAATATCAGTAGAATACTGATTTAAAACAACAAAAATTTATGTGAGAAGAATTACATTAAAGTAAGTTCATACCTGTGCATATGCAACCATGAAGCTCAGTATTCAGCAAATGATTAACTATTAAAAAATATCATTCAATCAGAATTAAATCAAACATAGTCATTAAAGAAACAAGAACAAACTTTAGGCCTACTTGTATAAACTTTAAAGCAGTTTTTGACCACAAACATTTTATTACTCCACTTTAATCACGACACACACACACAATCAACCTTTATCAAATCAAATGTCATGAATATGATGTCAGACATGTGCATCAAAAATAAAAATTCCTATAGGCTAGCTACATATCTACATACACTCAAAGGAGAGGCTACTTCAGAGGGCATGTTTATTTCACTGCTACAGTCAAGTCTGCTTTTGGCTGAGAGATGTGCACCAAAGGAAATGTACTGAGACTAAAAATTTGATCACATTCAACAAATAATCTGAAAGTCCCTCTTTTGGAGAACATTTAGAGGGCATAGACCGTCGGTGTATCTAAATATTTAATAGACTATAATTTTGTGAAGGAAAAATTGAGAGAGAATGAACAAAGCCATACATACACATCCAAAAAGGTATTCATTTATCTGACAGAGATGCCAACTAAAAAGCATTTGTGGACATATACCCAGTCGGCGATTTGAGAAGGGATAAAGGGGCATGCCATCTCCCTTGTTAGCAAAACGACCATGGCTCTGAAATATCAGTAGCCTAACTGTAAATTAGTAATTCTCCTTTTTTCTCTCAGTGTTGTCCCTCTGTCAGTTTAATCTTTTATAACATTCTCTAAATGATATAGTACTGTGTAGTCATGGAAGAGGATCAAGGAGACACACTGCTGCCTGCAGTATAATATTTTTGTGATTATTGATTAGCATGTGTGATGTTGAAAATACACTCCCAGCCTAAGCCACCTCTGTAACAAAATATTTTTATATTTATAGATATATTTATAGATATGACTAAAGATAAGCCTCTAGTGTTTAGGCTACAATATATGTTTGGTGTGAGAGCATCCTGCAGCCATGTCCTTTAGGTGTACATGTGTGCGTTGGTTGGTGTAGGGGCTCCCATCCCCCCACCCCCTGTTGAAAGTTGGACATACCTCTTCAGTTATTTTATTAAAAGAGCTTCTGCACCATGTCCACTGTTCACATCGAGCCCATGCAGTAAGAAAGTTTTGTTTTGTGGCATTCTGTGAAACAAAACAACAGTTTAAACCCACATAGAATGTGTCTTAACTTAGCTTTCAACCACATCTCATGGTCTTCATTGCCAAATCTGGAAAGAACTTGGAAAAGCAAATGAGGACTTGTGAGTTAAGATTGTTTTGTTAGGATCCAAGGTGACAAATGATCTTTCACCCCATGTGTTTCGAAAATCTGTCAGAAAGTAAACTCTCATAATTGATGGTGTCCTGCGGCAGATTTCTGTCACTTAACTTACCCACACAAGAAGAATCAAGTTGGCGAGTGAAGTCAAATACATCCAGATTTTAAGACAATAAGCCTACAGACTATTTAGTTCAACTTTGAATTGGTAAATTAATGGTAGGCTACTTTTGGTGTGCTATGTGTATAATTGCAAGTAGGCGAGAAACCAGCTTGCTCGTTAAAATAGGCTTATAATGAGCAGAAAGTGTTTTCAGGAGAGGTTGGAGAGAGGACAGTCGGCTGCGCTCTCCTCCAGCTCCATCACTGCCATTCCCCCTTTCAGTCACTAGGGAGAGACTCCGAACTAGGAAAGCTGCTGTTCTAACACTCAAAGGGTCCCACAGCGAGCTCACAGGCTCACAGTTTGCGCCGCACCGCCATCCGCACACCGGCCTGCGGGACGCGTCGCACTCTCCGTCCGGGATGGAGAAAGACGCCTCTGAACCGGACCCATCCCGCCAGCGGAACGGGGTTGTGGGCGTGCTGTACGGGGAGTTCACCGACGCGCTCAACGACAGGGTCCGGTACTCGGTCAGTTTGACGGAGAGCGCCTTGACCATTCAGAGGATCTCCTCGTCACCCGGCCGGACTAAGGTGGTTTTTAACCTGACAGACTGTGTCGGCTGCCGGGCGTACAGAGGGCCGGACAGCGCGGACGTCGGCGCCTACTTTATAGCCTATTTCTACCCGTTCAAGAGGCGCTGGATGAGCGCAGGAGTGGCCCGGCAGAGAGTGGAGCAGTGCTTTCGGGTGGCGCTGGTCCAGGACCCGCTCGCCAACCTCCAGGAGGCTGAGAGGTGGGCTCGGGCCATCAGAGATGCCTCTGTGCGGCAGGCGCCCCGAGACGGTGAGCACCATGGGAAATATCAGTTCGAAACCTGAAAGATTAACATGCAACTCTACAGGCTATAATAAAATAAGTACAGGTCATGTGTAACAAAAGGAGGAGGCTGTCAAATATTCTTTTGATGTGAAGAAGTAATGGCAAATGCATGTTCTCATGGCCATCACAGCCATTTCACTTTTCTTATGACAAAAGTCTTGTAGAGTGGGCCAGTTGAACGAAGGCTGACCTTATACTCTCAAAAAGCCCCACATGATACTCCAACCTTCTTATTGCCACAAACAGGTTTCACAGAGCGGCTGCACACATTCCTCTCAGTAACCTGCTCTACCTGCGGTGAAAGGTGATCCACCTGCCAGCAGCAGCCTCATTCATACCTGCACACATGAGAGGGATGGTTCAGGAGCTGCTGTAAATCACACACACACAAACTCGCAAAACTGATCACTTGTGGTTAGATTTTCTACTGATCCTCGGTCAGCAGACAGTGTGAAGCTGCCGCTCAGCCTTCATTATTCCTGCTAAGTGAATTCCCACTACGACTTTTACGGTTGATGGTTGGAAAAATCGCATCAAAACAAAAGCCTGTTTTTCATCCTGCTCTGCAGCAGCTACGTCTAATTAGGTCTCATCATGTCTCATCATGTCTCATCATGTCTCGCTCTGCAGACAGTCCTTTGTCTTCCAGTCTCATTAGCTTCTCTGTGTGCCATTCTGGTATGCAATGAGACAGTAATTAAAATGAATGCCATATGAGAAGTGTTTGTGCAGCTAATTATCCCCAATCGCTCAATCTGCGGGAGGAAAGTGGTGATACTTGCTGATGTTCTGACAAAGCTGTTTGGGTCCCAAAATGATGATCCTGTTTGGGTGCAAATTCCATGTCAGGTCAGGTGATATCCTGCACCTCATATAGAAAACTTTAACTGTTTAAAATATAAAGCAGGCCTGCACTCCTGGGCAGCCAGAGAAGCTCAAAGAAGAAGCGGATATTTGACTTGACAGTGACGAATTGGGAATGTTGGTTGCCATGTTGGATGGAGGCAAGTTTAATGTAGCCAGCTAAGGAATGAGGTCGCCCTCGTGGTAGCAGCCTCCAGGTGTACACTGCAAACACACAGAGATGGATAAAGAGAGAGAGACATGTGATGAGGAACATCCAGCCTCCCTCTGGTCTGCAGCCAGCAGGAGTTTGAGTTTCAGGTCTGAATATCAGGCAGGCAGGCAGATGGTAACCTGAGAGCAAACTGGGCAGCTCCCCCCTCAACCCCCCCATCACTGTCCTCTCACTGGACTCATCAAAGAGCTCCAGCTCAGGAGGTTCTCACATGTCGACTACAAATGAACCACATCGGCCATCTAACAGCTCCGCACGGTCTTCCTTCCCAGATTGTCTTTATATTTTGCGTCTTCACTTCTTTCCGAGCGCAGTCTCAGAGATGATGCGATCATATTTATAAGCTTGTTTTAGCACTCCACATCCAGGCCAGCCAATAATATAGCATTTAACAGAATATATTATGTGATTTAAATGAGCGACGTTGTGGTAATAGATGCAGCGCAATACTGCCTTGTCATAGAGGGTGTATGAAAGTCAGTGGGATTTACTAATCCCTTTTAGTGTATTTACCCCCTAAGTTAATTGCATGTCATCTCATCTGGCATTGCAGATGGAAAGGTTGGATTAAAAGTGCAATTGCAGCACAAGACTGGCATTTAGTCAGAGAGCTATCGCCGTGACGCACGTTCAGTGAAGAACAATATTAATAAAGACTAAATATGTGAAGGTATAGTTTACAAGGAGGCTGTAACTCTACACATTTACTCCAATTTAGTCTAAAGCGCAGATAGTGTCAGAGGGTTTTTTATTCTCAGTGAAGGTTCATTGGAAAGAATGAGCCGTAAATAATGAAGTGCATACACTATGATACAGACCTGCATACGCTAATGGTCTGCTACATGCTCCCCCTGCTTAGAGGAAGCTTGGTGAGATTGCATGCAAAGGAATGAGATGATGGTTACTAGCTTTGACTTTTTTATACCAGTGACTGCCTTTGTTACTACTGGCTGTATCCGTTTCTGCTTTTCAAGCAGCTTGTAGGAGGCCAGTTACATATTTAACATTATACATTGTAGATTTTTACATTCTTTTGATTCCATTTGTGTTGCAGTCGTGTTATTGTGGATTGTGTTTATTCTTCCAAAACGTCTGTGTCTGACCCTTAAAATGTGCAAATGCCTACAAGCTACTCCAGTGCAAATGGGAGCATGAGCCTTCCACAGCTGCTGTCTGTAGGTTTCCGACAGAATCGTTGTTTTTTTTCAGCTGCTGCAGGATCAGGTGTGTGTCTGTCAGTGTGTGATCTCTGAGGCTCTGCTGAAGCCGTCGTGGACTCCTCACTGAAGGAGAGCTAAGAATGTGTCACCAGACGACCTCTCACCCTGTCCAGCATCTCGGTCCCTCTGGACCCTTCGTCCTCTGTTCCGTGACACACAGCTTTGAAGGCCTGTCAACACCCTGCCCCTCCACCACCTCCTCCCTCCAGCCTGGTGATGCCTCAGTGGGCATGTGTGTTTATACTCTTTGGACCTCCTCCCCTCTTCTTCAGCAAACACTCACCCAACCTTGGAATGCAAACTTGTTTGCAGACAAGTCAGTCCAGTCTGGATATAGAGTCCCTCCTGAACAAGGCAGCTTTCAGTGAATAACCCACATATTTGTTTTCCCCCTCCAAGGGTTTTCTAAATTATGTCACAGTTTAACAAATCCCACCTGCGCTGCAGTGTGAGATACTGAAGGTACATTAGTATTTTTGCAACGATCAGGATACAGATGTGGCAACAAGATGATTGCTGTTCCCTGCCAGCTCAGCGCTTGTTAGCACTGACACAGCGTCACAAACCAAACTTGTCTGTTGGCTGACTGCCTGTGTGTGTGTGTGTGTGTGCGTGTGCGTGTGCGTGTGTGTGTGGGTGTGAAATATGGGCAGAATCTGCTTGCAGGTATCTGACTTCACATCACAGACAGATTTCACATACACCCCCCCCCCCAATTTATCTTCCTCCCTCTCTCTCTCTCTTTCTTTCTCTCTCTCTCTCTCTCTCTCTA
>JBBPCS010000672.1:3862211-3872812 GCA_037974645.1 Hollardia meadi
ACACACACACACACACACACACACACACACACACACACACACACACACACACACACACACACACACACACCACTACACTGGGGAGTCTTAGCTGCTAGGACTGTACACTTTAATGCTGGCGGGAGGAGCCCACAGAGACCCCCTGCAGAGGGACCCACTCAAGGATGTTGCCAATAAAACTAGACTGAGCAAACAGAAGAGCCAGCACATTAACCAACACTTTCATGTACGCATGAGCACACATATTGAACACTCACATGCATCCAGTGGATGCACATGCAGATATTTGTCAGCCACAGATGTTTTCAGGGCGCCTAAGCTGCATTGGAGTTTTTGAGTAGCCGTTGGATTGGCTAATGTGATGTGGGGAAATTGAATGTCTGCCTAATCTCCCTGATTCCTACACCAGAGGCTGGTGATCTTTTTCTGCCCTTGCCCTGGTTTTTACTTTGCCAGTTTGTCCTACACTTTCTGTTTTGTCTCTTATTTTTTCTCTTACACTTCTCTCTCCTTCAGAGCACCAGAACCATGCACGGGAGCTGGTGAAGAAGGCCGACTTGTCACAATGGGACGCCCTGGTTATCATGTCAGGAGATGGTCTGCTGTTTGAGGTGCACTTTACTCAGCCTGTTGTGGTTTCATAACGATATGATAATCAATATAGAGGGTTTGAAAGGCCTAGAAAAAAACCCAAAGAAACAAAGTGAAATACAGTACACATTATTACATGTATTTCCTTTTTATGTATGTGTTCACCCTCTCATGATTAAATAAAACCATTTGTTAAAACAACAATTATTTAGCTTCTTAAAAATGCTGCCAGTCAATCAAAACTGTAACTAAATGTACGGTCGCCCACAGGACAGTAATTGTAAAAGGCTGTCTGTCAGGGCTGCCATCAGCTTCACAATTATAAACTCTACCTACAATCTTGAAGATTAGATTTATTTATTTATTTTTTGCATTGATAATGTAAAAAATCTCCCTTGCACCTCCTCATGAAAACTAATGACAGCGCTTTGCATTTGGCAGGTCTATGGTGCTCTCTGCTGGAGAACACTAAAATGCAATACACCTCTTCACTTTGTTTGAGAACAAGTTCCAAGTTAAATAATCATTGTTCACTTGTCAGCTTAATTTTTTTTTTATTCGGGCATTTTAAATCTTCTATCAATCAATCAAACAGATTGAAATGAAGTCTCCTATTTCTATTCTTAGCACTTTTCGATATTGGCCTATAAAAATGTAATTTGTACTTAGACCTGACAAAAGAGTACATGTGATTCTCTCACTTAAAATCTTTGCAGCCATTGATTAATAGCCTTGTTATGTAGATGCTTCACTGTTTTTTAAAATGATCAGAATCAGCTTTATTTGTCATTTATGTACACATACAAGGAATTTGAGTCTGGTTATCTGTTAAAATGATGACAGAAAAATATAAAAACATACCTGGACCATTGTGTGAATGCTTTTCTGATATACATAAATACATCAAATATCATATACTATACTGGTGAAACTTTTGGTCATATGCAGAAACTACTTTCAATTTATGACCATGATCTAATTCTTCGTCTCTGTTCTTGTTCATTCAGGTGATAAATGGTCTGATGGAGCGAGAGGACTGGCAAGAGGCCATTCAGACCCCTCTGGGTATTCTACCAGGTGGCTCGGGCAACGCCCTGGCTGCCTCTGTCCACCACTATTCACAGTGAGTCAGTCCATTAATGAGTCATTTAAATGCATGGACCAACAGTAGAAAAGGAGAGCAAAGAAGAACCTTCCTCAGCCTAAAAAGAGAACGATTTATCTCCTTTCTGTGTAATTATGCCAAAGGCTGACTGGGCACATCATTCCTCAGGAGGGAGGAGAGAGAAAGCAGACTGGAACTGCTTCGCTGTGCAGCAGAGGTCATCTCAGGCTGCAGATAATTCTCAAAGGAGTGATGTAATGTGTTTAGAAACTTACGCATTATGAGTGATTATAGTCCAAAGTGCAGCTGTGGAACCTGTCGACCCATCACACGTCCAGGGTATCATCTCCATCTGCCGGTTCGCTGTGGGCACAACATCAAAGAATAAAAACAAATATCTTGGTCACCTCAGGGTTGTTACTTGTGTCCTCCAATCTACAAGTTGCACATGTGAAAATGGCCGTAGCCAGGATTTTAAGAATACTGTGGTCAGGAATCCAAGTGTCCCCTCTCTAACCTCAGATGTTGCTTTACTTCGCCAAAAAAATGTCAAATGCCCTTCGCTCAGCCTCAGCTGTACTTTGTGTTTAGTTTTAATTAACAAATCTTAGCAGGCTAATGTACTAAATGAAGATGGTGAATATGGAAAAAAATGATTACCCTAAACATCAACATGGTAGCAATGATTGGGAGTATGATAGCATGCTAATGTAAGCATTTAGCTCATTGCCCCGTGTGCTCGTACCATTTCAAAATGTAACTTTTTTTCCTCTTTAACCATTCGTTGGTATACGTGACTTGTGTGTTTGGGGTCACACTGAATTGACCCACCTTTTGTTGAGCTGTTGTTTGGTTTTCACCAAAAACAGCACTTTTCGTTTAAACCAAAAAGTTCTATTTTCCATCTCCGTCAAAATAACAGTCTTCCAATAACCTTCTGGTTCATCCACCTTTAGCAGATGTTAGAGCAGCAGTGTTGTTCCTCGTGAGTGGTGGTTTTCTCCTCGCTATCCTGCCATACACACCATTCTTGTTCAGTGTTTGTCGGATGGTGAATATTGAGCCAATGCAAGACAGGCCTGTAGATCCTTAGATGTTCCCCTGGGGGGGGGGCTGGAGCCTATCCCAGCTGTGGGAGAGTAACAATAGTGTTGAATTTTCTTACAGTGGATTGGTGAAGGCCAAACTCTTTAGAAATGCTTTTGTTACCTTTTCCAGCCTGGTGACCATCAACAACTTCTTGCATGTGTTCCACAGAAATCGGCTTTGATTGAGGCATGGCACACATTGATGACAATCAATATCTCCAATTACCTCTTTAAATGAAATGATAATCCTAGAGTTTCACATACATTATCCAACCGATAATTTAATTTGAGATAATTTTGCCAAATTAATAAATGATTAAATTTTTTATAAATTATTTGTTTGACTGGATATTCTTTATCTAGATTTAGGACTTTAATCTGATCTAATCTGATCACATTAGGTCACACTTATGCAGCGTTACAGAACGTTTAAAAGGGTTCACCAACTTTCTAGCAGCGCAAGTAACATAAAAATACAATAAATGCATACACAGACTCCTGTTTTTATTGCACAGCAACAGTAATTCATAACACTTTCACATGATGTTGTGTGATGTTATGATTGCCTCTAACTCTTGATGTGTGTAACCATCTCTCAGGTCACCTCCAGCATGGAACGAAGAGCTACTACTGAGCTGTGGTTTCTTGTTGTGCAAAGGTCTGGTTGGCTCCCTGGACCTGGTATCAATCCACCTTGCCTCTCGGCGGCGCCTCTTCTCTTTCCTCTCCTTGGCCTGGGGTTTCGTGGCCGACGTAGACATCGAGAGCGAGAAGTACCGTCATGTCGGAGCAATCCGATTCCTGATGGGCACCCTGGTGCGTCTGGCCTCCCTCAGAGTCTATCAGGGTAGGTTAGCGTATCTGCCTGTGAAGGAGGCGCCGAAACATCCAAAAGGGAGCATCAAGGCTACCCACCCTCCCGCCACACCTCAGCACCCCTCACTGTGCTCCTCCCTTCCCTGTCGACTCATCCCCAACACCTCTCCAAACCAGAACTCTTGCCACAATCACATCAGCACAAATTCCAACCACAACACCATCACCAACTCCTCCAACAATGCTATCACCACCAAGAGACCTGAGACCCAGAGTGATGCCAAGACAAGAGCACTGGTGGACTCTCTGCTTCCTGGCCTGGACCAGCCAGTCCCAGAGAGCTGGACAGTGGTCAAGGAGGAAGACTTTGTCTTGGTGCTGGCTATTTACCAGTCCCACCTGGCTGAGGACCTGTGGACGGCCCCTGGTGCAATGGCAGACGACGGTGTGATTCATTTGTTCTATGTGACAGCAGGAATCTCCCGTCCCGCCCTCCTGCGCCTTTTCCTCGCCATGGAGAAGGGTGCCCACTTGACGTGCGGTTGCCCCCACCTGGTTTACGAGAAGGTGAAGGCATTGCGGCTGGAGCCCATCTCTCCAGAAGGCATGATCACTGTGGATGGGGAGATGGTGGAGCATGGGCCTGTTGAGGCTCAAATCCACCCAGGACTGGCCAGACTCATATGTGGATGAAGATAGATTATCTTATTCTGGCTGTAGAGCTGTCTACTGTAGTTTGACCTTTTATGCTCAGTGTCAATTTATTTTTGTATGCTGTGTTTTCAGAAGTGCCAAAGACGTTTTATCAGCCTCTGGACATTCCTCTATTTTTCTACAAAAACAACTTGTCCTATTTTTATGAACCCCCCTTCTCTTTCTCTCAATGTTTGATTCAGGGTCAAAGCCATGGATAATTGTTGTTGCTGCTGGCTGGTCCCAGCTTAGAGAAATAGGGAGGGATTGTGCGCGTGTGTGTGTGCGTAAGATAGATCTTTATGTATGTTTGTGTGCATTCAAGTGTTTGTATGTGTGAGATTGTGCATGAGGGGATTTGGCACATAGCGGCACAGTGCAGTGGCTGAGGAATGTGTTGTGCACTCTTCTGTCTGACCTCATAAGCTTGACACATGTGAAGAGAAGCACATTTTTTCGTCCTGGGAGGTTTGTGGACAAAACACGCCCCCTTATCCCACTGTACTACAGCGGGCTGGCAATCTCCATCCTGGGCAACCGCCCTGACAGCATCGCCTCCCCCTCAGCATCGGCAAAGCTTTCTTACTGAGAAGATATAAACCCTCCAGGGATTTGATGTTGAAAAATCTTTAATCTTTGCATAGCTTACATAAAAAAACTTGAACAATACCAGATCTAAACATTAGTATCCAGAGAGTTTAATACCCCTGTCTCCTCTGTGTGCGTGATAACAGTTGATAAAGCATGAAGCGCTGGTGGAGCAGAGAGAAACCCGGCCTAGCTGAGTTCACATCTCCACCACTGGCCCATCCATTTCCTCACCTGTCCATTCTCTAACCCTACTTCCTCTATGGCCATCATTAAACTGTGCGGACCGCCTCCACTCACACTTTCTTTTCCCCATCCCCCTCCCTCTATGCACATACACTCATACATTCACACACACACACACACACACACACACACACACACACACACTCCCTTGTAACTCTGCAGCACTTAGTGAGGGGGATTGGCATGGTCTGCTACTATGTATATGATCCCCTCTCCTCTTGCTAGCTTAAGATTGTACTTTTCCTCCCTCCTTTGGTTAACGAGCCATCAGCACCTAATGTGTCCTTAATATTAAGCTTTACAGCTTGAAAAGCGTGCAAAATAGAGAGAGCTTTTTTTAATCATCATATAAAAAGCTTTTAAGTTCCAACACTAGCACTTCTTAGACTGGTTGCAGCTCATTAAAGTGAAGAGAGCAGTCAGCGTTGCATATGGAGAGGTGTTCGATCAACGTGAGCTCCAGGAAGTCAGGTGCTCTGCTCCGGCTGTGTGGCCTTGTTCGCTGGTCTGCTGGTGCTGTGGCGAGGAGCATTAGTGCAACGGAGTAAAGGAGAGTGCAAATGTTAACATTATCATCAGTCCTCCCAACCCACCTCCAGACTCTCTCACACACACACACTCCCTCTCTCTCACGCACCAGTTTATTTCAGGTCACGATGACCGCACCAAAACTGTTACACCCGCAGGTATGCAGCAGCTGAATATCATGACCTTAAAAACAAATCATATTCTTCAGTTATGAAAAAAACCCCAGAATGTCATCAGGGTACAAGCGATTATGCTGTATGAATGCTGATGCATATGCTAAAAACAAAATCACCTCTTATGCTGAAAGTCAAAACTAGAATGTTGACAGACTAATTGGGCACAAAGAAATGCTGATTAAAAGCTTTTCGAGGTTTTGATGAATAAATCACTGTCATCCTGAGTGTCAATACAGTCAATGCAATGAGCTGATAGCGCACATTATTTTCCTGCTGCTTTTTGCGGAGCTTGTGAAAGGATGGAAGCGTCGGTGGCTTCCACTGGAGGAAACATAAATATTAAAATGTCTTGACATAATGTAAACAGAAGGATGGTCTCTTTAGGGACTGTATGAAAATTATTGAGGTGTGGATAGGGGCTGAAACTTATGTTTCATTTGTTTCGCATGCGCCCTTTGAGGAAACTAAACTGCTGCTGATATGTGGAAAGTGGGAGCTGCTATTAAAAATGACACATTCCCTGAGATAATGCTCAGTCAGTCACTAATAAATATCTATGTCTTTCTGCTTCTTAAAACTCACATCAGCGCTGTTAGCTACTAGCTGATAGTGTTGAGGAAAATAAAGCTCAAAGACAAGATTTTTGTCCTGCACATATGGTAAAACGCACCGTTATGACTGGTGGCATGCCATATTGTATCGTTTTTATTTATAGCTATAATTATTATTTTTACAATTAAACTCACAAGAGAAGAATGGAGTAAAATATAAATCAGGAATGGATTCAGGTGTATTTTTTCAGCTAAAAGAAAAAATAGACAGCCCCTCCCCTCATCTGCCCCACTCTCACTAATTTTTGTGGAGTCCCTTATTGAACTGTGATGTATTTGAAGTTGACCTCTTCCATATTCCATATTCCCTGCAGTGCCGATTTCTTGCCTATGACTTGATTTTACATGTCTACACATTACATATACTGTATGATAGTCAAAGCTACTTCTTCTTACTTCAACATACTGTATCTTCTATGATTACTGTATCCTCAGTGAAGCTATCCAGGTGCTTTGAATGCTTTGTCATGTTCTACAGGCTGCACTCATGCGCTGTTCATTATTAAATGTATAAAATACATCTCATAAGGGTTGAGATAAGCTATGCAAATACCTTGCCATGGCTGCAGATATCTGGAGTGAGGGGTCCCTCTGCTGGACCCTCTCATGTACAGTATTGCTCATTGAATGACATGGAGGGAAGATTTTGTCCTGAAATATGTTCCAATGTTATACGATGCAATCTCTTCAGACTGCCACCTCTTTCCCTGCTTCTATTTACAGTCATGAATGGATTAGTCTTACAATGCTAAGCTCAGCTGCAGGAGACGTTGCATTCTCCATACAAACCTTCATTAATGGAGGCCAACATCCAGCTTATTGTAATTTATCATCAGATAAATGTACTTAATATTTGCATAGGAACACAGCTGCAAATAATAGTAAATGTCAAGATCTTGATGTAGGGTGTTGTTACACTGCTGTTAACTTATGGTACTATACTGTTAAATTGTTTATTCCACTGGCTGCTTTAATGTAACAGCATTTTTTTAACAACACAAATATTAATATGTGTCTTTGTTAATACTGTCAATGCATTTTATAAATGATTTAAGAAAGTTGTGTCAGAGATTATGAACTGAAATTAGACAAACTTCTCCGAGGCAGAAGCCAATTGTGTTTTTTATGTTCCTTTATTATGTGTCATGCTGTTGTATCCACACTCATCTAAAGCCCGAAATAATGACATGATTTACAGATCTGTGCTGAATGCTTCATCCATTGTGTTGTTGTTTGATGTGGTGATATAAGCTGGCTTTTTAGTGCAGTAGATCAGAGGATCCACATCGTGTGGTTGAATGTGTGAGCCATTTTGTAAAGTGTGTGCCACATATTTGCAGCTTTTCACTTGAAAGTAAGTGTAAATAGGAAAAAAAAAAAAAAAGTTTCTCTAGAAAAGTGCCTTCGCCATTACCTAAGACAGCAGATAGGTGGTGCACAGGAAGAAAACATCATTACCACATTAAATTCTCACATTTTAGCATTGTGAGGAACAGTTCATTGGGTACAATACAAACACAAAGTATACACTGATTCTCTACTTTAGGCATGAGTCTGTATGATCTGTGAAGTAGAAGGCTTGACTATAAGGTTGTTAATGCATTCATTGAGCTGGCTGTTGACAACCAGGTATCCATCATCTGCTTTTATTTTCTTGTAATCTTTTGTTTATTGACTCTTTAAAAAAAAAAAAAAGATAATAAACATCCAGAAGAATCGCTTCTTTTTTTGTGCTTCTCTCTGACCGTTTCATTCAATCAGTATTTAAGATGATTTGATCTGATTTATTGTATTCGAAATATATCTGGAGTTAAGCTGAGTCGTAACAAAGTGGACACATACGGTTGGGTGGGAGTCGGAAAATGAATATAATTATAGTCAACACACACTCTTGAACTTTCACGACAAGTGAGCTACATCCTTCAAGTTAGACTTGAACATTGTTTGTCTCAAAAATGTCACACTGCATCATTTAACTGGAACGTGAATAAAAATCATTCTGTGCTCTTCCAGTGGCAAACTCAGGACTCATCCAGCAATCCAGTCTTCTTTTGTTTTTTGTTCTGTCATTGCCAGTTTGTAGGATGTGAAGGGCATCTGATAGGAGATGAAGAGACTGGATTCCTTTATCTCATAAAAGTTTCAAGGCAGATTTGTTTTTTTGTTTTTTCTTTACACAGGCTTTGGCATCAGACTTAAATATCTGGAAAATAAAACAGTGAGGGAACATGTTCTACAGCTTATGGAAACAAAAATTCAGATTCTGCTTGAAAGGATTCTTAAATAATATAGGTTGCTACGTATATTTATTATGGATTCTGTAGCCTACTACAGTAACACACGTACAAGTACTGTCGCTGACAAATACAGCTGAGAACTGCTAAATTAAACCTACTAAAAGACATATGGTTTTGACATTTCTAATATTTTTAAGTAATTTCAGCAGGACTCCATATCCATACAAACCATACAGTCACAACAAGAATTAAAATGTCAGTTCTTCATTTAAATTGAATATTAAAGAATTTTGTGGCTCTGTTTGGAAACATGTATGGTAGTTTAATTTGATGGCAGAAACATATCCTTACTTTATTAATAAAGAATTGATTTTAAATAAGAAGGAATAATTCAAGGATAATTCAATAGTAGGGGGTTGGGCTATACAGGTGTGACCATGTAGCTGTAGTAAAGCAGGGAGTGCATACTAGATGCAGTAGACAGCAAGTTGTGGTCACCACAGTGCACCTCGCCTCTTCCTCCACCAGAGGGAGACAGAGGTTGTGCCTGAAATCACGAAATTTACTACCGGTGTACTTCCTGACACTTTATCAAGTGTCTGAATAGAACATGTTGCCCCAGATAATCCACTGAAAAGTTCACAGTTTTGGATGCTGTAGTTTTGTGGTGCAAATGAAACTACAGCCATCAAATTGACCATAAAGTCAACGTCAACAAGAACTGAACTTTATAACCTGAATGGAGACTTTTTTGCAGGACCGTTGTCATAGACTGCCTTAGAGAGTGAGTTTTTTTCATTGTTTTGATTGAGAGACCACCCCGCAGCAGAAATTACATATTGTGCATTTAATTTAGTGGCCATGAGCAGTTGTTAGAAAGGCTGCACAAATACTGTTCCACAGGAAACGAAGGAAGGTCACCTCTAAGCGGCTTGTGCCTCAAAAATGTATACATTACAACAATGTAGGCCCTTTATATCAGCACAATTTAAGTTATTTTTTTTTTAACCTTTATTAAACTCTGCTCACGAATGGCTGCCACATCCTACACACTTTATCCAGCTTGATGATAGTGGAACTGACTTAAACAATGAAGTCCCATTTTCACAATAGAGAGGAGCTGGATAATTAGATCAGTCAGAAGAGGTAATGTAAAAGACAATGCAAGCTATTGTCTTGACGCCCAGGTTTGAATGTCTTCAAATGCTGCTCTCTATGAATGAGAGGAGGAAAATTCCGAGATTCATTAGACTCAAATGGATGAGGAGTTTCTGGAAAATTACTTTTAAAAGACAGAAGACACAGATCCTGACCACATACAGTAATTAATGATCTAATCAGCCCCCGCAGATACAGTTTTATTGCCATCTTGTGGTATGGACCAATAAAAACCTCTGGAACAGCTTGTGATGTATGCTCGCATGTACATGTACAAGTCCTCTCCTGCACAGGTTGAATACCTTGCTCGAGGGCTGGATAATTGTTGCAAAGGGAGGGGATTCATATTTATTTTCACTACCTGGATGTGGATTTGAAGCATACTTTGTAATGAAATGCTGCAGAATGCATATTTAAATACCTCTCACATGTACCCTACCCTAGCCTTCGTTTTTGTCATGCAAGTTTTAAGTTTAAATTCTGCATGAGTGTGCAGTGTGAACTAAACTAAATTGCTTTGGATAAATTAATTGCTTTGTAGTTGGCAAATGAAACACCTTACAGAGATACTCCCTCTGTCAACGTCTTCAATTTTGTTCCCTCCCTTCTCCTTTTATTCTTAACCTTTTCTGGCAGGATTAATTAAATGCCACTCCAACTATCAGCTGCATGCCAGAGGAGGGAGTGGGTCGGTGTGTGTGTGTGTGTGTGTGTGTGTGTGTGTGTGTGTGTGTGTGTGTGTGTGTGTGTGTGTGTGTGTGTGT
>JBBPCS010000672.1:3884725-3897451 GCA_037974645.1 Hollardia meadi
CACACACACACACACACACACACACACACACACACACACACACACACACACACACATTCATCGTTTTGTTCTCCCTCTGTGAGGACTGAAAATGTATCATTTACCTTGTGGTTAAGCTAACAGCAGCCCTGAGAAACAATCTTTACAGCCACGGACAAGGTGAAGTAAAACTTATTTTATTGTAACAAGTTTTCAGTTGCTCCCTGAAGGCTCTGACACTGGGAGGTAGATGGAGAGAAAAGAAAGTCGGATAGATGTGCAATGAGGGTGACAATGAGAGGTATTACTTGGGGGATGGAAACTCAAGGTCAGTTTAGATACAGATACAAACATACCCCAAAGCCCACAGACTCATATACTCACAGTTACACACAGTCGGAGACACCCTGGGGATGTTTAACAGCAGCTTACTTACTTCATTTTTCTTCTCTGTGTTTTTTTTGTGTCTTTTAGAGCCCATCTCATCCTTTTTCATCCGATTTGTGTTTGAGTGTTTGTGGGTGCAAGCCAGCCAGGCTCACAGCCGGTTAAGCTTTTTCTACTGAGCATTTTTGTTTGTCTCAAACCTTTCTGCTATCCCTCTGTCTCTCCTTTTTGCCTAAGTGGATGAGAAGTATCCAGTGCTACACAGATATTAAATCTGTTTTCGTGCTGTAGCTTAGATACAGTGAGCACCACTCTGGGCTCCATTTTCATGACGGTGTAACAACCAACGTAGAGCAAATGTGCAGAAATTAATTTTTGATTAGACAATATCCAACCAGTAGATATGTTTAAATTTACAAATTAGCCACAAAAATTATATTAAATGCAATTAAAGCAGGAACATCTGTAAATCAGCCTGCATTCATGATAAATATGAGTAACTTTTATAGTATCTGCTGTGCACAGCTGCTTTACACTGCTTTCTCCTTCAGTTCATTAAAGCCATGCAGACATCTGAAGGCAGCAGGAAAGCCAGAGCATGGCGTCAATACACACAGTGCACATGGCTGTCCACCATGTTTACCTTCATTTAATCGTGTGTAAATGACACCAGATTGCCACAAACTACAGACTAACCACACACACCACACACATTAGATGACTCCGCTATAACTCGGTATTCTGCTGTTTATGTGGAAGACATCAGATTCCCCGGGCTCATTAATCGTGTGTGTCAGCTATCTTTTTAACAAACGTGGCATTTCATGTTTTATCCTTAAAAATTCATAACTGTGCAAATGCTGGTGTGTCTTTTGTCAGCACGGAAACAACTACAGCTCCCATAAAAAAACAAAAGAGTTTCAGGCCAGTACCTACATCACTGTAACTTGGTTTTGTCCATATCCATAAAATGTACCCACGCTGTCCTCTAAAGTTGTTTTTTTCAACACTCTAGCTGTAATTTCTGATGTCTAAAAACATCTACAATATGTAGTAGTATTATTACAGACATGTCAGAGCTAGCAGTGAGCCCACAACTTGTGCATGGACATGCCTGGTGTTTATTAAAGGCCACTGGAAGACACAAATTTTGAACAAACAACAATATGAGATTGTTTTCCAAAGAAAATATCATCCTTATCCCAAAAAATTAAACAAGCCACGCATCATAGTGTTTAGAAGATTCTGGTTTCTCTATATGCACACTAATGAGGGCACAAGGTGGCAACTTTAACACAGCATTTACTCGTCTATACACCAGGAGAGCAGTGGCATGAATAGATCAGAGGAGATATTTAATTTAATTTGTTTTCACTTTCTCAAGCTCAGACCTGTATAAATCCCCCTGATTCTTCAACTTGGATTCTTCCACATAGTACCTAGCAGGTGGTATCAGTATCAGTACCATCAGATCCATCGTGTTAAACAGGGATGAGTGAGTATACCATTATCTGTATCTGTTCAACCAACTAAATTGTCTGTATCCGTAGCCGTACTCGGCATAGACTTAAAACTGAAGTGGGTGGTGCTTAAAGTGAAATTGGATGGGACTAACCAGAAGTTGTTAATTTAAGTCTAAAATTGATATATTTATTATTTATTATAAAACTATTTACAGAACAAACTCAGAATTGAGCTTCAGATCAATATTTTTGATTACAAAAGTAAGAAAACTATTTACAGAACAAGTTTTTTTATAAACTAGAATGAATAAACTAAATCAGTCAGCGACCCAATAAGGATTTGCCTTCAGATTGCTGGTAGATTATTTTAAGTACTGGAAAAAATTATGTTACAAATATCTAATAATATTGAATAATTGTTCATATTTATTATTATTATTTCATCAATGTTGCCCTTTTACTCACACAGTAATATTTTAGCATTAAGCATTTCTTACCACACTGACCCTGCACGAATATGTATTCCATAAAGGACAATACAACCCAGCTAATGCTACATTTAGTCACCACTCTACTCACACTACGTTATATATATTTTGGAGAAACCTAAACCTGGATGTTAAAATATATCAATTTTTTTTATAATAAGCCGGTATTAATATTATCAAAGTGCATTGTAACTCTGGGAGTGAACACATTGGCAATCTAGTTTTGGCAGCCTTTTTTTCGGTTCTTCCCTCTGTATTGTTCTAAGCACTGGAATTCAATATATATTTGAATCACAAGCCATTAGTATTCTGCTTTGGGGATGTCAATGCTGTCAAATGTTTGTGTTTGCTGAGCAGATTTAACTGCACAGTACACAGACGCCTCTAAAGTAAGGCATCTGTGTACTCTTTACTCAGCCCGTGCATGTGTATGTTTCCATGTGCTGTATGCAATGCTCTTGTTTTTCTAGAGTATTGCTGTCTACCACAGACAAACTCTTTTCTTCCTCAGTTTTATGATTAGAAATATGCACCTTTAAAGTGTGTGTAAGGTTTTCTCATTTTGTCCCTCTGTGGAACCTCTTTTGTGAGAAACAGGAAACAGCAAAAGAGAATGGTCCATTGACAGATATAAAAAGGCAGTCATGTTAAAAGTGGAAGACCTCAGTCAGAACACAAGATGATATGAGACAGATTGTTGATTGCACAATGATTGAAAGCAGATATTTCATTGATTTTATGAAAATGGTGTAATTCCTCCCTGTGTGTCTTACTGAACACAAGTGATACTGTGATTTTCTGGTTTCCACCACCTGCCATGACCAGACCTCTGTTTTAATAGATTGACCCTCACGTATCTGGCTGTCAGATATCTTGCAGAAAACACATTATAGCACATGCAACTCTCGAGCTGCAGCTGAATTGTGAGTTTGTCAATCATTAAGGAAGGATGGATGGCTGACTAAATGGACCGATGAATGATAGGTGGAATTTAAAAAAAAGATTTTATAGACTTCTTCTCAATTTCGCTAAAATCATAAACCAAAATCCAAACCAAAAACCAATTTTAGGAGATTTAATGCTGTGCCACTATTTAGAAAAATATATTCTGTACAAAACCTTTGTGGGTCATGTGTGTGCACAGAACAGAAGCACACACAGATAAACACAAATAAAGCAATGCAGACTAAATACTGATGAGTCATTCCCTCTGAATGGGGACAGTTAGTACTGAGTAATAATGCTCTGTCAGGACACTGTCTATACTCATAAACAAGAAGGGGATGTTTAGGTCTTATTAATTTTGTTTCCAATGTTTACCTCACTGTCTCCACAGGTCTTTTTTTATTCCAAATATACTGTTATATTGTCTGTCACAACATTTCAAAATGTAATGAAAGCATTAACCATGCAGTTAGAAAAAGGTCGATACAAAATGGAGACAGTGTAGTAATAAAATCTGTCAAGAAGATTATCAATTTTGCCCTAAAATATTTCTACTTGAGAAAAGAAAAAGATTACAGCGGAAGAAAACAAACCAATAATATCCACATTTTGCTTATTTGTGCTTCCAAACATGCATAAATTATTAATGATACTCCTCCTATTAACTGGTGAGCTTAATGCAGTTGAGGCCCATCCTGATAACTGCAAAACCCACAAAGAAACCAGAGCATTTGTTTTTTATTTCCATCTATCACCAAATGATGATGGATTCAGGAAAAGCTTTCTTGCAGTGACACAAACAGCTTGGAGATTAAATTTTGGAGAGTCAAGGAGATTTCAGTTAAACTATCATTGCCACCATCACCAGTAGCCGTAACACTATAGAACTGTCATACGGTAAGTGTGGTCACTGTGACAAAGCTGTGATATAAGTGAAAGGGGACAGAACACATTGTGCAGACCTCAGGGACTGGATCCCTGACGCTAAACACATCTGACAACTGGAGATGGATGCTGAATGCATGTGGTTAGATAATACTAGCTACAGGGAAGCTGTGAGTTTAAATCCCACAGGATAAAATGACGTCAAACTGTCACTTTGAGTATTGTCATCACTTGTGATTACATTGGCTGTGAGGATGAAGTTGTAGGTTCCAAGTTCACAACATCAATAAAGGTTGTCAGGGTGTATGGTAACCAGGGGGCAGTAAAAGGCTAACTGCTGCACCACATGCAAAACTCGACTGTCAGTCATGTATGTGAGCTTTAAACATCTGTATATATACTTGTGCACGTGAGACAGTATAGTGAAAATAATCATTTTTGATGGCTTCTTTACTTTTTTGTCCCACTATGTAGGTATGCGGATCTTGGTGACACTGCTGTTGGACACCCTGCCCATGCTTGGAAACGTCCTTCTCCTCTGCTTCTTTGTCTTTTTCATCTTTGGCATTGTGGGAGTACAGCTATGGGCGGGGCTACTGCGCAACCGCTGCTTCCTGGGAGAGGACATCAGAACGTAAGCAATTTAGTCTTGTTTTAGTATTTGCATCTCCTTGTTTTCTTCTGGGTTGGAAGTTGCACAGATGGACCCAAGAAATTGCCTCTGATGTTCAAATCTATACTAGATTTGTGGAAAGAAGCACTTTGGTGAGAATAGGATCTAAGTACATTTCTTTTTTCCTTGAGTATACAGTAGGCAAAACACAGATAAGTGAAAAATACTCCATCCATATACTTAAAAGTCCCCCCCCCCCCCGAACTTGCAAGTGTTGTTCTCCACATCCATATGATGAGCAGCACTGACTTCACCATGCACACATGAAATCTTCAAACATGTTTAGCTCATTTAGGTCAAACATGATATTTCTTTCTTTCTGCCCTTTTCCTCCTCTTGTTCTGTTTCTTCCTGCTTCTCTCTCTTGCTCTCTCTTGTTATAGTTGTTAGAGGACGCAAACTGTATAGTGCCCTCGGGATGTAAACCACTGTACGGCCTCACACACATGCAGTTAGAAACAAGGAGAGAGATAGAGAGAGAGAAATGTGGCGAGAGATAAGGCTGTAATCTCAGCCCTCTGTTTTTTCATATCTGTCACTCTAAATCAGAACAATCCAATGCAGCAGTTCTAAAACTCCCACATAAAGAAGTGGAACCCTCCTCTTTGCAGATGATGTGATCTTCGTGTCTTAAGATGAAGATAAAGTAAAGCCTGAATACATTACAAGGATTTTGTCAAACCTGGGCTTCTGGTATGTGACTGTGAGAGCTAAATGATAATATTCCAGAAAAGGCCCATAAACACTATTTAAATTTGCGGAGAGTAAATTTGAACCTTGGACATAAAATCAACATAGCAGGAAATCACTAACCAGAGAGAATTTTTTTTTTCAAACTCTTAGAAATGAAATGATAAAATTCCCAATTAGATTTGAAAATTTGGGTTTTACCGCATTGACAGAAATGGCAAATTACATGGGGACTGACTGAAATGCAGAAAAATCTGACAAGGTACAGACTCTGTAAACATAATACCGGCTGATACAAAGCTGCATTTCACACACATTGTGTTAATATTATAAACCCATTCTCTCAGATTTATCTTATCTTATGATAAAAAAAGATTCATCTTATAAGAGAGGCGTGTCAAACAACTATTCTCTCCTGAAGAAGACAAACAGGCCCACATTCACTCAGACAGAGAAAAGATCAGAGTAACCAATTTAGCAGCAGGTTGAAGTTATAAAAAAAGTGAAAGAAAACTGCTTTAATGTTCACAACCTCGGGAAGCCAAAGATGTCCCGTGTACGTCTTTGAACTAATTCTGTTTTTGATGTAATGGTACCAGAGTTAATGTTGCTGAATCCTTCATGTGAGCAAGAGAGAAAGACAGAAAGAGAACAGCACCTTAATATTTCATAGCCAAGGCGGCTGTGTTTCCTCTCACAGAACAAATGGTTGTCTGACCTCCACTACAATATGATCCCTCACTATACTGTGCAGTATCGCATGTGCACACACTTAATTTCATGCATTAGCTCTTATTAGTTTAGTTTTTGGAAATCAAAAGGACACTAACATATTCTATATGACTCAGGTGACAGGACAGGAATGAGTGGAACATAATGAGATGAGTTATTATATGCTGTTTCTCTTTAACGGTAAAATATCCTTAAAGTAACAAGCATGTGCTGAATATTTTTAATTGATGCGTACAAACTGTATGTACAACTCAAATAAATTAAGGGACTAAGTCGTTTCCTCTTTTTATTTCTACTTCCTACGTATTCAATGATATTTGTCTAAGACCACCATGAAAGGACACTGCAGGGAGAATGTAGCATGAACAAAATGATAATTGATTAAGTAGCATGAGAGATTTCCTATTCCTCTATTTTTGGCTTGAGCAATAAACACCAGTGCAGACTGGGAGGGTTTGGCAGTCCACACTTTGGGATTGCTCTTGATTTGGCTGAATGCACAAAACAGGTGGAGTAAATTGGATGAGAAATGTGTGGCGAAAATGAGATTTAGCGTCATTATGAACTCCCCTCTATAAAGTAAAGAATTGACTGTGATAGAGACAAGTTTGACCAAAACAAGAAAGATTAAAATAAAAAGATTAGAGATGATAGAGATTTGTTTCCAGGGATTACAAGCTGCAAAAGCTACTTCTCAAGCTCTTTTCTAAGTAGTAACTAATAGCTAAGTTATAAGTGAGCTGTTATACTGTGCTTCCAATAAATATGTTCAACACTTTATTGGTTGCAGCTGTAGTTTGTTTTTTGAGCTACTGAGCAATTATAGGACAGAAAGTCAAAATACCCCATTATTCTGTTGTTAAGAGCATTTATGATTAGAGTGGACATTACTGATTGAGATGCTGTG
This sequence comes from Hollardia meadi, assembly GCA_037974645.1. Lineage (NCBI taxonomy): Eukaryota > Metazoa > Chordata > Actinopteri > Tetraodontiformes > Triacanthodidae > Hollardia > Hollardia meadi. The sequence continues at coordinate 3,891,875 of JBBPCS010000672.1, forward strand.
GAAGAAGAGAGCAGACAGTGTGTTTATACAGTGTGAAAGTAGTGTGGGAGAAGTAGTTGTTGTTGCTGGGGGGATTTTTGTGACAATATCAAAGATGACATCTGTGATCAGATGTGTGCCTCGACGATATATCCACTCTCACGACTACACTGTTTGCTAACATCTAATCCAGCTTTCTATGTGGGGGTTTTAACAGCACAAAGGATAGTCTGATTATTTGTATTGGTGAATGGCACAATAGGAGCAATAAAAAAAAAAAGTTTTCTTAGTGTGAGAAGTGCAAGCAATGTTTCGCAATTTTCGGAGAGAAGCCAAATTATTTTTTTTATCCATCACAGTCCAGGTTCTTGGGAGGATTTGTGTATTTCTCTTTTCTGTACAAGCACTTTTAACCTTGTGGACAATGAATAACACATTCCTGGATAATTACAAATCAGTATCGCTTAGAATAAATCACTGTACTCTCTGTTTTTATAGTCACAAATAACAGGACATTTTTATTTACCTGTAATGGGAAACTTCTTGTTTGTGCAGAAGTGCTGCTTCGTTCCTCACAATGGACATTGGTCAGTTTTCAATGTATTTACAGGATATTGCATGTAACCTATGGAATTTGAAGCAAAAACAAACAAGCATACAAACCAAAGAAAAAGTTATCTAAATGTATCCATAAATAATTCATTGTAAGAATATAGCCATGTGTTCTTGTTTTTGATTTTGATTTTCCATCCAGAATGTACAACTTGTCCATAAGTCCTTATTACATGCCCGAGGAAGGTGAAGACAGCCCATTCATCTGCTCGGCTGCCCGCGAGAACGGGATGCTGCGCTGCCACGATGTGCCAGCCTACACCGAGGGTGGGGCAGATTGCTCTGCCCCTGTAGGTGGGGGCAGTGTTAACGGCTGTGTTAACTGGAACCAGTACTATAACGTGTGTCGCCCCGGGGAACACAACCCTCACAAGGGAGCTGTCAACTTTGACAATATCGGTTACGCCTGGATAGCCATATTCCAGGTAAGAAGGGCATACCTAACCTAATTTTTTCCCATTAACTGTAAGGTATACGCTACTATAAGCTAACAAACAGACTCGTTTTGCTAATTTGCTAGTTAGTGGCAGAGCAACTAATTTAAACATTTCCAGACAAAATATCTGACTTGTCAGTGAGGTTACGTTTTCCTAAAATTAAGAAGAGTCTTCATGGTTTTGGACACCCCATTGGACTTGAAGTACAGTGGGAATGAAATGATTTCTTAAAAACGAAAGCTATTAGGGACTGCCTAGGGACTACGGATGTAAATTAGCAATTTTGCTAACTCCGGCATGTTTACATCTTGTATTTTTACTTGATGTTCATTAACGTGCTTTGTCCCTATCAAATAAACAATTAAATAAATAAATAAATCAAAGATATATCGTAGCAGTATAAACACCAGCTGCTATTAAATGCATTAGCTTTTATAAATTAAAGGTTTTACCAATAAGAAAGAGATGACGAGCTGAGCCTGCATGGCAAGCCGGTCAAAATGCTGTTTTTTGCAAATCAGTGATCAGTCAAAAATTGCAAAAAGTTAACTCCACTCTGGACATCAGATGGTATGTATTTTGACCTGAAAGCCATACTCTTGTTGATTCCTGCTCTCTCAGGAGCTGTGGCAGGCTTTTCCCGATCACAGTCTTTGTGCTAACACTGTCTGTCCTGTGGTGATATGAATTCCAGCCCTTTTAATAGATTTGTCCAGCACACAATGATAGATCTGATGCTGTGTCTAATAGACTTTGACTTACACAACATTACTTTCTCAAAGAGAGCCTTACCTTCAAATTACCCCCAACAGTACAAATACACACACACAGACAAAGAGACATACTAATCCCTGTTAGGTACACACAGCTTCCAGTGTGTGTGTGTGTGTGTGGTCTCAGCTCACAGTCAGAGGCTTTAAAGATTAGATTTTGCTATATTTTTTTCTTTTTTGATGGTTTAGCAAGCATCACTTTGAGCATTAGATGAGATTAAGTTTGTATCCAGGTGTGTGGTGTGAGTGTGTGGGTACTTTAGGATCTGTGGTAACTTTCATTGTCAAAGTGGTGGATGCAGTTGATGATGGTAAAAGTTGTGTGCATTAGTCGTGGGTTTAGTCACCAGGTACTGCTCTGTCTCTGCAGTCAGAAGCTGCTGCTAACTGCATATTCAGGTGAAGTGGTATAACAAGATTGGCCAGTGGAAGTTTGCATCATCTGGTTCTCATGATCTGTGTGTTAAAATTTTGTGAACATAATAGAGGTGAGTTTCAACATGCATAAATAAGAAAAGATAAAGAAAGTTTTATTTGAATGTGTTACATATCAGTTATAATGCTTGCAACATTAAGGGCCCTATTTAAACCATCGAAAGCACATGATCTAATCTGATTTAGGGTGTCTCCATCTCTATTAAATTAGTTAATCTGTGCATAATCTGGGCGCAAAGTAGGGCGCAAGGCTCAAACCAATCAGTGTCATCTTCAATTCCCTTCAGATTCCCTCTCAGTGCTCTGTCACATCAACAACTCCATTTGAGTGCATGTTAACAAATGCACCGATGTTTATCAACGATCTCTCCTCCTCTTTGAGGTTATAATATATAATATTATAATTTATATAATATTAATTGAATTACCTGCAGCGATTGCACTGAAGCAGAAACAATACATATGTCTCCCTATTAAGAGACTTGTGCGCATTTACGCACAGCAGCTTAAATTCATTCATGATTGAAATCTCCAAACACGCCAACTGGACCGGTCAGGATTTACTGTTCTGTGTTGGGCAGATAGCTGAGAACGTGGGCGTGAGGCTTATGTGCTGAGGCGATTGGAGGAACAGGCTCAGGATGAGTAGAAGAGTTTTTGTGTAACTGCCACCAGAAATGTGCACTCATGAGAGCAAGTTCTTTGTCTTTCTTCCAAACACTATTGAGTAATTTCAAGAATTGTGGGTCCTCATAAAAAACATCCTTCGTAATGCCAAAGTCCAACCAGGAAAAGTGCAAGCTAGCAACACAGTCTGTGTCTGCTGGGTCCATAGTGGTCAATCCGTACTGTCACGTTAGTGCCAATGAGAACACAAGGAATATAGGATCCAGATGCAGACACCAGGAACAGAGCAGGTTCAGTTCAGTAGTATTGATTAAAATACAAAAACACAATACAGGAGGTGAGTACAGGGAGGCAGAGGTCAAAACCAGATAGCAGTGCAATGCAAACAAACAAATCCAAGGGGCACAGGCAGAAATCCAAAAATCAGGCAAGGTCCAGAAAACAGTATCAAAAAACACAGGGGAAACACTAGGAAAAAGGCAGGAACACGAGGCAAGACGACGAACTGACAAAGACAACGGGGAACACATGGACTCAAATAAACAAGGAAGGGAAGGTTAATAAGAAGCAGGTGAAAGTAATCAGGGCGGGGCGGAAAGTGGCTGAAAAAGAACAAAGACAGGAAGTGTAACGCCAGACGAGACACATGAGGACAGAAACAAAATAAAATAGGAAATGAGGCAACAAAATCCCAAACCATGACACAAATTTGGAAAATACAATTTGAGAAAAATCTGCAAAAATACTTGCATTAGATGTTATAATTTGTCATTAATTTTTTTTAAATGAATAATGACACAGACATTGATCACCTTGCCAGAAAATCAAAACAAAACAATTTAAAGATTGTTTTGTTTTGTTTTTAAGAAGACAAATTAAGAGAACATCTTCATCAAGTTGACAACAGGTGTGCTGCAAACACACACACAACACAACCAAACAGAGAAACACATTGGTTGGTTTTGCAGTGTGTTGAGCTCTCTTGGCCACCATAAGAGGGCTACATTGAATGGTCAATGAGTCGCTTGGCTTGTTATCCCAGTCTACAGCTTTTTTCCCCTCAGTGTCTGTAAATATAAAGAACATGAATTATACATCTCAGTGCAGGGTTTTGAAAACATTTCAGCTCATGGTTCCAAATTGAGTTAATTCAGAGTTACACTGGGACCCCTGCAGAGTACAACAAGCTGTTAACATGTCACATTGGGTCCCTCAAAGGGTTTGGACATGCACCGAAAATAGCAGAACGGCTTCCCGTTAGAGATTAGAGGTTAGGTTTATGTAGAGTCATTTAATACTAGTTTACCTGTTTGTTTGTTCTTTCCCCTTTTTTGAGTGCAGGGCTCATATTAGAATTGAATTAGCATGTGAGAATAATTGATTTAAAGGCAGGATACCACTCAAGCCCAGTCCTGGTTTAAGAACCGGTTAATGGACTGACCTCTGTCACCACTGTAGGAAGAGCAAAAAGAGAAGAGCAGAGCTGAGAGTGAAAACAAATAAAAACATGAGAGTGGTAAAAAAAAAAAAGACAGAAAGAAGAAGAGATGAGGAGTAAAGGAGGTAGAGTGGAAAGATAAAGGAGGACTGGAAGAGCGAAGATATTTTAGGGTTGTCGGGTCAGTGTTAACGCCTACCTATAGGTTAATGACTATTGACCATGTACACACATGCACAAACACACACACACCTGCTCGACCCGACTTTCCATTAGAGTTCAAGAACAATGTGCAGGATAAGTAATTCACCGATGACAGCTGACAACATGTTCTCTGCTCGTTGTGCATGCCATTATCATGAATCACAGTAGGTGACGCTTTGCTATCTATCTCTGATCTTCAAGGTGAGGGTGGCGGTGGCCTCGGGGTCAGCGAGTGATTTGTTCAGGTTATCTTATATGACCAACATCAGTGATACATATCATTGACTTATACAACATGGCTTGATACAAGATGATGACTTATAGCAATACGTGCATTCTTTTAATGAATCCAGTCTAATAAAATAGATATGTACAGTACTTCTATTGCTGATATACACCAAAATTGCAGTTCTTAATGATTTGTATGAGTGAGGGACAGTCTGTTCCAGTCTGTATTGTGAGGCAAATTGCTCTACTTGGCCTATCTTCACTTGCTAGACAGTTATTTGGTTTTCTTTTCAATTATAATGTTGAGCATCAGATTATGAGTTTGGCTGGCTGAATATATATTTGGTTTAATGGCTGTTTTTGTACTCTATTTGTATAGAATAAAAAGATGCACAATGATTATTTTTTTTACAAGTGGGTGTAAAGCTTAGAAATGAGAATCCTCGGCTCTTTTGTTAATCTGGTTCAAGGAGAGCATTCCAGTAGAGAGCGGATTAGTCTCCTCTGGGTCTGTGTGTGTGTGTTTGGTAAGTCTGTGTATGATTTTGAATACACACGCACGTGTTTGCACACTTGTTTAGTGTATGTTTGCGGCTGCCATTGTTGCGTGTGCACTGGCAGCTGCAACGTGTTATGCCAGCTGAGGTGTAAACGTTGGGATATGAGTGTATCACCGGCTTGGCTGAGCTGAGCCACTGCTTTCAGGTCTCAGCATCTCCACTGCTCATTAGCATAGTGGCCACATGAAAGAGCTGCGTCAGTCCCCTGGCGCGCGCGCACACACACACACACACACACACACACACACACACACACACACACACACACACACACACACACACAC
>JBBPCS010000672.1:3905920-3924107 GCA_037974645.1 Hollardia meadi
AGAGAGAGAGAGAGAGAGAGAGAGAGAGAGAGGTTTAGAGAAAGAGGAAGATGATTGATGCATGTTTTGGATGTGTTTAAAATAATCCCAGATTGGAAGTAGATTGCTATTCACAATTTTACTTCCATGCAGATTCGATCTGCATGGAAGTAAAAGTCCACGTGTGAACTGATTTCAAAAATTGATTTCAAATACATTGTCTGCCAACTCCGATCAAATTCTAAACTGTCCTTTTTCACACACATCGCAACACACTGACATTTCATTTCAAGTATCATTAGTTGGCCTTGACTACAGCATAAAAAACGTGACTTATCATTTTAAAAAACTTACTTTACTTAAGAAATGATTTAATGATCGAGTGATTGAAACATGCAGGTAGTTTCATAATGCCACAAATCCAATTTAATCACTCATAAATAACAGCCTGGGCAGCAAATCCTTAAGATTATTTCAGAGAATCAAATGAGATTTGCCTGCAAGCTCAACATAAGATTTTTTTCTTAAAGTTTGTATTTTAAACGCACACACACACGCACACTCAAAGGAATGCACAATGTAGGCAGAGACAGTTTAGAAACTGATACGGTTCACTCACGAGTTACTTCCTGTATCTGTGTCACGTGGGTTTTGCCACTGCCCCACCCCTTCAGGAGACTAGTGGCAGTTCCTGAGTCTATTCATTCTAATGGGAGAAATGAACGTGGGCACAGATTATGATCACCAAAGTAAGCATTTCACCCATTTGACTATGGGTGCCCACCTTGAAACTGTTCTGACTGGCTGGCTGTTAGTACAACCGCTGAACAGCACAACAAGTACCAGAGCTCGGCAAGGACATTTTAGAGATTACCAGTTACTTCAATTAAATTGAAGGGAAATTACTACAGAAAAGACCACCGTTGTCCGCCAGCCACTATGGTTAGCCACCAAGTCTAACTACCTTACCCCTACTTCCGCTTTCTCACTGGAAGTTACACCCATAATCATTTCTGCTGTAGCGCCCCTGAGAATAAGGTGGATAGATCTTCTGTGCTGCCAGGTTGAAGACTTGTGTAAAGCACACATCTTTTATTAAATTCCTTGAAATTGTTCACTACATATATCATGAGTCTGGACAGACATGAATGTAAACTTGACTGGTTGGCAGAGGCAAACAGCTGCGAGGTGGTAATTCTAGTTATTTATGTCAGGGTCCTGCTTTACAGTCAAGGCTGCTCCTCTGTACCCTGCTCTGCCAGAGAAGCTGCTTTTATGTTTGTATATGTGTCTCTGTGTGTGTTGGTGTATATCTCTGTTGTGTTCCTCATATACTTAAGGCCAAGGTCATACGTAGAGTCGCATAATACCCAAACAGTCACTTGAAATTGTTTCCTTGCAGGCCCTTACACAGTATTTAATTCTGATTGATCCCCTGGTCTCTCAAACTAAATGCTGGCAGTGGAAAGCAATGAATGAAGCAATAGTTCAGAAAGCTCATTTGGGACCTTTGTAGATTACATAAAATATATTGACATATCGTTAAGAGCTCCTCCATGTAGTTATTTTGAAACCACTTAGTTGCTAATGATCATTGCAATCTAGAACTGCTACTGTAAAATAAGGTACGTCATGGGATACAGCTGACAAGTCAAGGGCACCTTGATGGGATTTATTAATAGAGGAAAGAGGGTTCCTTTTCATTTACCCTACCCACAGTTTTTATCTCTGCCAACAGGGCTTGAATAGAACCTGCTTCTCTAACCCTTAAACTTTAGCAGCTCCTGAACTTTTGCTTCCACCTCGTTGTCCATGATGTTGTCGCCATCGGCCAGAACATGAACCAGAATTCAGTGTGTATCATTATGATCTTCAGCACTTCAAACACTCTGCTCTCAGCTTTGAGGAGTTCCTGAGGTGGCCCTAAGAACTCATGGCACTGCAACTTAACAAAACACATGCAAATACGTAGACAAAACACTAGCAAATTAAGGAAACACCTTCATCAATGTCACAATACATGCACAGCCTTAAGAAATAAGGCTGCAAAGGGAGACAACACAACCAGAAACACCTGAAGTAGCACAGGTGAATTATCACTAAATGATAATGAACATGGCTGAGACACGCTTATTGTCCCACGGAAAGAAAACTTGGTGTTCAGCTCATTTTCCAACACCGCTTAACAAAAAGCTGACTTCATTAACTTAAAGTGTCACAAACAATGGCATAAAAAGATGTGCATAGATGTATCACAGATCAAGATACCAAACCCAAAGATTGCACATATTCAGTCCAAAGAGATTTGCTCACTTGGCGCAAATGCCAAAAAAGTTTCTAGCTTCTGGATTTTCTTCCAGGGAATGTGGCCCACTGAATATACACAGTAGTGTATCTGCCACTGGCCCCGCCCACGAGTTTCAGCTCAAACCATAGACTTTACATTGTGATGACATCACAGAATTTTAAATCTCTTGTCTCGGCTTGAAGAAAGTTTTACAATTATAAAACCTCCATGGATCAAAAATTGACCTTGTTTACAGTTCAACACTTTTACAGACGTCTCTTTTATAATGGTGGTCTTTGGGGGAAATGCTTTTTGGGCTGCAGGAGAATTTTTCGTGGCCACTGGTCAGAACTGGGAACAAGACTGAGTGCAGTCACACTATCCAGGTCTAAATAATACATTAATGAAAAGTTTGTCCAAGCCATGTCCTCTGGAATCATTTCCTGTTTTCGTCTGCGTTACTTTCTGTATTAAGTTGTGTTTTCTCTTTGCACATCAAGTTGGTAAAGCTGTTTTCTTCATTTACTTATGTTTTGTCTTTTTGTTTTATGTTGTGTTTTCTCAAGTTTCAGTGCATTAAGCTCTCAAGGCCTCCATATCTTCTATCTATTTTATTATAACTATATAATGGATTGTTTTAACCTACTATATTAGCCATACTGTACACTCACCACTTATCACACTGTAAATCAATAAGTAAAGATAAATCTGTTGTCCTATTAGGCATAAAAACTGTCATGCAGCCTTGTATGGAAAATATTGAATTGGTTTGATGACAGTGGGTGAAAAGGCAATGAAAATGCCTCTAGTCCACTTTTAATTAATAATGTTTGGGACTCTGCTTAAAATATAATAGTTGACAGTGAGCTCTTTTAAAGCTTGATTGAAGTGTCAGCAGCTATAGTCTCTCTATTATCTGTCCAGCTCTTTAAAAAAAATGGCATTGTTTCCACGTTATTCTTTTATTTTGGCACAGGTGTCGCTGCTTTGGTTTCTAAGCTTCCTGACTGTCCAAATTAACTTAACAGCTCATCAGCCACAAATAATAAAAATACAAAAAGAAAGATGTTGTGTGCTTTTGATATTACAACCCTGTACTGCACCGTAGGCATACTTCACATACAGCATGCCGGTTCAAATTAACAGTGAGGTCATGAATACACCAGCTGTTTCAACTGCCGTCAAACTAGTGCTGTAATGTAAGTAATGGATCAGCGGATTGGCACGACCCAGTCACCCACCTTTTCCTGTAGTTGATAAGGTCAGTAAAGACATGGATTAGACATGCTCTGTTTCAGAATGTTCAATAGGCTGTTTTGTCCTTAGCAATCACAGCACAAAATTTAAACACTTATCGATAAAACTAATCAGACAGCAATGTATTTTGCTAACAGCAAATGTTCAGACATCCCAAAGATAGAAAAAGCCGTGTGCTTAATCAGTTTCTCATGCAGTGAGATTCAGGACCCTGGAAGTGGCACTCCACTCAACACGTCCAGTGGTGGAGGAGGTATTCAGACCATTTACTCAAGTAAATGTGAGGAACACCACACAGGCAAAATTTTACAGCAATCAAGCGTACGCTAAGCATTAAAAGTACTTGTTATGCAGAATGCATCACATTCTTAAAACAGACAGTAGGTTTGGTATGAAAAATCTCAGTAACTACAGCTGTCAGACAAACGTAGTGCAATGTGGTGGAGTAGAAGAGTAAAGAGCTTAAAATGTAAACGTAAAGAACCTCAAAAATGTAACTCAAGTACCATACAGTTGCTTTCCACCGCTGATCTTTTCAATAGGATGTTTCCTATTGAAAAACTAGCCCTTCTAGTTTGGAAAGGTGACTGTGAAAAGTTTGTTGTTCACTTCTTCACAGGAGGCTCTGTGTTTCTGTGCGTTTGGGATGGAGCGAGGAGTGCTTTGTAGTATGGTGCCCTCTATCTGTGATCAACATCCTCAGTTGTACTTCAGTCGAAGCATCAGAAAAGTGATTTTAGTCAAAATTAATGACTATATACCTGTATTTAATAATATATAAGTGTTGAATATGCTCATTATCATCATAAAAATTGTAAATCATGATAATATTTTTACATACAACATGCTCTATAATTTCCAACAACAGTAAACAGACAAACACTGGATGTTTCTGCAGGGTGCTGATAGTGCAGAGTAACCCAGGCTGAAGGTTAACCCCTACTCTGTGGTATAGTCACAGGATGTCTGGGATTTGATATATTATGAAAGAATATTAGAGAGCTTTATGTTTATTACAACAGATGTAAAAAAAAAAAGAAGAAAAAAAAGATATTGTAAATTTAATTGCATCTTTTAAGCCTCGTAGACAAGCTTCAAACACAATGTTTTCCCATTTAATGCTTTGTTTTACTTGGCCAGGTGAGAAACACACCACATGAGCCCATGTTTGCCACAGTGTGACGCCTGGAATAGCAGTAGCAATAAAAGGCTATATGTTAAAAACCTGAGTCGCAACTTTTGATCCGAATCATCACACTGAGATGACTATAAAGAAATGTTGAGGACGTAGCTACATAATGCGTCTACCAGAGCACAAAACTGCTGCGTTTTCCATGAAAAACTTGACAAGATGCTTTATGAGGGGTCCTCAGACAAATCTTGCTGGATCAGTGACTGTACTGTGAGGTAAGTGGAGTGGATCAGCAGTGATGGATCGGCGCTGTTGGTATCATTTGATTGATTGGGCCTGGCTGCAGCTCTGAACTTGATTGATAATGTCTCTGCTCAGGGCACTAAGAACAGAAGGGTTTAACTACTCTTTGACAATAGGGTAGAAATATTAACTCTCTCTCCCTCCCCCCTCTCTCTTCCCTTCTCTTACTTTGCCTCCCTCTTTCCTCCCCCAGCCTGAGGAGTTGACTGATGTGTTAGAGATCAGTAACATCGTTTTCACCAGCATGTTCGTCCTGGAGATGGGCTTCATGCTGCTAGCCTTTGGCTTGTTTGGATACATCAGGAACCCATACAACATATTTGACAGCATCATCGTTATCATCAGGTAATACTAATCCAGACAGCTTGATCTTTATTATTTGTGATTCAACGCAAAGACAGTAAAATATGGCTCGCAAGTCATGTAAATTTCACAAACTTAGACAACTGGTAAATTTGGAGGTGTTGTAATTTCTTCTCCAGCTTGTCAGTCGTTGGGTTTCAAGTGTCAAGTTCGCTGCAGCAACATCCATTTTACAACAGCTAAGATTCTAATGATGGATCTCACAGAAGCAGCGTTACTTGCTGCCACAGCAGATTGTTGATCCTGTTGGGAGTTTCCTGCGTGGCTGTCATTTAGTGTGATAGAGCTCATATTGGATCTTTTGATTTGTGTGGCCGTGTTACTTCCACAGGGCATTGCCCTCTTAATCACTCCAGACACACTCAAACTAAATCCCTTCAAAACAAAATGTGCACAGAATATTGGAATATTGTCATTTTTAGAGATTTGTGTGACCAAACACAACCTCAAGTTTTTAGGAGCTTTAGTGGTGTTTTAATACAAATTTGGTTGTTTGTGGCTCTCAGTGTGTGGGAGATAATTGGCCAAGCGGACGGTGGCTTGTCAGTCCTGCGAACATTTCGTCTGCTGCGGGTTCTGAAGCTGGTTCGCTTCCTGCCCGCCCTGCGGAGACAACTGGTGGTGCTGATGAAGACCATGGACAATGTGGCCACATTCTGCATGCTGCTCATGCTGTTCATCTTCACTTTCAGGTATGCACACGTACAGCACATAAACACACAAACCCGTCAAAATGTATACACTAAACTTAAGGTGACAGCTTTTTCTTATTTTCTACAGTATACTGGGTATGCATCTGTTTGGCTGTAAATTCAGTCTTCGGACGGAGAACGGTGACACCATCCCTGACCGCAAAAACTTTGACAGTCTACTCTGGGCCATCGTCACTGTATTTCAGGTTAGTTTTCAGTTTTTAGAGTGTTTTCCACTAATCACAGAAAATGAAAATGTTACAGCTGAAAGAAATGTTCTTGCACGGACATATTTAAACTTTCAGTTTATAAATCCATAAAACTAAACTATTAGGCTGCCAGTCGTGCACGCATCATCCAAAAAGAGCTGCTCTGCAGCGAGACTGATGTGTTACTTGCTTCCCTTCAAAACGAGAGCTCAAACAGGGTCCTCACTGGCTTGTACTACAACAGAGTGAACTTTAGTGGAGATGTATGACAGCAGGAAAAATCTCAGCTCAAGCATCATGACGTTCACAATGTCTACTTGTAAAAGAAAGTGTGTTGATAAAAATCCCCATTTTTATCCCGACATATCCCAAATCAAAATCTCACTTTCAGCTGAGTGCGCTTATGCATGTGTGTGTATCTGTGTGTGCGTAACTGCAAAGTTCTGCTCATCAGATGCTGTGAAATGAAAAAATTCTGCTTATGCACACCCTCTTCCACTATTATTTCTATTTTCTGCTCTCCTTATGTGGAGATATTGTTCAATCGCTCCAGATAGGTTGTCCTCTTTTTCTGCGTCAGCACAAAGGTAGAACACAGCAGGCAGTGGACTGCCTCACTTTGGTGTGTGTGTGTAGGAGGAAGATGCTGAAAAAGCACTTTACCCAAAACTGACTGTCATGTGAAGGCATAACACACACACACACACACACACACTATACTAACTATAGTTTATAGTTGTAGCTGCAGTACACACACATATATGCATCCACACTTGCCTACATGCAGACAGCACAGTGAGTTGCCTTCCTGCCACAGCGTTTCATGAGTGGGCAGAGATGGAGTGAGCATTCATGCCGCATCATGAACACCGTCCTACTTTTAAATGCTTTCATCGCTCACATTGATTTCGGCACAGGCAGACACACACATACACACGCCCCCACACACTTTGCGTGTTAACTTATAGTAATCCCTTGCGGATGAAGTTGAAGTATTGTGGCAGGATGGCGATAAAAGTAGCTCACTACTGGGCTTTATAAAGCATATAGAACCCACAAGAGCAGTATAGGCTAATATACGTCTATTTGGTCTATTTCCTGCCTTGCCTTTCCATATGTATCACTTTTTACTTTTCGTGCCTATTTTCTTTCAGCTCTGGGCCTTTTCCTTCCTTCTCTTTTTCTTGTTTTTTTAATTATACAGCTCTAAACCATACAATCCCTTTGAGCTTGTCTATTTATGCCTCCATCCATCTCCACCCCTCTACTCCTTCCTTATTTATGCCTCAATCTCTGTCTGTGTTTCATTCATTCTCTAGATTCTTACCCAGGAGGACTGGAATGTGGTTTTGTATAACGGCATGGCCTCCACCTCTCCATGGGCGGCTCTCTACTTTGTTGCTCTCATGACATTTGGCAACTATGTGCTCTTCAATTTACTTGTCGCCATCTTGGTTGAGGGCTTCCAGGCTGAGGTGAGAACAACTGTTTTTCTTTTTTCAGACAATATTCAAATCAGTGTCTTTTAATTTAATGACAACTTATGTTTAGATATGTAAATTAAAGGGTTGAATGTAAAAATTACAAAAAAGAAGACTTTCAATTCGATTATTTTCACTTTTTATGTAAATAAGGTGTACTTTGGGATAAGGTTGCTCAAAACTTCACACCTTTATGGTGTTTTGAGGAGAACCTGTAGATTAATGATCACTGGCAAATCAATGGCACAATGCCAATTCTGCTGTCAAGATTCACAGCATTTTGTGCTTCCACTGCCCCCCTGCTGGCATCTGGTCTGCACTGCATATGGTGCACTCATTTTCTGTGCTCTTGTAATCACCAACAATAAACATAATTCTCACTTTAGATATCCATTCTCAAACCATTCGCTGCATGTAATTTCACAGAAAGGTTAGTTTATTATGGCACTCATGTCAGGGGAACAGTGTAAAGATTAATGTCTAATTCTTAACAGCATCTCTCATCCACAACTATGTAATGCTGCATGAGGGCCATCTCTTGCTTTTAATTAACTCCCAATGGAGCCCCTGAGGGCCGCAGGTCCGGACTCTCAATAATCATATCAATAGTCACATCATGCCAGGCCCCACTGCTTTTCTTAAAGGAAGCCCCTAACATGCTCACTGATTGTCTCAGATCATCAGTTCTTCCTCATCCATCCCTGTTGTCATGTGTGTCCCGGGAGCACAGCGAGCTATCAGTCACAAAAATATCCTCTATTCCGTAATTTAAAAAAATGAGGACCGGATGATAACTCAAAGGAAAATGGGAAAGAAGTAGAGAAAAAAAAAGCTTACTTGCATATGTGTGTTGTAGGGTGATGCCAATCGATCAGAGTCAGATGATGAGAAGAAATCGGACAACTTTGAGGAGGACGAGAAGGTAGAACAGCTCAGAGACACTGGTAGGTTAAATGACAGAGAAGACATTCAATTCAATTCAAATTATGCTGTTCTTCCTGTTCTGATTGTGTCCTGACAAGTGTACCTCTTTCTCTTCCTCCACAGAGCTAAAAATGTATTCTCTGATGATGACCGCCAACGGTCACGTTGACCCTCGCGGCTCCATGGCTCCACCTATAATTATGCGCACAGCCGCCACACCTATGCCCACTCCCAAGAGCTCCCTGGGACCCGAGTCTATCCTTGGAGAGGACCTCATATACAGAGATGGGCTCCCTGGCGAGGCGGGACTGGGCTTTCCCGAGGCAGGAATCGGTCACACAGAGTCTCGCCGTGGAAGCTCCACCTCCATGGACCCTTTAGCTTATGACCAGCATTCTCTGGTGAGTTGGCCAGGTAAGAAACTCAACTTCCATGGCCACACACACTATGCTTACCCCCTATTTCCTGTCTCTCCAGGGCCTCTCAAGTCCTGGCCGGCGCTCCCCTCTTCCTCCCCGCTCATGGGGAAGCCGTCGCTCCAGCTGGAACAGCCTGGGCAGAGCGCCGAGCCTCAAAAGGCGAGACACCAGTGGCGAGAGGGAGAGCCTCTTGTCTGGGGAGGGTGGAGAGGAGGAAGACAGTGGTGAGGACAAGGGGGAGGCCGGGGGGAACAACAGACTGCGGCCGGAGCCCTTGGAGCTGCTGCAGGCGTCTACTCTCTGCCCTTCCATAATATCGGAGTATGGTGACTGTAACGGGAGGACCCTGACCTATGACCCCAACATGAACTCCGACCCCAAGGAACTGGGGAAGGAAGACTGTTTGCCTGAGGACGACTTGGATGATGACGTAAGTTATCATGAATCATAACTTCCAAAATGCACATAGAAAAGCACAATATCATTCTGGCATGTATCATCAGTTTTTTATGTACACGGTGGCTTGTTTTACAGTTAGATACACATGCCTGAGCACAAAATTTGGTCGTGTTTTATAGACCTGGTGAGAGAAGTTGAGCCTCAGTGGTTTTGCTCTCTTATGTCAATTCTTAATCTCTTAATCTGCCCTCTCTGTCTCTGTTTACTCTGTATTATTATTTCTTACTTCACATGTTATAATGTCTTTATCTTTTTGTTCACACTGCAAGGCCTAGAGAGAGAATAATTGTCCTGCTGTAATTGATTGGCTTGGGTAGTGACTGTTTTTTTGGTGGGTTATACATTTCTGTGTGTGTTTGTGTGTGTGTGTGTGTGATGTTTAGAAGGGTGTACTCCATGGTGGTTTTGGGTGACCTCTGTAGTGACAGTCTGGTTGGTTTTTATTGGCTCCAAATTGAGTTTACAAAGCCATAAAATCCCTAAAACAAAAGGCCTCTCCCTGGAATATAGAGGCTTAAAACTCTACCAATGTATGTGTGTGTGTGTGTTTGGATGTGCGTGTGCAATGTCATACATCAGTGTGTGCATGTGACATGCCAGCGGAGATGTGTGCATGTTGTTCTCTGCGTGTCTATGTCATGGATTATGAATTTCAGCTCCAATGATATCTGAGCAGCAGGTTCAATTCATCCACTTTACACACACACACACACACACACACACACACACACACACACCCAGATGCACACACACTCACACCAGCAGCAGTGTGCCAGATAATCAGCGTCTGAGAAGCTGGACTTTGGGCTGTTTTTAATTAGAATGCTGAAGTACAGAAGTTGCACACCTAAGCCCTCCAATTGTTTTTATTAGAAACCTAATGAGTTTCACAACTTTCTACCAACTAAGTTTGGAGTCTCTTATGGCCTCTTATGGCCCAGTTACATTCACCTCTGCTTATGCAAAAAACAAAACAAAAAAACAACACTTTCTTTATTGTGTCCCCATAGATTTAATTGTGGCCGGGTTAACATCGGCAACACAGTGGAAATTTAGCTTTATACAAGTATTATTTTAAATCCTTTATTGGTGTGCAGTATATAGCCATAGTATGGCTATTGATGCTGTCACACACACAATCTGTCCTTTGACAACACTTTTGATAAAATTATACAGCATGCATTTAAATGAAGAAGAATTGATTTTGTTGTTGTTGTTGTCATTTCTTTGGGATCAGTAGTAAGGAAGCAAAACACAGTTGCTCCACAGCTGAGGGTTTCATACTGTGTACATAATGTCCAAGCAGTTTTTTTAAAAACAATTTTTGATGAATATAGTACATACAAAATAATTACAAAATACTAATGGTTTTTATTTATCAAGTGAAGCTACTGTTGTGGCTGTAGTTGCATGAAAAAGACATTTAAAAAAATAAAAAATTATAATACTTTGAATACTGCAAATAAATTACAACCAGACAGTGGTTCTACATTCTACATAACAGATATGCATAGGAATTATACAATTACTGTTTGGCCTTGACAGCATGATTATGATGCTAATGATTATGGCTTTGTAGTTGATGGCGTAGCAAAAGTAATGATTTTACTGCTGACAATACAAATGATTATAATTCTTTGTAGTGATGAATTTAAAAGTTGCTGTTGTATATGTTGACATCTGACTTCTGCAGAGTTCTTTGTGCTGCTGGATCAAAAAAGAGCTCCATAACATGAAGCCCCGCTGGTGCAAAGAGCATGAAGACTGGACACTGTATTTGTTCTCTCCAGAGAGCCTGTGAGTCACACACACACACACACACACACACATGCACACCATCAATCTGTCTGGGTCGAGTTTTAGTTGGCTCTCTTACTCCCTTTTGCCTCTTTCCTCTTCTTAATTTATTTATCATGTGTGTGTGTGTGTGTGTGTGTCTGTGTGTGTCTGTGTGTTTAGATGCCGTATGTGGTGCCAAAGTGTGATCTCTCACAAATTGTTCGACCATGTGGTTCTGGTTTTCATCTTCCTCAACTGCATCACCATCGCTCTGGAAAGACCTGATATACAGCTTTACAGCACGGTAAGACACACACATAATACAGCAAACATAAAAGATTACAGCCTCCATTACTTTTCATTCCATTGTAAACAGTGAATTCAGCTGTTTGGTGATTTACAGAGATTTTAACTGAATAACTGCTAATTATTTTCTTTTGGGTTCAACATTTTTAAACACAACAGACGTGAAACTGTATGTTTTGTCCACTTGAAAGGGGATTCTGTCCTGTACATTTTGCAGAAATACGGAGAGAAACTTTTCACGGTTACATAGTGCTAAAATGTGTAACATAAGCCAATAGAAAACCTGTATAAACCTGTTAAAACTCCTGTATATTGACCTGACTGATATACCACAGTAAACACAGTAGACTCACTAGCCTAGCAACATGCAGGCTAAAAGTTAGCCTCAATACATTTCTCTCTTAAAATGACAGGCTAATTGTATAAAGCAGCAGTTTGTACTTGCCCCACTCGAAGAGAACATGTACCGTTGTGAACACAAAATGCCTAGTCCTCAAAATTGTCTTTTTTTGCATTTATATATTTTGTTTCTATAAATCTCACTCTCTTCTTTAGGAGCGAGTGTTTCTGAGTGTGTCCAACTATGTTTTCACTGCGATCTTCCTGGCAGAAATGGCCATTAAGGTAAACGTCATGATTTTCTTTCAATCGGTGTAGTTTTAGTTTTACATTTCAGTTCTGCATCAATAACTTCATAGTTAAAACCACATCTGCAGCTCAAGTGATGTTGTTCAGTGACTCCATAATTGCTTCACCAGGTTGTAGCTCTCGGTTTCTGCTTCGGGAAGCAGACCTACCTCCAGTCCAGCTGGAACGTTCTGGATGGTTTATTGGTGTTTGTGTCTCTGGTCGACATTCTGGTTTCTCTGGCCTACACTGGTGGAAACAGGATCCTGGGCATCCTCAGAGTCCTCCGCCTGCTGCGCACACTACGCCCACTGAGGTATGCAGTGTTTGTGCGTACAGGAAGCATCCTACATTATGTCATGTTTCTATCACTTGTATTTGCATCTGTAGGCAATGTTCTGGTTCTTACAAACGTCTGTATGTCTTTGTTTGCGTTTTTTGCAGGGTGATCAGCCGAGCCCCGGGCTTGAAGCTGGTTGTGGAGACACTCATCACCTCTCTTAGACCCATTGGAAACATTGTCCTCATCTGCTGCGCCTTCTTCATCGTCTTTGGCATCTTGGGGGTGCAGGTAGTTTGCATTCACACAGGCACTTTCTCACACAAACTGATGCTTGCCTTAAACAAGTCATAATTTCATGTAGAGATCCATTTCACATGTGGTTTTGTTTATTCTGCTGTGCCATTTACTTTTTCTTAGCTCAAGGACAAAGCCTTTAACCCTTTGTAGCTTAAATGTCAGTCTTGTTGAGCAGCTGCATATATGATTGTAGCTTGAGGGGTGGGGGTTGGAAGTGTGTTGAATATCGAATGGACAATAAGCTTTTGTCCTTTAAGAGTGTGAGTTTTGAAAGAAAGACAATTGGGTTAAGTGTGACCCCCAGGCCAGCTTTTAGCTGAGTACTCGGGAAAACGTCTGTTAAGAATGGGCTCTATAAAACGTCCTTTTATTCCTGGCATTAATAGTCGGTTGTTCCCACACCCACAAGCTCCGGTGCAATAGAGATAATATGGCTGCCAAATAGCCCCGTGGACCACTTACTTTGTCTTTCTCTCCTGCTTTCTAGCTATTCAAAGGGAAGTTCTACCACTGTGAAGGTCTGGACACGAAAAACATCACCAACAAGTCTGACTGTCTGCAGGCCAACTACCGCTGGATACGAAGGAAGTATAACTTTGACAACCTGATTCAGGTACGGGTTAATGCACGGAGAGTGACAGAAGGGAAGGGTGAGGATGTAGGAAAGAAGATTTTTGTTCTGGCCGACTCCAATCTCTAAAAAACAAATGACCTAGTTACAAAACAACTACTAAAAAGTCGGTTATTTTGCCTCAAGTGTTTCAAGACTAAGATTGCAGCGCGCTTGCGTCTCTCAGGAATTTAAGGGATTTTTAAAGGGATATTGTATTTTTTTTTGAGTTAATTGTAACCTTTACACATGAAGGAGCACAGATGGCTGTTTAAATCATACTTTAATAATGTGATTATTTTTATTGATTTACTCTACATTTAAAATATTTAAAATATGACATACCTGTCTACGTTGTTTTATTGAAAATGATCCTTCCTGTAGCTTTAAAAGTAATTTTCGAAAATAAAATGGTTTCCCAACATGGGTCATCTTCTAAATAGCAATATTATATTCAAACCAATATCAATGCAATGTCCATACTGTATGAAGTAATGATATCAGCACCAGTGAAACCCCTGTGTTTTCACTTACGTGTATCTCTCTCTCTCTCTCTCTCTCTCTCTGTTTTCAACGCAGGCTCTGATGTCTTTGTTTGTGCTGTCCTGTAAGGATGGCTGGGTCAACATTATGTATGACGGGCTGGATGCCGTGGGAGTGGACCAACAGGTAACCATGCGAGGAATGTGCCAAGCCATCCGGCGAGAACTGGTGCCAAACATTTATTGATGGCTCAGCCTCAGCTACATGAAGGCTGATCCGTCTCCAATCCTGTGTGCAATGGAACCCATTTTACTCTGACGTTAAACAACACGTTATATTCCACCTTAAAAATTGATATTGGTAACCATTTTTACCAGAAAACTGTGATTGATGCTGCTAATTTTATCGTAAGTCTACTTTCTGCAAAGTGCACTCACTACAATTTACACCACTGCCTGTGGTGTAATGTGCTGAAATATTCTAATCATATCTCGTCACTCATGATACATTGAGAGACTAGAAAACAAAGGATTAAGACCTTTACCATTACTAAATCTGGAGATATTTTTCAGAGCATTTACATACATTGTCATTGTTCTACTTGCTGTATGTGATAGCAGACTGTGATGCTTTACACTGGCAGTGTAGCATTAACTGTCTTCTGTGCAATACACACATGACCAAAAACTAATGAAACGCTTAATCTTCTCCCCTTCTCTCTTCTCAGCCTGTGAGGAACCACAACCCCTGGATGCTGCTCTACTTCATCTCCTTCCTCCTCATCGTCAGCTTCTTTGTCCTCAATATGTTCGTTGGTGTCGTTGTGGAGAACTTCCACAAGTGCCGGCAGGACCAGGAAGAGGAGGAGGCCCGCCTGCGGGAGGAAAAGAGGCTCAAAATGATAGAGAAAAAGCGCAGGAGTAAGGAGAATGGAGGGGCTGGTCGGTAGTCTGTTTTTCTGAGCACTGCCTGCTTTCAGGGCCTGAAAAAAAAAGAGAGAGAGAAATCAGGGAAATATATTCAGACTTGAACATATAAAAAGAGGGAGAGTTTCAAAGACTGGCGAGCTCACGCAAACAGTGATTGATCGCTGACAGAAGGCGTAGGCTACGCCAGTCTGATGCATGTAACTGCATGACTGCAGCCCCCCCCCAACCCTCCCCTAACACTGCATGGAAAACTCTTCAAAACCGGGCCAGTCTAACCAACCTCTACATTAGAATGAACCTAAAAGTGTGTATGCTCACTCTTTAAACAGTAGAGCTGCCACCACTGTAGTGTAAAAAAAAACCCAAAACAATAATACAGTATTTCTTTCTTATGATGCACCAAACAGCAAATCCTGTTTTAATACCATTCCTAATCCATAATGAGAACGATAATACATACATTTTTTTTTTGTAGATTACATTACTGTTGAAGAAGGCACATTTCTGCATGTGAAGCTGATCGACGCCGATGTGCCTCGGCAAATTTTGCTAGCAAAATTTTGATTAGCGAAATGATGCCAATGCCCCTTTCCCTTCCCCCGAGTGCATGCACAACCCTGAGGCATCTCTCGACATGAGAACAAGGACTTTTCCTCTAAACGTGCTTTGACTGGCAGACTCAGAAACATAGCAGACATTTTGGCTGCTATATACCTGCAAATACCTTGGGTAATAGAGCTTTTAGACAACATTAAGTTAGTTAAATACACGCACATGCTGGCAGAGACATCAGAAACACACCACCTACTGTATTGCAAAAGTTCAAACCAGTATTCTAACCCTAACCCTTCTTTGTGGTAACACGCTGAGCTGAAGAAAAGAGAAAACTGGTAGAAGCACATTTTCGTTTTCAGTCAGGAACAACAACCCAACACATCTGACAGAGAATGACGCTAGAAGTATATGGTGTGAGCAGAGCGCCACTCTTTTCATCTTTATTTTAGTAACATGTCTCACTGGTCTAAAACTGCTGAGATCCAGACCAAAGTAATAGAATTAGCTGCGTCAGAGAAAAACTCTCTCCTGACATTGGCCATGCATTTGCTATTCATTGATCAAAAAACAGAAGAAAGAATAAATAAGTTTTAGACTATTGAGATTTTTCTGATGGGTTAATGTCAAGGAATAGAGGTGTGGCTCCAGCGTGTGTTCAACATCACCGACGTGTTCGACTGCAACATCAATTGGGAACCGACGCAATACGGATAGATTTTCATTTGTTAAAAAAGCAATAAATAGAAATTCACTGATTCAAAGAGTTTAACTGTTTGCTGTTTGTTAAAAAAAAAAAAAAATTGTGATGTTGAACGTACCCTGCGCAGCCCCTCACAGACATTACCCTTTACATCAAAGGCATGGAAGCATGAGGCTGACAGAAACATGCACGCAAACACACACAAATACAACCATCAGTTGTCAAATATGGACATGTGAGTGCACAGTCTATCAAAACATACTCTAGTTACACATGTTGACACTATTATGGGTGCTAAGCATCTCGTAGGTTAGATAATAATATGTTGTTTTACACCTCAGAGCTTTATTCATAATAACAGTTACACTTAAAGTGTGTTTATTGCTCAAAGTCAGTAATGCATCTCACACTATTTACTGTTGTCTGGGTTATAATGGAGACTTTTAATCTCTCATTTATACACAGCAGAGATGTGTTTCCCCCGGACAAGAATAAAATGATTAGAAAGCCATCTTGTAGAAATGCTCCTGTTAAAGGAGCACTATATTTTTTTTTTCCACTTCCTGTTTAACAAAGTGTGGTAGAAGGGAGAATGACCTAAACTAGCAACTCCCGGACTTGTTTAGTTACACCTGACACCAGAAGTAAAACCTTAGAATGAGACATTTTATGTAGCATCTAAAACAGACTGGAGTTGTCATTACTTATATACACAAGTTGAAATACACTGTATATCAAAGAATGAGCCATTTGAGCTAACGAACTGCTGTTTGCCTTAATATTTGAGCGAACTGAATAATGTAGCCCACCTGTGACTCTCATGTCCTCTCTTATTTGAACGTACCACACAGGCAGTGGTGTGCACAGACTGCCTGCTGGGCTGGGACGATAATGGAAAAAGGGGCACCGCCACAGTGAGCTGGGTTACAGTGAGGACTTATTCACAGTAGAGTAGCACTTGATATGTTTAAAGTACTGCAATCCCATTAAGGCTAAAGCATATCGCGGTTGAATAAAGTTGTCATGAAGGGAAGTTTTTCAGCCTGAGCTGAAGGAGCAATGGCGGTTCCCCCTCCCTTGCACCCTCCTGTGCACACCACTGCACACATGTTCTATTTAAATGTTTCAGAGCAAAGTCACTCACAGTTTCCGTCTTTCCGTATGTTTGTGTGCTCCAGAGGCCAAGCAGAGGCCTTACTATGCAGACTACTCCCCCCTGCGTCTGTCCATCCACACACTGTGTACCAGCCACTACCTGGACCTCTTCATCACCTTCATCATCTGCATCAACGTCTTCACCATGAGCATTGAGCACTACAACCAACCGCAGGTAATGTTACTGCACATGATAATAGTAATCTGGAGGTAGAGAGCACTGTAGTCTAATTTGAATGCTTGAACTTGAATTTTTTTCTTCTTCTTTTTGCTCTCAAGGTGCAATAAAATGTCCAACAACCATATTGTTATTACTGCTCATGTTGTTATATTTGCAAAAGTAAATAAGGCATTTAGTCTGTGAGAGATGTGAATAAATAGTTCTCTGTCTTTGTGTCTAGTATTTAGAGGAGGTTCTGAAGTACTGCAACTACGTGTTTACCTTCATCTTCATCATCGAGGCCATTCTCAAACTTGTGGCTTTCGGCATACACAGGTTCTTTAAAGACAGGTAAGATGTGATCCAGCACCCAATGCTGTAAAATGTCAAGTTGTCATTATTTATTGACTAGATGTCATTATTTCCTAATTGCAATAGAAAGTATGTGGTGTGAAATGATAACTCCCGCTTCAAGAGTATGGCCCTCGGTGAAGGCTGTTAGATTGCACTGGAGTAACACCAGGTTACGACTCCTTTTTTTTGTTACGTGCCTAAAATGTTGAACAACGTTTATGTGTGTGTTTAGGTGGAATCAGCTGGATATAGCTATAGTCGCGTTGTCCATCATGGGAATCACCCTGGAGGAGCTGAAGATGAGCGCAGCACTGCCCATAAATCCTACCATCATCAGAATCATGAGAGTACTCAGAATAGCACGAGGTAGAAACACACACACACACACACACACACACACACACACACACACACACACACACACACACACACACACACACACAC
>JBBPCS010000672.1:3926079-3938059 GCA_037974645.1 Hollardia meadi
TAGATAGATAGATAGATAGATAGATAGATAGATAGATAGATAGATAGATAGATAGATAGATAGATAGATAGACAAATAGATAGATAGATCGACAAATAGATAGATAGATCGACAAATAGATAGATAGATCGACAGACAGACAGACCTTGTTTGGCTCTATTTTGGTCTCATTCTAGTGTTATTGTTAGATCAGTTCCATACATACCAACCTGAACTGCATGAATTAGTGTCACACAAGAAGAAACTTCATCACACACTGCTGCTATCACTTCCACTGTCCTTGTTTCTCTTACATTCTTCCAAATTTCTAATTTTCTAAAATTCTAAATGAGCCTTCTTATTATATAACCATGGTTTCTAAACAAAGCTTTTGTAATATAGTCTCTGGTGTATTCGACAGACACTGCGTCCACCATAAAAGCTGAAGTGCACCACTCTGTATCACTCTCTACACTCTCTCTTGTTCCTTTCTGAATCTTTTTCTGTCTTTTAAGGACACGTTAAGGGAGTGTCATCCAGAGGACCGTTACTGTCTCTCCTACCTGCCCATGGTCTCTCCATTGTACTTTGTCACCTTTGTGCTCATGGCCCAGTTTGTGCTGGTAAACGTGGTAGTGGCTGTTTTGATGAAACATCTAGAGGAAAGCAACAAGGTACGGTAACTACAAAGGCCAAGATCAATAAAGTGCACAAATCACTATATACAGATATCAACTGTGGATAGCAACATTTGCTGTAAAATGTAGTCATGAAGTAAAAATACATCTACTGTTGCAGGAGGCAAAAGAGGATGCAGAAATGGATGCAGAGATCGCCTTAGAAATGGCGATGGAGGGGCAACGCAGATTAAGCACAACGTCCAACAACAGTTCGGTGGGAGGGGCCTATGTTGGGCCATGTCCACATTCACCTGGACAGGTAGGAAGGACATTACCTCACCCAGAATTAGTCAGGAGACTTCACTAACTCTGACACTAAACCGGAAGTGTAATTAAGGGTGTGATGGAAGAAAGCAGGCTGCATGTGGTATGTGTTTCTCAAAATGTCCTTTTAGTTTGCTCATTCATTGTAAAACACTATTTGTTGCAATATTCAGTATTACTGCATGTTCTCTGTCTCCCCCCGTAGGACGAAGAGGTGCAGTACTCTGATCAGGACCTGCTGTCGCCAAGGAAGATGTCTGTATCCAGGATGCACTCTCTGCCTAACGACAGCTACATGTTCCGACCTGTACGGCCCGCCAGCGCCCCCTACGCCTTGGAGGAGGTAGACCTCAGTCCCCAGCACCAGCATTCAGGTAATTTATCTGATCGGATTGAATTATTAGTAATGAGATCAGCATGTAATTTTAGTGTCTGACAGATTAGAAAGTTCCTTGTATGCTTTTCCGCATTGGTTGACCTTGTCGCTGATTAGTTTTTTTTTGTCTTTATGTTGTTGTTTTGTGAAAGATATCAGCTAAACAATAATTGGAACTTCCATGTACACTTATTTAACCTTAAAATCACTTGTCACACCTTGATTACACTCACTTTATATTTACCTTTTATGCAACTTCTAAATACAATTGGATGCAACAGTGATGCAATTAATATTTTATGTTTTATATTGAATGCATTTAACAATGTATGTTGGACATTTAACTACGATCAACAATTGTAATGCTTGTAAACGCTGGTACACAAAACCAGAACGCTGTTGTTTGTAGTCAGATCAAACACACACCACTTTCATATTGCATGACATTTGTGGTGCTTTTCTTTCCTGTTCTGGCTTAGGTCTGTAAACACAAGGCAAAACCAGACGCAAGACAACTTAGTAGCAGAATAAACAATAAACAACACGAGAACACTACTCAAAGCACTGACGAGCATTGTTTTATCTGCAGTCAGATTCTAATGGCATGTTGTGGCCAGGCTGTGGCCCCAGCTCTGTCCCAAGGTACTCACTGTAGCGGATGAGCTGATTCATGTGAATCTCTGCAGCCTTCACACAAGCTCATCTGCTCAGCTGTGGAATGGCTGAGTACTCCAGCTGCCAAGCTGCAAAGTCTGAAAAGTTCACAAATGAAATAAAAATGTAATCATCACAGCTTTGGTGGTGCTTTGTCGATTCTTCGCTTTTTTTAACGATCAAAATCAGTAGATTTTAAAGCAAGTGTCTTTACAGCTTGGCCTGAAAGTACCAACTGAAAATTAAGTCTAACTCTGACTTTGCTGCAATGTTTTTAACCTCTTTTAATATGTTTACATCCGAACTCACAGGTGCACTGGACCTGTTTGTGCAGAATGTCTAAGACCCTGGTTACACACAGTCTCACGGCAGTTTTTGCACACAGATTGAACTTATGATGGAGTTGCTTCCTCCTCATCTCTTTGCAATCACACTTGTCACATGGACGTGATCTCCATGATGCATTCTAGTGCTATGTTATCAGGACCATAATGCTCCCCGGCATGACTGTCTAAATAAGTCACGTGGAACTGTTGATGTAACCAGGATCTAATGTGGAATATTATGTCCAGCAACCTGACCTTATATGACTCCATCCCTGAAAATCAGCTCAGCGCTCCTATTTTATTGAAAACTTGTTTTGATGAGCATTCAGAAAACACTCTATTTTGATAGCAAATTTCAAGCCGTAAAACTTCAACTGAACGAATTTGATTGAATTCTCATTTGTCAAATCCAAATATTCTATCAAAATAAAGTGTAAGTGACGTTATACATTTACCAATACAATCACACTAAATTATTCCAAAGTGATACGAAATAGAATGTGTATATGTGTGTTTGTATATGCCTAAATATGCATGTGTTTTCAGCCAAAATGCATGTGTTTGCACTAAGAGTGTGTACGTGTGATTGTGTTACGTGCATTGTTCCAACACTTTGTGTCTGAACCTGCAGGCTCAGTGATGTCGGTCCACTCCCAGCCGTGTGACAGCCGCGCACTGCTGCAGGTACCGGATGTTTCACCCGTTCACCCCAGTTCACCTCTCAACCTCACCCCACCCCGCATCGCCCCGCCCACACCCAGCCCCTCCCCACGGTCCCTGCGAAGACAGGTGAGAGACCCCGTTTGCGCTGCCGACATACTTACATAGACAAACACATTCCCATATTACAATGTTAGAGTCCATTCAGATGTTTGGATGGAAAGTGTCATGGTGCGTTTTTATGTTGCAGGGGGCAGTTAAATTGGATTCTGTGGAGTCCCAGGGCTGTGAGCAACAAGAGAGGCCCAACCCTATCCATCTGCCTCCCCCCTCCCCATCTCCCCTCTCTCCTCATGCCTCCTCCCCACCTCCCCTGAAACCTCTTCATTACTCCTCTCCATCAGCCCTCTCTATCCCACCCTGCTCCCCTTCTGCATTCCCGCTTCCTCCTCCCTCTCCTCTGCCTCCTCCGCCATCTTCCCCCTCACTTCTTCTCCCTCCCCCTCCCTCCCCCCGACTCCCCCTGCGCCCTCCCAGCCTTCGGAGACCAAGACCGCCCTCCGCTGCCTCCTTCTGCGACCCCGCAGATGAGGAGGTGTACCATATCACCAGCTCAGCCGAACAGAGATGGAGAGATGAGGCAGGGGGAGGGCAGGAGAGCAGAGGGAAGACAGGCCGCAGCCACTCCCTCTCCCCCTACACCACCCCGTACTCTCTCGACTCCTCCCCCATCTCCTCCGCTCTTCCTCCCCCGCTGCCGCCATCCTCCTCGAGGAGCGCGCTCAGTCTGCTCGGGGCAGGACTGAAGGACTGTGACTTTAGGAAGGGTTTTAGCGTTGACAACCAAGGCTTCCTGGACAAGCCGTCATCATTGTCTGCTGGTTTCCCGGAAGACCAGCGGCGCCACTCTATTGAGGTCTGCCTCCCACAGGATATCATCGCCGCTAGTGACCAACGCTTTAAACGTGAGGCCCATCGGCCGGAAAAGGGTTGTCAGGCATTTCCTTTAAGGGTGCAGTCAGTCGGGGGCAGCCACAGAAAGAAGAAGACGAGTCCTCCTTGTATATCCATCCACCCGCCCTCAGAGAGGGAACACCCCCAAATTGCCTCACCCCCAAAACTGACTGACTGCAGCATGATGCTGAGACGCAGGACACCGTCCTATGACTTGACCCTGCACACACAGTCAAACATGCAAGACACCTCAGCAGACTCACAAATGCGCACACAGATGCACTCCCCAATGCACACCGCGCTCACACCTATTCACATACCGCTGCAGGCACACTCACCGTCACACATGCTGACTCCCCCGCGGGCATCCACACCGACACACACTCCAACATACACTCCACCGCATGCGTCCACACCGACACACCCACACATCCCGATCAGCCCGAACATCTTTATCCAACCTCATGCACCTCTTCTCCCAAACAGCATGCCTTTCTCACACTCCCTCTCCCCCGCTGCCAGGCATTCCCCTCTCGCAGGGGACTACATGCCCCGCCCCCAATTCACCTTCGACCAACCCCAGTCGAGATACATGAGCGGCCTGTCAGCTGGCCTATCAGACACTGACACAGCCACCTGCTCTTCCCCTTTCGACAACAGACTGGGAAGCGGTACGGGATTCAGTGCAAAGAATCGGAGGACCGCCCAATGAACATGGAGCATTGCCTTCAGGAATCAGGAAGTGAATTGATTGGTCGAAAATCTCTGAAGTTGGAGTAGAGGGGCTTCGGCCAAGCTCAGCAGAGATTAGTGCTGGGGAGGAAATACGAGAAGTTCACTGGGAGAGTGATTTTTTTTGTTTGTTTGTTTTTGTTAAGATGAATACTGAAAAGATATTAATAATTCTTTCCAGAGAGACGCTGGTACAGTCCCGTCCTAGAATCAGAGACAATGGATCCATTTTCTTACCAAGCTTAAAGGACAGCAGATCCACTGAGGCTGTACCAGCCAAACAGTACCCACTGTACATGGTGTGTTTAGGACTTATACTGTCACCACACCAGGACTAAAGCCACCTAACTCCGTAGCCAAAGTTTTTTTGACACACTGTCCCCACCCACGCAAGCCAATCAGGAAGCAGCGTCTGGCTGATAACCTCTGACCCTTACAGGAAGTGGTTTGTGAAATGCGAGCGTGGGAGGAATTGTGCGATATGCAACTTCAGGTTTTCTACAGAAGTTCTGCTTGCCCCTCCTCTGCTCCTCGATCACATTGATCACAGCAGAAGTGTGTGTGCGTGTGTGTGTGAGTGAGCGTGTCTGCGTTTCCTTGTGTGAAGTGTATTGTCAAATCTGTTGTCTTGGAAGTTGGCCGTGTTATTCTTACGCCTGCAGCAACAGAGAGGGGGAGCAGGGCAGAGCTGTAGTGTATGTTTATCTGTGTATCTGTGCAGTGTAAATAAAGGAAAATACTGTATTTGGTGAGATTAAAAATAGCTCTATCCATATGCACATATTTTTATAGAGATCTAAAATGTTTTTTTGCACACAGATTTGAATTTGAAGTTGCTTGTTTTTCCTCTGTTGTCCTCTTGTGAATGTACGTTTCCTTTCAAAACGGACAGAGAGCAGTGGGAGGAGATCAACCCTCCTCGCGACAGGCTAACTGAGGTTGAGGAGTGGGATTTTATTTTTCTATTTTGAAAAAGAAAGACGAGAACAGGGGCGCGATGTGTTTCTGTAGCTTTGTCTCAGATTTCTATGTATTTGATGTCTATGTAACAGTCTCAAGAAGTGGGCTCAGTGATGCAAGCTAAATCCACTTTGAGACGAGAGTACAGTTTATGATTTAGTGTAAAACGTGTTGAGACTGCTGGCTAAACCTATGTGCCGTCTCCCCACAAATTAAAATCTAAACGTGGCCATTATGGGGCTCTGCCCTTGTCGTGAGTTCAATTATAGTAAATCATGCGCAGCAAAGAAAAAAAAGTACTGTACCTCAGTTTATTTATTTGTTCAGATATATTATAAAAATAACATCTTGGAATCAGCTAAATATCTCTGTTGGCTGCTGACTATGGGGAAATATACAATATGGTCAATATCCAGTATTAGCCTCATGAAAAAACAAACACACATGCCATCACTGAGCCCTCCTTCTACAGCTGTTTGTAAGTTGGATCAGCTCTGACACCACTCGGTGTGCTGTACATCTAAAGACAACCAAACTAACTAACTTACTAAATATGTGTAGCCAGAGTGCAATAATAGTATATACTTGTGAAAAATATAGTAACATCCACACTACATAAAGCAACCACATTCTTGTGTTCGTACATACTGTAGAACTACTATATATGATATAAACCCACTTTATATGACGATCGAGAGTATTTCTATCCGTAGTGTTCATGCTACTGTAGGTTGTTGCCCCTTCCGTGTGGCTGCGGTGGCATGGTTGTGGCTGGAAGCAGTGTTAGGTAGTGCAGATTCCTCTAAAAGCTCAGGCCCACCCACTGATGATGTTACTGTAAGCAGGAGAGCGACGTGCATCTCTGCTGAGGACTCAATAACTCACTTGTTACTCCTCAACAATATTTATAACCCACTGCGTTAGATCAGCAGAAGACGACGCACATACAGTGTAACAGTTATGTTAAATGAACCTATCCGCTGATGGAGTCGTGCAACCCCCCCACCCCCCACCCCACCACCTGCCCAAGGTGTGAATGACAAATTTAATTTGCATTTTCTCTCCAGTGGCTGAATGTTTTCTTCCAAGCCATACCTTTATTCCAACACAGCACAATGTGTATTTTATTCGTTTTATGTGCACAGTCTGGTTCGGCACAGGTACACAAGAAGCATACTCGTGTAATACTTCTGACTTTCCTTTTTCAAGGCAGCTGGCTGGGACAGCGCCCTCATTTTTTTGCTGATCAGCATGAACATCAGCATCAACATGCACAACTCCTCAGTAACATGAGTGAAAACCAAAGTGCTTTGATGCTGTACCATAATCACCACAGACCCGGTATTTCTTCTACTCGTGCAATGGAAAATCATATCTACCTTGATAAGTATATCAATTTATTCCACAATTTTAAAGCATTTGTGATTGATTAACTGGGTGACAAAGGGTCTCTGGAGTTCCATGAAAACCCTGAAATAGTATTGAACCGGTTTGGCAACAAGTAAGGCTTTTAATTTTATTAATATGTGGGCATTAAATAATAATAATTTAAATCATCAACTGGCTGGAAGAGAGTGCCGATACCTGCAGAAACCCTCTTAAACATTAGGACAGGGATGAACAAGAGGTCCAGATTATCACTGATTATCAATCAGCAGGTCTCCCAAGCAGTGTGCATGTAGAGGGCAAAATTGCAAGATAAAACATAAGAAACGAAAGAAACTATTAGCCTCATTTTGCCACAGGTTAGCCACACCTTTGCCCTTTGTGCATGACAGCGAAGCCCCGTGATTGGCTGTCATCCTTGGATAGAGCGCCTTTCAACTGCAGTGCTGCCGCTTTGAGTCCAAGTGACAGTGAGGGAAAAATTAGCATTTTGCATCTTGCAAAGACAGAATGAAAAGCTGTTGGACAATGAAATCACAATTTGAAAAATGCTGCTGCCGATGAACACGACTCGTTCGTCTTTTGATAGCACTCTTCTTCCAGTTCTGACATACAGAAGCTCATCTGATGTTGGATGTTGTCCTCCCTCTTGTACATGACACAGTTGGTCGTCCCCTGGTCTAAAATAATTTTGATACAGTATGTGCTCGAACACACATGGCTGTTGTGCAACTGCTTTGTTCCGTTTCATGTCCTCTTCCTGCACAGATTGTCAGCGATGGGAGGTTTAAGGTTATCTGAAGACGGCCTCTTTCTGTCTCACTTACTTGACTCAGTGCAGACAACCCTGATCTACCGCATATTGCCATATTAATCGACACAGTTTGGTAGAGTGACTGCATATTTGTTCTTACGGTTTACAGATCTTTGGATCTCAGTATTTAAATCCTGTTTTTGAGGAAACAGTTTTGACTATTGCATGTTCTGATTTAAGAGAAAAAAAAATCTTTTGGGAAAGAATCATCTGGATGTTTTAGAGATTTTGATATTTGCATTTTCAGATGTTACCATTTGTAGATTGACTACCTAATTGCACTGGGCTCTGATTAATTGGTATCTGATCAAATACTAATTAAATGACCCTATTCTGTATTGTCCAGTGCAATACTGGGTGGTTACTTGCTGTATGAGGACAGAGCTCCTCTTTATACAGTTTTATAGAGAGAAATGGAAACTTAGTTGGTTCTATTTTGCTCAGAACCAACGTTATTTAATGTTGAGGTGAACCTTTTTTTCACTTTATCTCCTGATACTCTAAACATGGTAGAACTCTGGTATTGCTAAAACTAATTAACTGATGTATATTTTATGTAGCAGTAGCCTCAGCCCTTGATGCTCTGTAACAGACAAAGATGGTAATAAGTTGTGTTTTCTGATTTGACGCTGAGCTGGTCCGGCCTCGTGCTGAGGCCGATCACGCTCCTGATACGAGTGTTGCCACAACACCAGACTCCAGAAGGTTCAAACTGTGATAGAACTTGACTTTGATGAATCAGAAGCCTTGTGTTTTCTTGCTTTCTTTCTTTTTTTATAACCCTTCAGTGATTGGCCCAGGCACCCCCACCCCCAAACCCCCCCAAGCCTTACAAGGAGGGGAGGAGGTGTGTTCTGTTTGTCAGAGGAGAGCCAGCGTGTCTGCAATAATGAGCCCTCCATTATTCCCTGTAACAGAGGGAGAAGGGAGGGGAGGTGTTTTTACGGCTCGACACACAGTTGGACTCTCTACATTGTATCGTTGCTGATTATTGTGTGATGACCAACCGTTGTCCTGAAGGATGTTTCCCTGTCAATTAAAAAAATACAAGACTTTTTTATTCCTGATACTTGTTGTGTGCTTTGTTTCGTATGTTGTTGCTACTGACCAATACATTGTCCGGGGCCATATATCCACCAGTCTTAGCTCTTCACAGATATATCAGTATAAGTAATGAGAAATTGCAGTACAGAAATGCCAAAGATATAATTTAGGTTTTAGTAAGCTTAGAAACTGTGATGCTATTACATGGATTGTTACACCAGAGAGCACTGACAACTTTATTTTGCAAATCGTAAATGTCAAATTCTCATATCTGTTTAAACTTTCAAATCTCAACATCTCTGCTGGCCTCAAAACCCACAACCAGTTAGGCTGTAGCCTAAAAGGAAAAACACCAATACAGATTATCGAGCACGTCTCAGCCACATCAGGCTTTTCCAAGAATCACAGCGTCTTCACATTTTAGACAACAAAATATAATAGTTAATTGTTACAAAGTTGCTCTTGTACAAGACACATTCAGGTGTTTGGATCCACTGTACGGTAGATCACAGTGTAGCCTGAAAGGGGATGTCAGTAGAAGGAAGAGACGTAATGTTAGATAAAAGTAAGAATGAGCTAAAAAGACGAAACTAACTCATTTTGGTATGGATGATGTTTGCGTGGTTTAAAAAGAAGCCAAGCCCAACTGATTCAGGCAAAAATGGACAATATGACTTTTTGAATCTGTACAAAATCACAAAGCTTGACAAAGTGATCTATCTTGATTTTGTGTTTAGACATTTCAACGTATTCCATTTGCATTACGGATGGGGAACAGCAGCTCCAATTCTATGCTAGCCAACATTGATGAAAGTATCAGGAGAAGGTTTGAACAGCATGAATTCTTTAGGTCTCCTTGTTCTCCAGTTGCTTTGCTTTTTTGTCTTTGCTCTCGGCTGTGCTCACACTGTTCAATATAAAACACTTCATCACACAGTTTCATCAGATGTTCCACTATGATGGTAAGTTTGTTTTCCTGTTGAGTTTCTTGTGTCTGCATGATTATAAACATGATGGATGTGCTTTCAGCAAAGTGAGGGATGGGAAATCAAACCAGAGGTTACATGAAGACAGGCAGTCACAATAGAGGTAGATCTCTAAGAGTAATACCTAATCAGATATTATGAGTATTACGTGCAAGGCAGGGGAATAGTATCTGTGTGTTTCCCTTGTTCCCGCCTCTTTCTCTACCCATCCCTTGTTTCTCTCCAGGTGCCAACAACATCATTGGTTTCCACCTGTGTCATTTGGATGTTTTGCTAATTGGCTCCTTTTGCTGTCAAGCTGGCCACTTAGATGTCCCTCAGATGTACTTAAAGTATTCAATACAGAAAAAATGTCTCGTGACTGTAATGCACATCATCTGAAGACATTACATGACTCATGCATTCATGTAGAAGCAGGATTTTACCGTTGTATTTGGTTGAGGTGTAGCTCACTCAATGGTTCTAGATTATTTTCATTACAGATTAACTGGCATATCATATTCTACATTATTCGATTTGTTGCTTGGTTTGTAAAGCGTATGTAAGTAGAATAGCCGCTACAGTTATCCAGAGCCAAAAGTGACTATTTCACAATTGTTTTCGACCAATAGTCCAAATCTCAAAATTGGTAAAAATGTAATAAAATAATTGAAAGGAAAGATGGCAAATCCTCACTTTTGAGAGGCTGGAACCATGAAATGTTTCTGTATGAAAAATGACTATATCAATTATCAAAGTTTAATTTATGTCGAAGCATTTTATAAACTCTTCACGTGTTTTGTGCTTAAAAATCTTAATTTGTAAAGTAACTAGTACCTAAAGCAGTCAAATACATGCAATGCAGTAAAAAGTGCAATATTTTCCTCTGAATTTAGTAGTTGAAATAGAAAATGGCTTGAAAAGGAAATGCGTATCTAACATATAAATACCTAAAATTTGTACTTAAGAACCCTACTTGAGCAGTGTACTACATTACATTCAATGTCCACTACACATGCTAATCAGCGGACCTGTATCAAAAAGTCCTCACAGTTCAGTGTACTGGGGATAAACCAGTAGGCGAAGTGATATATGAAAACAGATGAATTTTATTGCAGTTTCACACAGAGAATGTGTTTGTTAACTCCATTCTAACCCAAAAAAGACAATCAAATCACTCATGACCTTTATTTTTTATTTTCCAACCAGTAAATTACTCCCACAACAGGATTAACTAAACTTTCAAGTTATGAAGTCACTATGGAGGACTTTAAATAACCTCTAAAAACATGTTTAATTCAAACATTCTGCAGTTAATTTCTCTCCCATCACATCCCTCCATTTCTCATATCTCCACATTGTCTCACAGAGTGTCAAGAATTGATTTTAAAACAGCTTTTGGTTTATGAAGCAGGACCAAATACATTTCTGATCCTCTGCTTAGTTATGAACCATCCAGACCTTTAACTTGAAACTACGTGTTCTTGCACTGCAACTACATGTATTTTTTCATTCCACTGTTTTATTTTATCTTATTTTAATCTCCTATTTGATATTGATTTATTTTTTTAAATCCTATTTGTGTGGCTTTTTATTTTCCCTTGTTTTTCTTTTATATATTTCACTTAAAGCACTGTCTGCCGTTGTCTTGTTGAAAGGGGCTTTTGCATTGGCTCTGTAGGGAAGTATCACAACCACTAGGTGGCAATGTTTGATAGTCAAATAAGAAGAGTATGAGTTGGTGAGAGCCCCATGCAGAATGTACACATTTTACTCCAGGATTCTCATAATCAAAGAACTCTGTATTAAGTCTAGGGCGATTTAAGTTCTATAGATTTAATATCTGCCTTAAATATGGAGTTTATTTCCTCCAGGTTTCTCCTTTTTCTCCCTTTCGTTTCTAGTGTAATGGGATTACATCAGCTTCATTCCTAAATCTTTCTGAAACCAACCAAAGTCAGTTAAGTCATTTTTTAATCATAATAAAATAGTTAATACATCTGTAACAGAAGTGTTTGGACAGAGATTAGAGACACCCCCCCCCCCCCACAGGCAGTTTTGCTGCACCATCTTTCCTCAGGAATGTGAATCCATGACTACAGAATTTTTATTCAATACAACACTAGATGGTGCTGCTCAACATCATATTGTGTGTGTGTGTGTGCGCGCGCGCGTGCGTGTGTGTG
>JBBPCS010000672.1:3981195-3999625 GCA_037974645.1 Hollardia meadi
ACACACACACACACACACACACACACACACACACACACACACACACACACACACACACACACACACACACAGAGCAAGCAGAGAGGGAGAGTAGAATCCATTTTCCCGACATAATTTTGTCTGACAGAAGTGACAGATACTGTTTTATGACTGAATGAGTTTCTCCACGCTATTAGGAACTCATTCTCCCATAATGCAACGTACCACAGCGATAACTCTCTCAGTGAGACTGGCACAGAGAAGGTGCTCAGTGTAAGAGCACTGACCCTTGTTTTTCTTTATTTTTTTTATCATTCCCTCTCACTTGTTCTGCCGGGTACTGGTTGATTGTAACCCTTGAGTGTGTATGCGTTTGTCTGTGTGTGTGCGGGCATGGGTGTGTGTGTGTGTGTGAGAGAGAGAGTCACACACACACAGTGAGAGAAAAAGAGAGATAAGACAGTGTGAAATAGGTAAAAGAGAGAGTGAGACGTGCAGGTACAAAGAGCAGGGACTTTCAAAATAAATTGAAAAAAGGCGAAGAGGAAAATAGAAAAACAAAAAAAGAAGGGCAGGTTTGAGGTGACAAAAGAAAAAAAATAGTCGGTGAAACAAAACAAGGGATTTTCAGAAAAAAAAAAAAAAAGAATCTGAGAAACAGTTCTTCTGGTCCTTGTGTGTGTGTGTGTGTCATCTCATCTCCGAATGGCTCTAAATTTGACGCAGGGTGATGGGACGATATGATTGCTGCCATGGGATGTCATAAAGCGGTATCCACGAAGGCCCTATCATCATAACCTCCCACTGACCTTGCTGTCACCTTACACACACATACACACACACACACACACACACACATACACACACACACACACACATTCCGTTTTATGTATTGTGTGCAAAATCTGGTGTTTTATATGGGGAAATTCAGCATTTTGCCGCCTGCCCGGTCGATAGAGAGAATCCTCTCGACTCTCTGAGCATTAATTTATAACCCCTCTTTCTTTAATTAGAGCGAAGGAGAGACAGAGGGGAAGAGAAGAGCATGAGGACAGGAAATCAGCTGCTGAAGTCAGCTCATTCTTCCTCTCTTCCTCCTCCTCCACCACCCATCTCCTCACTAGAACATTTATCTTTGAGTTTATTGATTCATCCAACCAAATCAGGGCCAATCCTCAGAACTTCATATACTACATTAATGATCGAGTTGTGTCTGTTTTCAGGATTATTGTCTATTATTCTCCATTATTACGATTGTATATTGCAGTGTTGTTGTTCTGATACATAAAGGTGCAACAAGTAAAACCAAACCAATATTTGATCAATGAAGGATCAGCAGTCAGTATGACCAGTGCACCCACTGGAGAAAAATAGTGCTGCTCTTTTTAACAAATAATTTACCCATGTCCAACAACAAAAATTAGGCATAATGTTACATGCATAGTATGTATTGTATGCGTAGCCCAAACAGTTGGTGTGCTGCTTTAGGGTCCTGTGCACTAAGAGCAAAAAATGTAAAACTGCTTGTGCAGCACAACCCAATGTTTTTGAATACCTACTATTCTTTTCCTCTCTGACTTATCCTTGTTTTTGTTGGGTTTTTTTGTTTTTAGTTTTCAGGTCTCCTTCATTTCTGTGACACATACCTACCCACACATACACGCATGTGTGTGTGTGTGTGTGTGTACATACACGCACGCTCTCACTCACGCGTGAAATGCAAAACAGCTGTGGTAAGACAGATAGACAAATGCGGCAGTTCCCCCGGAGAGTGAAGGTGACACACAAGAAACCCCACACGCCACCTCAGTGTACCGTCATGCACCCACCCTTCTTCTACACACACATTCTTAGAGATGTAGCCGACAGCGGAGTGAGCTGTTGACAGTGGTGTCGACTAAGAGTGGAGAAAAGACTCTAATCCCTGTCAGGGGATAGAAAACCACTCAAAGCAAAACAATTAAAATGCTAATTTCACTTCCTCCTCTCTGCTCGCCTGTTAATGACTTAGCCAGGCATGCAGGCTAAGCAACAACGTGCGCGCGTGTTTGTGTGGGCAACAACCACTGTCCTATATTACTCCAGCGTCACAGGGGTGACAGATTGGCATGAAAATATTATGTGTGCATAGTTTGTTCAAACACACAAAACAAACATTTTTGTTACTGGCTTAGACATTTACACATGAATGTCTTTGTGTGTGTTAATGAGTGGGAAATACACAAAAAAAACTTTACACCGGTGTTGTATGGGTCTTGGAGAGAGAGAGAGAGAGAGAGAAAGAGAGAGAGAGACTTTTGAAATGGAGAGAAAGAGTGAGAGCGAGGTTCTGCTGTTTTCTGGCTCTGCAACATTAATAATTGAGAGTGGAGCGAAGGCTTGCTGCCTGCTGTTGTCTCTCTCTTTCTCTCTGCCTTTCCCGTCTGACACAAACATGCGTCAACATCAGACGCACACACATGCTCGCACACACACATACATTTAGCCTACAGACAGGTGTGGGTGGGTAAAGAGCATCCATAGAGGAATCTGTGACATCACAGTTCTGCAAACTTTCTGAATTATTAACAGAGTCACAGTGCTACCATACTGCCACACTCCCGCTCATATATATGTTCGCATTCATAGCCCTACTGTATATCCCTCGGTGTGCATTTTATCATGCATCCCCGCACACCATGCTTTTAATCTGTTATGTTGTACAGTTCCATTTATTATGGTCTATGAGCATGTGCACTGATTTGTATGTTTCTGTGCCCAATAAGCAACATATGTAACGTTGAAAGCTAAATGTTGACGTGTGTCTACATTC
Source organism: Hollardia meadi (assembly GCA_037974645.1). Lineage (NCBI taxonomy): Eukaryota > Metazoa > Chordata > Actinopteri > Tetraodontiformes > Triacanthodidae > Hollardia > Hollardia meadi. Next base: position 3,983,987 of record JBBPCS010000672.1, read on the forward strand.
TTAATCCTCTCCGTTTCCTTTTTGCTCTGAGTTATAGGCAACAGATTACAGCAGTTAAATTACCAGGTAAAATGAAGTAACACACTGTGTTTCCTAAAATGGGTTTCTTACCATGTTATGTTTACTGGGCATAAATGTTTTCCCACCACTTCCACTTCCTGTCTGCTTAAAATCATTAGATCTGAGGCCAACAGGCCTGCCAAGCACTTAGAGACTGTGTGTTTTCAGTGTGAGGCCTAAACAGCCAGTATTACTGTTACAGTAAGTGTTTTTGGGCTGATGCCGTCTCCCAACCCTGCTCACTAATTGTTAAGTATTGGATCACATTCACACTCTCTCTAAAAATGCAAACTCTATTGTTCTAGTTTTTAGTGACAAAACAGTCTTGTTGAGCTTAACGCATGCATCATCTAATCTTTGTTATCCTTCCCTCCAGATGGGGAAACTGGACAACCGCAGCCTTACACTTAAGTACCCAGTGTGGCCGCGTTTTAACTCCTTCGGTGATGCTGAGCTGGATGACAACCACCTGTCCATCGTCACTTTAGAGGAGAAACCGTTTGTTATCGTGGAGGACGTGGAGAGGCTCACCGGTACCTGCATGAGGAACTCTGTGCCCTGCAGGAAGCACGTCAAAGAGTAAGTCTACCGTCTAAGCTGCATAGCTTGCGAGAACAGCACTGTTATCATCATTGCAAAGCACCTGATATTTCTGTTCGGTCCAATGAAAATTGGCATGAAAATACAGGAAAATGCCTAAATTACAAAAATATGTGGATTAGCAGGCAAAGTTACAGAGATATTTCATCACTTTTGAAATGATAACATTTATCTCAGTGTGTTATTGTAAAGCTAAACCTCTGATGCGGTGAAATAAATCATTAACCATTTCTATGATATGGGAATAAGAGGTTTCCACAACATTTAATATACTGTGGTGTCGACGGTTCAAGACTATATCAGTTACAATGACACAAACTGAAACATACTGCGGTCTCCATGTGATGCAGTCTAGTAATTAACTGATCGACAAGTGACTTTGTATGTATGAAAAATGGGACTAAACCATTTAAAATCAGTGTATTTGATAATCAGAAGGTGGTAAAAATCACTTCATCCATTATCCATTTCCTTCAGCACAGTCGCTGTGTTCCTCCGCATGCTCTGCCTCTCTTCTCTCATGAGCACGGGAAGAGGTGCAGTATGGGATCTATACAGCAGCTTCTTTCCTCCCCCGGAAAATGGAGGCGACTGCTGACCTCAGCAATCTACTTCCTCCCTTACCAATTTTTTCTCTAACGCCCAAATACTGCTCGCTGTATTACAGTATGTTCCTGAAGCAGACACACACATAGTGACAGTGGCTCAGGTGTGTGTGTGTGTGTGCATGTAATGGGTTTGTATATAATTAAATAATATTTATCTCCACGGCAACACGCACACACACACACACACACACACACAAGGACACACAGTAAGATGGCATGAGCACTAGAGACTTTGTGTTACTCTATACCACCGCACACATACATGCATATAAAGTTACAGTCTACTACTACAAACACACACACACACACACACACACTGAGACGCACAAACAGAGCTGATCAAGTGGTAACAGGGTCCCAGGGAAGAGGCTAACAGAGATTTTCATCCAGAATCACTGTGAAGTAGGGCGGAGGATAAAGCATCTCCAAGGAGGAACATAAACACACACACACACATACACAAACTCATGTATGTTCTCTGTTGCCACATGTCCACTCACTCACAGGCCAATGCATTCAAGTGCGTTTCTCCCTCCCACAGTGCAATTCCCACTCAAGCATCCGTAGTGTCCATTTGGAGAAAGAGGGATAGATAGAGGGAAGGAAAGAGGCAGAGAGAGAGAGAGGAATGATGGAGGACTTGGATCTGGCGATGGAGGACTATCCATGCATGCAGAACCACAAATTCACTCACCCAGGCTGGGCCTAAGAACAACCCATACTCACACTAATACACACATACCCACACCGCCCTCTCCGGAGACCCCCTCGGGCCCTGTAGTGTTTCTGTGTCAAGTTGGTCTGGCAACTTCACAAACAGCCTCCATAAAGTCACATGCTCTCACTGCCTGAACTTCACTATGGCCGGCCTAAATGGGCACGCTGTGTTCATGAATGCAGCTATCGCAGCTCCGGAAGATATGTTTGCTCTGTCACAACCTGCCACAAACCTGACTCAGTTGTCCTTGTTTCTCTATTTATTATCACAGATCCCATCCCCTGCACGAGCCCTCTCCCCATCCCTGTGTATCACTGTCTCACGTAGTTTTACATTTTACATTATGAATACATTTTTAATCATCATTTCAACATCATAAGAAATGTATACAATATGTTATTGCTTAAAGGAATTAATGTTTGCAGTACAGGCATGACATTTCCATATCCAACACATTTTTCTTCCTGATTTACTGAGTCTCCCTGGTGTGAACTTGCCTAATGCATCTTGCAAATCAGTTATGACTTTTTGTTTTCGTTCTGCGTAGCCTGTGATTTAATTTGGACTCATTGAAGTTATTGAATGCTTTTGAAGTCACACATATGGCATGCATTCAAAACACAAGCCACCATGTTTTTTACTCTCTAAATGTCCCTTGCTACAAGTCTGATTGTCCATCCGCCCATTAGCCTTTGTCTTCTTTGGTCTATTACAAAAACTTTTTTGCTTATCACCATTGCAACTGTGTCATAAATTGGAAGCAATGGGCCAGCTTAAAAAGATGTTCTTTTATTTTAAATTAATGAGGAAAGAAAACCCATAATGCTTCTCTGGTAAAGAATAAGCTAGATTTTGTAGCATTGTCCAACGTGGGAGCATTACGTTCTAAAAGAGGACAATGTTCAATGTTAAAGCTAGCACATGGTGTGTTTGGAGGGCAATTTAGATGCAAATTAGCTTCTTTATTTCATTTTAAATCAACTCTAACAGCTGCTATGGATCATATCTAGACCATAACTGTCTCACAAAAAGTCATTCACAACTGGTGACAGATCAGCGCCTGGCTTTTTCAGATGAACCTTTTCTCTCTTGTGGGAAACTATTAGACCATAAAAAGTAAATTTCTCTTCAGAGTGAGAATAACACAGGAGTTTACACTTAGGGCAAGAATTAGCTCCTCCAAAGTGAAAGAGTTTGAGCTCTGAAGGTAACTGCAGAGTCACTACCGGATGTGTGGAGGATGTTTTTTTGTTTTTTTTCGCTCTTTCCATCAAGTTTGTGTTCAGGTTGTTGTTAAACTAAAGGACGCCGCTATCTTCTCCTTATTAGCACACATCTAAAAGTTAAATGAGAGTCCCAGGTGGCTGAATGTTGATGTGCGTGTGTGTGTGTGTGTGAGCAGTGTCTGAACTCTCCTGCTCTCAAATTCATGTACACAGATGGTACAAGGCTTGCAGATGCAGTGCCGTCACAAACCTCCTTCTCTAGAGAGACACAGAGGTAGAAGGAGCATATTTCCATGTCTTCTGATGTCATTTCTGAATAGAATGACCTAAACGTAAAGGTGAAAAAGTCCCCGGGTGATATTTGTTCATTGGTGCATTCATATAAATTGGACAAGTAGAAGAGAAGCACGCTGAGTTTTGTTTTTACCCCAAAGAGAGATCTTTGACAAGACTTCAGTCATGCAGGGTTTATTAAGGTGGAAATAAAAAGCAATAATAAAACATCCACCTGGATTAACATTCTCTATCTTTTTTATACAAACAGTGTGCAATAAATGCAGACTATATGAAATGTTCTCTTTGGTGCTATTTCTCTAACTTTTGGTCACAGACACTGAACCACAGTGGATCGTTGGTTGAAACAGCTACGGATCGAAATCAACCAGCTAATGATGTGTTCTCTTGTGTCTCTGCAGCAACACAACAGAGGCTGGTGGGACCTACATCAAAAAGTGCTGCAAAGGCTTCTGCATCGATATTCTGAAGAAGATCGCAAAGTATGTGAAGTTCACCTATGACCTGTACCTGGTAACCAATGGCAAGCATGGCAAGAAGATCAACAACGTCTGGAATGGGATGGTGGGAGAGGTAAGACGAACCCGCTATGTGTGTGTGTGTGTGTTGCATGTGTGTGTGCATGTGTGTGTGTGATTCAGCCAATTCTCAACCTGTGTTCATCTGTGGTGATGAATCTGATTGGGTTAAATTAACATGGCACAACACGTGTACAAAGCAGTCTTCACTTATAGTTTGTAGTACATTTGATGCAAGTCATCCAAGCCCAGGCTGAGGGGAAATTAGAGATGTTTGTATGACAGGTTATTTCTGTTCCTTAAGTTCCAAAAGAAGCTTTAAATGTTGACTTTGCAAAACTGTAAATGCTCAGAAAGTAAACAAATCTTAGCCACTCCTACAGAGTAGGCCCTTGCATGTCTTTAATTAGCAGCTTCAAGGTAAAGTTCCAGAGTTCATTTTAAGACTGTAAACTTTATTGCTGTCTATATTTTTTTTATGGAAGACTTTATTCACTGAGCTGAAGTTCATCTGGCATTCATCTTATTTAGCAGTGACTCCAGCTTGCATGTTGATTATATTGAATTAAGATTCAGCCTGAGATTAAAAACTTTATTGATGTACAGTCGATAAAATTCATACTTGTTTTTTTAAATGTAGTTTTTTAAGTTTATTTTTTATTATTTTATTTATTTTAGACGATTAACATAAAAGATCATGTTAATTTGCAGAGATTGTAGTAGGCATGTAGTAAAAAATAACCAGACTTGGGAGTTTTGGGAGCTGGTTTTGTCTATGTTGTGTCTAAGGTATGTTGCTTATAGTGATTTGATTGCCTTTTACATGTGTAAATGGGTGAACAATATATACATTAACACATTAACAAATATTTTATGATAAAAATGTCCTTTACTTTTCTTTCACTTGACCATTTTTTATAATTTTTCCCTTTTTTTGTCTTTCCTCTCATCTACCTATCTTCCTCTCCTCATACTTGCCGTTCTGTCTGTTCTTCCCTCATCCCTAATCACTCACCCCCCTCATCCATCCATCCATCCTCCCTCCTTTAAACCCTCCCCTTCCTCCGCCCTCCAAAGGTGGTCTATAAGAAAGCCGTCATGGCCGTCGGATCTCTGACGATCAATGAGGAGCGTTCTGAGGTCATCGATTTCTCCGTCCCGTTTGTGGAAACCGGGATCAGCGTCATGGTCTCCCGTAGCAATGGAACCGTCTCCCCGTCAGCCTTTCTCGGTAACTATCACCGAATAACTGTTGCTGTGTCATTGTACAGGAAAGAGGGAAAGGGAGAGCTGTCTTGTTTGATTTTTTCAGTGTGTGTGTGTGTGTGTGTGTGTGAGTGTAGAATGATATTTGTTTTGGGTGTGTGTTTCTTTTCCCTGAGATACAGAGCTGACAACACAATTCAGTTCTGTTACACAGCTGTCAATACTTCCTCTCTCATTGGAAGGGTTTAGCTCAACTTCTGCTTCCTGCCACAATGACTCTCACTTACCTGAGAGGGACTTAACTACAGGATTTTAACCCGAGTGACCATGCATATCCCTGTTATGGCTGCTCAGTCACGTTCATTTCATGCGCAGTGCTTTAGCATCGACGGCCAACTTCCTGCGCACACATACACCAAGCCACACAGGCACAGGCGCAAACAGGCAGCAATACTGCATAAAAAGGGAGAGAGAAAAACATATTCCAGCATACACAGGCACAAAGACACACACGCACAGGTACCACACTGACATGTATGCAGCATGCTGTTACCGCTGTGGAAGTGGCAATTATAAGGACTTAGCAGGAAAACCCTGGGATGGATGCTTGCCAGCAAACACACACACAGTGCACTGCCCTGTGCCAGCAGTGCTCTACCATACATTAGAGCAGGGTTTAATCTCTGCAGCAGTGTTGTGAGCTCAGAGGGAGGACAGGAGTGCTGACACTAGGGCTTCCTATACTGTACGCCTCCTCACACTGTCAAATACGGGGTGGGCCTGTGTATATGCAAGTGTGTGTGTGTGTGTGTGTGTGTGTGTGTGTGTGTGTGTGTGTATCGGGCGATATGTAGGGACATGCAGGAGTCAGCTTGTTATCGATGCAGTTCTTCCCTATATGTGTTTGTGTGTCTGTGTGCATATACATAATCACTTTATTCATTCAGTTCATGGCAAGTCAGAAAGTGAGTGGACATGAATCAGAAAAAGTGATGTGTGACATGAAAATTCAATCGAACATGTGTTAATACTTCTGTCCCCTTTTTTGCTTCTTTTCTTCTCTCTCAGAGCCATTCAGTGCATCAGTGTGGGTGATGATGTTTGTAATGCTCCTACTGGTGACTGCAATGGCTGTCTTCATGTTTGAGTACATCAGTCCTCTTGGTTTTAACAGAAACCTGGCGCAGGGAAAAGGTGAACATGCACATGAACACACACAGAATTCAACATTATTTCAGCATAGTTGGATAGCAAGTCTTGACAACCTACTCTAAACCATCTATCTCTCCTCTGTCCTCTTTTTCAGACCCTCATGGCCCTTCCTTCACCATGGGCAAGGCTGTGTGGCTGCTGTGGGGTCTGGTCTTCAACAACTCCGTGCCGGTGCAAAACCCAAAAGGAACCACCAGTAAGTTCATAGTGTCTGTGTGGGCCTTCTTCGCTGTCATCTTCCTGGCCTCTTACACTGCCAACCTGGCTGCCTTCATGATCCAGGAGGAGTTTGTCGACCAAGTCACCGGACTCTCTGACAACAAGGTAACTGACAGCAAATGGAAAAGATGGTTTGTTGGTTTGACTGGCTGGATTGTGGTTTGTCTGTAATAGCACACCCAAAAGTGAACATTTTTACAACGGGAATATGTTCGTATACATAACATTTGTAATCCTGCTGTTTTCCAAATCCAGAGAGGATGGTAAAACTAAACTTATAAACATTTTTTGCAATTTTACTCCAATTGCTTTTCACTCTACAGTTTTATGACGGAGGAAGCTGTCAACGTTTAAATTCTCCTCAAAGGCTCAAACTTCCAAGTTTTACCGTCATAACTTTTTTGTTTACCTTTCAGTCAGGAGGTGGAACAAAGCTGGAACCTAAAATAAGTCTAGCTTTTTAGTGGTTATTTTAGAAACCATATGCATTTGCTGCTCATGTGTAGAATAAATGCATATATATGCTATATGCATGACACCTGTTAATATCTGATATTTAATTAAGTAAGTCAAATGGACACTCATGTAATTACTTACTGGTAGCATCTGTCTTATTATAGGATTGCAGAAAATCCATTAAAAACCATTAGAAATGGAGGGCGCTAGTGACCAGGGTTTGGAGTATGACATCCTTTTTAGAGCTCCTGCAGAATCAGCAATATTTTCTTATTAAAACAGCTATTTTATATTAAGACCTGCCTGGAAGTTCACTGAGGCCGCCATAAAGACTAATGTCAGTGTGAATGGTGGAAAAGCACCAAAAAACATAAGTAAGGAGGTAACACTTTGTGGCCTGCAAGAGCTACGAGGCAGACTACGCAGACTCCAGGTAACTTGGACCAACCCTCGGCCACACGGACCGAAAGTGGAGGTACAGTATATCTGTTGAAGAAATTAAGACAGACATTTTGTCTTCCCTGAGGGGATAGATTTCTAAAATTATAATGAAAGAACTTAAAAGTGCACTGGCAGAGGACTTCAATGCCCTAAAAGCAGAGCTACAAGCGGTGCGGTCTGAAATTGTAAACAACAAGACTGCAATTCGATCAGAAATCGCCCATATGAAAGTTGACATCCAAGACATGAAAGCCGGCCTATCAACAAGGTCAGATGAGGTTGTTTCACTACAAGCCACGGTAACCAGCCTTCAAAGTCAGGTGGTAACTTTAAAAGACCGCTACAAGGACATGGAGGGGAGAATGAGACGGGGTAATATCCGGATAGTCGGCATTGATGAGCAACTGGGCTCCAGCTCCCCCGAGGCAGTCTCCAAAGTTATCAGGGAAGTTTTGTAGATGGACCGGGACATAAACATTGATTGTTCGCACTGCACCCTTACCCTCAGGAAACCAGGAGATAAGCCACAGGTGATCATCGCCAAGTTATACTACGATGGAAACGCCGCAGAGATCCTTAGGAGAGCTAGGGACAGAGCTCCCCTGATGTACAACAGGAATCCGGTCGCCATATTCCCAGATTACGCCCCCAGCGTTGCTAAAGCCAAAGCTGCATTTACGGACGTACGCAAAGGCATTACGGCTTACGGCCTGTTCTACCCAGCTAGGTTTCGGATTTCATATAAGGACGAGGACAAAGAATTTCTTGAACCCCGAAAGGCCATGGACTGTCTTCAGAAGATAATTATCCCATCTACAGAGCTTGAAGACTGAGTGTATCCTCACCTGTGACAATAACAGTAAGGACTGAGGATCATGATGAGTGACCCTACTCTTACATATAATTAATACATTGACATTAACGGTAGGCTACCTGTTAATTTTTATTAAAATTTTACGAGGTGCTTTGAACTTAAATGTAGGGGTATATTTTGCCTTATGCTTAATTTAACATACTTGTCTCCCTCTTGAGGTCTTTTCTCTTATTACGACATCAAAGCTATCCACTAGTGGCTTCTTTAATAAAAGTCCATTACTATTCCTATTGGATCTAATCAGATGGTTATCTTACCATGAGGAGCTGTTTGACTTTATGTATTTGTATAAGGTCCTGCTGGAGCCTGAATGGCTAATACTTGATTTCTTTTTCTCATCTTAGCATACCCCAAGCACAGTCAAATTCAAGAGCAGACTGTACACTTTGCTGCTTGCTTTTAGTGGCTAGTAACTAGGTCCCACCATTCTATTACTTATGTTAGTTAGCTGTAGTTTTATTAGGTGATATTTTTTTGGATTTCTATTGTTTTTGTTGAACTGGAAGTACTTTGGTAAAGCTGTGATTTTTGCTTATTCCACTCCTTTTGGTTTCATTATTTATTTCCACTCCTCGTAACCCTTATGACGATACAAATTACCTATATGCAAACTGTCCGGCTCTGCTTCCCATCTCTCTTCCCCAGCTTCCAGTGTCAGGGGATCAGAGTACATATATATATATATTGTAGGTAATGGAAACATCAAAAATTATAAGCTATAATGTTAAGGTCATCATGGTCCTGTGAAGAGAAAGAAAGTTTTACACCAGCTGAAACAAGCCAACTGTCAGATTGCATTTCTACAGGAGACTCATTTACCAGATGTGGAACATTAGAAATTAAAGAAGTTATGGGCAGATAAAGTATATTACTCTTCACACCGAGTATCCATACTTATACACCGACAAATCAATTTCACACAAACATTTGTGTATAAAGATACTGAGGGGAGATATATTCTGGTTAATGGATTAATTGATGGCATAGAAGTGTTCTTAATCAATGTATATGTGCCTACTGAAGATGAGCCTGGTTTCATCAGGACACTGTTTAATATAATACTACAGTATAGTTCTGGACTGCTACTGATGGGAGGAGACTTTAACTGTGTAAATTTACAGCTAATGGATCGACAACCTGCATCTAAAGCTCCTCTATCAAAAATGAGTAGAATGCTTAAATACAGTATCTATCTATAGAATCAGGCTTTGTGGATTTTTGGAGAAGCAAGTTCCCAAGAAGCAGGGACTTTACTTTCTATTCAAGCTGACACACATCCTATTCAAGGATTGATTATTTCTTCACCTCTAAGGTAGAGTTACATAGAATAGTGGACATTGAGATACTGCCTATTACTATCTTTGACCATGCACCTGTTGCACTAAGGTGGGATATACTGTAGGTCATAGACCAACCTCCAAACAATGGAGACTTAATGCATCTCTCCTGAATGACAAAGAATTTAACTCTTTCATCACAGCAGAGCTCAAGAAATATTTAGATACCAATGCCTCATCTGAAACATCACCTCTGATATTGTGGGACTGTGCTAAAGCATACATTAGGGGTAATTTACATGTGCCAGGAAAAGAAAGAAGGAGGCCAAACAGCGACAATTGGAGGAAAAAATAAAAAAGTTAGAACATAAACATAAACAATCTGCGTCCACAAACCTCATAAATACTCTAAACGTAGAGAACTTAATTGCTTACTATAAGATAGGATTGAGGGAACCTTAAGATTCACTAACCAAAGATACTATGAATATGGCAACAGGTCAAGTAGATTATTAGTGTTTAGACTGAGAAAACAGCAATCATCTAATATAGTCCACAGAATAAAAACACAAGATTATTTTGTCACAAAGCCACATAAAATAGCAGAATCCTTTGTAGAGTTTTACAGATCTTTATATAAGAATATGGACACTTGTTCCAATGATGCAAAACTTGCAGAATTTCTAAATTGCATAAAATTATCTGAACTGACAGAATCAACGGCTAAGGAGCTAGATGAGCCAATTGAGGAATGGGAGATTAAGCAGGCGATTTCAAAACTCAAAAACAATAAAAGTTCAGGGCCGTATGGATATATTAATGAATTCTGCAAAACAATTAAAGACTTGCTGTCTCCTATATTATTAAAAGCATATCGTCATGCATTAGAATCGAAAATTATGACACCATCTTGGAAAGAGGCAACTATAGTGGTGATACATAAAGAGGGTAAAGACCCCACTGAATGCCAGTCCTACAGACCAATATCACTGTTGAACGGGGATTTGCGTATACTGACTGCAATCTTGGCTAGACAAGTTCATCAGATAATCACTCAAATTATTCATCCTGACCAGACTGGATGTATCACTGGAAGATACTATGGAGATAATTTGCGCCGTCTTCTAAACTTAGTATCCCATCAAAAAGAAAAGAAATCTGAATCAGTGATTATATCTCTAGATGCTCAAAAGGCATTTGATCGTGTATCATGGCAATATTTATTCCAAACATGAAAACGGTTGGCCCTACTTTTATAAGTTGGATACTAACACTTTACTCATCTCCACAAGCTGCTGTCAAAGTCAAAGGTTATAGATCAGGGAGATTTGCATTGGAACGTGGATGCAGACAAGGCTGTTCATTACCACCTTTGCTATTTGCTATTAGTATTAAACCGTTTGCCCAGCTCATTAGAGATGATGATGATGTAAAAGGAATTGTAATAAATGAAGAAGAACATAAATTATCACTTTATGCTGATGAAGTATTATTATATTTGACAGAACCTTCATCCACAATACCACACTTAAAGGGGCTTATTTCTCAGTTTGGGTATTATTCAGGATACAAGGTAAATGTGGGTAAATAGAGGCAATGGAGTGCCATGAGTGCCACAAAGTGTAAAATTTCAGAGTGGATTTAGATGGCCTAAGGAAGGTATTAAATACCTTGGTATATGTGTCCCTCCAACTCTGCTGAATCTTTATGATGCTAACTATAGTGATTTGGAACGGTGGTCTCCACTCCCTCTTTCTCTCTTTGGTCGCATTGAAAGTATCTGTAAGAATGTTCTGCCCAGACTACTTTATTTATTTCAGATGCTACCTATAGAAATCCCGAAGTCTACTTTTGATAACTTGGATAAAATGATTTCAAAATTTATATGGCAAAAAAGCGCCCTAGAATTAGACTTAAAACTTTACAGCTATCCAAGCCTGATGGGGGCCTTAAACTTCCAAATTGAAAATATTATTTTTGGGCTGCGCAAATGAAGCCTTTGATAGTATGGATTCAGAATGGTACATACACATGTTGGTTTACTATTGAAAAAAATATGTACCCAGAACCCTACCTTTTCTAGATGCCGCCATTTCATCTCCCCAGGACGACAATTCCGTCCTGACAATGCACAATGAGTGGGGAAAACTCACAAATCCTACCCCCATAGAAAAGTTTCTAAAAGGAATACAAATTGGAAATGGAGATAAGAAAATAATTAGTAAAGTATATCATATATTTTTATCTATGAATCCACACATCTCCATACAGATAAAGCAGAGATGGGAAACAGAAACGAACATGATTATATCACAGGACACCTGGAAGGGGGTGTGCACTGAGGCACACCTAGTTCCAAATTCAAACACATGGAGGGAATTTAAATGGAAAATAATCACTTTGATTCTTTAGAACACCAGAAATGGTATCCAAAATGGGCCCAACATATCCCAGCTCATGTTGGAGGAACTGTGGAACATACACTGCCAATCACACTTATATATTCTGGCTACGCCCCAAGCTAGGTGTATACTGGAGAGAGGTATTTGATGCCCTCAAAGAGGGTTTTCAACAGGATATCCCACAAGACCCCACAGTGGCACTACGGGGTGTAATGCCTAAAAGTCTGAATGGAAGGGCCAAGAAATACCTCCTTAATATATTACTTACAGCAGCCTTGAAGTGTATAACCCTTAGATGGCTGAAACCAGACCCTCCCACATACAATACATGGATCCAAAAAGTTTGGGACCTTTATCAGATGGAGCAAATCACATATTCATTTAGGCCCCAAAAATCAGTTTTTACTAAATACTGGAGCCCTGTCATGGCTTTAGTAATACAACGAGGTCTACCACCCAGGAGTGCTCTGCTCAAGTCTTACTTGTAGTTTCCCTCCATACACACATCACGTACATACATGTCATCTTCTCTAGAGTAAATTTTGTGCCTGTATTTTTACGGGTGCTATTGTATCTAGGAGTGGACAATTACCATTATTATTTTTATTTTATTTATTTTATTTTTAATGGGTTTGTTTATTTATATATTTTGGAGTGGATATTTATATTGTTTTTTATTGTTTATTTATATCTCAATACAATGTGTACAAATGCTAAGCTGAAAAAGGAAAAAGAAGAAAGAAAATGTTTATACTGCAATGTTGTTGATGAAAACTAAATAAAAACTAAGTTAAAAAAAACAAAACAAAAAAAAAATATTAGAAATAAGGGAGTCCCTCTACATTTAGATCCACAATGCAAGTATTTGCAGTTGTGTTTGGATTTAAATGCTCAAACCATCCAGAGTGGGAATGTGTGCTGTAATAACGAAACATTTCTCATTTGAGAAAGAAGAGATTTTCACATTTTCCGGTCCTAAATGTGGTTCAAAATGTGGTTTAACTAAGATTAAACATATGTCATATCTTATTTAATCTGTCTAATTGAAATAGTGCTCTGGTGCTTCAGGATGGATTTTTAGTAGCAAAATATTTAGGTTATGAATACAAATATCTTTCATTAATATAGGCATGACTTGTCGTACCACTGCTATATGTGATTGTAAGTGACTGCAGGTACAGGTTATGATAGTATGCACTGAAGAGTAAGAATATACAGTATATCCAAGAAAAGGAAGATGAGTAAAGTGATATGCAAATATAAAATGTGGCCATGCAGTAGAAGGAAGACAAGCTAAAAGATTAAAGGAAAAGGTCAAGCCAAATGCAAAAAAATAGAAAAGAAAAGCAAAAGGGTAGAGAGTTCCTGAGGAGAGAGAGAGATAGAGAGAGACAGACAGACAGACAGACAGACAGACAAATCGGGACATGCTTCCAAAGAGAGAGCGTTTGAGACTGATGTAGAGAGTTTTGACAACTTACAGAAGGAGAGAGGGAGGAGGTGGAATAAGGGGTAAAGCAACTGGCAGGAGGGCGACTGAGGAATAGCAAGAGGCCAAGGCGCTCAAGATGGTACAAGACAACAGGCGGACAGATATGGGCCAGGCTGATGGCTGAGGTAGGGAAAAAAGAATAGCATGAGGAGGGAGAAAGTTAAAGACATACAGTATGAAAAGACAGAAAGGGTCAGGGAAGAAAGGAACCAGAGAAAAACGGCAAACGCTCTTCCACACAGATATGCTGAACAAGGCCATCGGACATTGAGTTATCCAGCCAAATGATGGAGAAAATTATCCGATGAGATGCCTGTTGGAAAGTTTTTCCTTAAAAAGGCCGGATTTTGGACCCCTAGGGACAGAACAGCTGTAAAATAGACTCACAACAAAGAAGCCTTAGACTGTCTCAGCTTGTCAAGATCTTACGGCTGACATTTTGGGAAACAGTTGCCTACTTACACACCCAGCAGGCACAGGGGCAGCATGGCATCCCATTTAAGGTGTGCTTCTTTGTTTTGGAATGAGTTGCTCACATAGACCATAGAGCAAAATATTGCAGTGACTTAAAGAACTATTGCTGGACAGACGGTATATTCATAAGAACTACTTAAGCAACAGAAAGTTGTCGGTAAAAGACGATAAGCTTATTGACAAGTCAACACTTTGCAGTGGCACTGAATAATACTGCTTAGCCCCAAAATAACAATAATAAAACACACACACAAAAACCGTAAGAGTCCCTGCTTTAAGAGAGATACAGTAGACATGTAGTGAAACAGAGTGGCGTGAGAGGGAGATGGAAAGGCAGACAGGAGCATTGAAGTCTGGGGTCTAGGGATCCCAATACACACACACACACACATGCATTAATACAAAAGGGTGTCCTTTGCTTATATAACAGCAGAACTTGCATAATAAGGCGATAGAGCGGGTAATAGAAGAAGAGCAGAACAAAAGAGGAAGAAGAGAAAAGAGATATGAGACAAAACGAGAGAGGAGGGGAGAGGTGGATAGACGGTACATTATAAAGTATATTTAATATGATGGATTATAGTATTAAAAATGTAAAAACATCCCCTTTTTTGCCTACCTAAAAGTAAGGAAAAAAATCATGTAACAAAAACCAGGATCTCTGTAGAAAAGGTGGGGAACTTATTTCAATCATCCGTGAACAAAATCTCAAAATCTACTTTATTTTGTGAGTCCTGTACTGTGCAGTTATCTTCACCTGTCTGAAACACAGATCCTCCTCTGCCTCTGCTCTTTCATTTCCTCATCATCTCTGCATCAAGCTTTCATTAGTAGCAGCTGGTGCCATTCTCAAAAGCCCTCCACTGGCAATAATCCAGCAGGAGAGGCATTTCCCCAGTCGGCCTGGAGATGTGAACCAGCATCTCTCCCATGCCCAGTCATACCTGACCTTAAAGCTTCCGCTCCACCTTAAAAGAGTCACAAAGGAGGTGGAGATGAGAGAAAAGGAGAGAAACATTAGGATTGCGTGAGGATGGGAGCGTATCCTGAGGGCTATCGCTTGTGATGCTGACACACACACTGCGTGACATCACTACTAACACATGCACTCGCACACATGCACAGCCGGGTTTGACTTATCAAACGCGCCCCCATCCTGACCTGCTTACACAATAGAGATGCACATGTGTGCATGCAGATACACTGTATGCATACATATCTATAAATATTTACATAGTCTATATTATGGAGATGCATTTATGATGGAACTAGTTCACATAAACAATTCATCTCTGGCAATCAAACACACATATGATTTTTGCAGATGTTCAACAGACACCAACAGAACACAACTGCTAATAATGTGCAAATAAAATCTGTCATTCACTGCCTGTAGGTCGAGTCTACTGTGTTGTGTGTGTAGATATGTGAAAATATCACAGAATGTTATTTTAAAGAACCGTTTTTAATGGTAATTTGAGAAACCACTCCACACACACACACACACACACACACACACACACACACACACACACACACACACACACACACACACACACACA
>JBBPCS010000672.1:3999725-4014016 GCA_037974645.1 Hollardia meadi
ACACACACACACACACACACACACACACACACACACACACACACACACACACACACACACACACACACACATCTCTACTGCCTTGTCTGCTGACAGCACAAAGGGAAAGCACTGAAGTATAAATAGTCCTTTGATGTTATTCTGGATACAAAAGGCTGCTCTAAACAGAGGGCAGAGTGTGTAAGATATTATAATGTATTCTTCTCTGCAGCACCAGATCTGTGTGCGTGCGTGTGCGTGTGCATGCATTACTCTATCTGAATCACCACATTCCTTTATTACAGTAACCTCAGAAGTTCATACATAAACAATTTCCTGCCTCAAAACAGAGAGAAAGCAAGACAGCTCGAGCTTTTGGTGACAGATTCATTTACATTTTACATCGAAAGCATTTTGCTGATGCAAGTGTTCACAGCCACTCACATTAAGTACACTGAAGTTGATTAAATGAGCATTGGCGTCCTAATAATCCTCTCTAAATGAATCTTATCGGGGCTGCGGAGAGAGCAGGCTGCACTCCAACACAATTTATGGCTGGATAGTTTTTGACAAAAATTATGCTCTGCATTTTGTTTTGCTTTGTTGTTTTTCCCTAATGCTAGTCACACTGGGGTCATTTTATTCTTGGAGCTTTTTGCCAGTCTTTCACTACAAATATACACGAGGAATTTTTGCAAAAAAATGAGATTTAAAAAAGGCATTAAGGGAAAGAGAAGAGAAGAAGGGATGAGAGGTGGCAAGGTAAAAGGAGATTAAAGAACTGCAAAGCGAGTGTAAGAGAGAGGGGAAACAAACCGAGGAAGAAAGTGATGAGGGGGACAAACAGGCAGGTGTGTGATGGCCAGAGCAAGGCCAAAGAGAGGACGAGGCAGGGAGCACGGGATGAGAGGACGACAAGGAACGAGTTTGTGTCAGGTAGAGAGAGAGAAAGATTGGGAGTGAGAGGAGGGCAGGTCCTTGATAGATGGCAGTGACTCTGTGTCTTGGCAGATGTTACTTGATCAGATAGTCACAATTTGGGTGGAAAGCATGTGACTTTTCACGGACAGAGAGAAGACAAAGAAAAGATGTGTTCATGAAAGGAAGGTAAAAAAAAAACCCCAGACAGACAGACAGACAGACAGACAGACAGACAGACAGACAGACAGACAGAGACAAAGCAGCCTGTCTGGAAACACATGGTCTGGCTGAACCAGCTACAGGTCACATTTTATATTTGAGGGTTAAAAAAACTTTAATTTTGCCAAATTTACAAAAATGATAACACTTCATTGTCAAATTCCGTTGTCTCATTCAGTACCTGTTTGGAATTACTATGGAAATATACCAAATTTGTGCTCTATCCATCTTTCTTTCTTTTTAATTCTAGTTTCAGCAGCACTAGCCCAAATTCATAAGTTTTGACAGTGTAGCAAGGTTGTAATCTGTCAGACCTAAATATCATTTGCCAAGAGCGGGCACTATTTCTGCTCGGCCGTTTTAAGAGGTAGAATTATTTCAAAGTGCAGATAAGCTTCAAGAGACTTACATTAAGTGAAAGTGGAAGTTGCTTCAAACTAAATCAGTTTAAATTCCCTCAAGTGTAGATGAAACTTGTAGATACTTGAGTTGCTGTGTTCCAACTGACTGGTAACCAGACTATTGCTTGAGCTGTCTTTGAGAGCAAAATTTGAATTTCAGCAATACTTGTCCCTGACGTCAAAGCAACAGTGCACACAGTCACAGCTCTCAACAGCTTTTCCCTTGAATGCACTTGATTTTTTTGTGACCTGTGACCTGCTGATACCTTAAGATTTCATCTATCACCATTTTCTTTTGCTGCCAATTCCATGCATGTCATAATGTAATTTTAAAAAAATGTACCATGGCTACATCTATAAGTGCATTTGCAAATTCAAAAGGAGAGATATTCTCCTCAACTGTCCTAAAGGGTTAATGACGCCTTAGTGAGTCTGCACCCTTAAGACATCTAGCTGAGCACCACCATGATATTTGTCTTTCCTCACTAGCAGCCTTAGTTATCCAGCCCTGAATGACACAGATTGGATTAGCCATATGCCAAATGTCACAGAGAAAGCTACACAGGGAGGGGGGTAGCTGAGGGAAGGGAACACAGAGTGAGGAATGAGTAAAAATAAGGTCTTTGATGCTTTCTACCTTTATTTCATTAACACTAAAGAAACAATCTCTGTGCCCTATCAGGCAACATGGCCAGTGGATGGTGGTGCCCAAAGAAATGTATTTTATACAACAGCCCTGAAAAACCAACCAAAAACGAAACCTTGAACCGTTATTGGTAGATATTTAAAACTGCAAAACAGCAACATGCAAATAATACCTAAAAACAGATTTTTGGGTGCAATAACCACTGTAATACAATTTCAATTCTTGTATTTGTATGATGTACTAAATTTTAGATCACCGTATGATACTTTACATCTGCTTTTAAATTACTGCTAAATTACTTTGCAGATGATATCAACATTTACTGGCAGTTTATATAAAACAAATTAAAACAGTTGAAATGCAAGTAGATACATTTTCGCACCAGCTTTTACAGCATGCTTTTATGTCATTCAGTTCAGTAGTAATTCTAAATGTAAATTCCTGTCTAATTGAATGTAGTATCAGGGTGTATACTTGTGTGTACCCTTAAAGTTCATTGGTTTAAGGCTCCTTCAAACCTCAAATGAGCCATTCACTAAAGGATTTGAGTCTCTCTTTGTCCTTTTCAGGTGAAATGGAGGAACTAGAAGCTCAGTGGCTGACAGGAATTTGCCACAATGAGAAGAACGAGGTGATGTCCAGTCAGCTGGATGTGGACAACATGGCTGGGGTCTTCTACATGCTAGCTACTGCTATGGGGCTCTCCCTTATCACCTTTGTCTCTGAACACCTCTTTTACTGGAGGCTCAGATACTGCTTTACTGGGGTCTGCACTGGCAAGCCGGGTCTTCTTTTCTCCATCAGTCGGGTAAGGATCAGTTTATGTGTAGGAGGGGCACCGTGTTTTTGCATGTGCATGCATGTTTCACAAGAATGTTTTAACTTGCTTTGTGGCTTGGGATAACACAAACCTGCTACAGCTTTGCACAGAATAAAATTTTTAACAGACACAATGAAACAACAGTCTGGAAATCGGTCCACTAGTCAACTCAGAAACAGGCCAATGAGTGTGTGCACATGTGAGTGCGTGGCTGTGTGAATATCTGGGCCTGGGGATGATGTGACTGGGTTAACAGTGGTCATGTTCAAGGCTATAAGGTGCAACGAAGCACTGCAACTATACTGGGGGCTAATGCTGCATTATTGGGGTCAGACAGGCCTGTCTTCGTTCTATTTTCTATCATCGGCGTAAGAGAGCAGAGCAGAGAAAGCATACACACAGAAAAAGAGAGCTACTGCTAAACAAAGAAACTGAGTGAAACAAGGGTGGAGGAGGGAGGGCTGCACAAAGGAGGATGAGGGGAAAGGATGAGGGATGGAGACGGGGGGCGGTATCACGAGGCAGCCCCAAATATCAACAAAAATAGATCCTAATTTGCTGCATGTTTTGGGTTGAAACCCACACTAAATCAATCTATTCTCTCTCATTCTGTTAAAAGGTCAGCGTGATCCCTTGTTGTGTGTGAAAACAGAAGACATGGACATGCATCCCTAAAAGCACTGCAGTGTCTGCACTTTTTTGAGTGTGTTTTCAAAGTTAAAAGAAGGGGGTAGTGAGGAGTGGAGAATGAGTGAGGTTCTTGAAAAGTATGTTATTCCTAAGTCATTCTCAAGAGTGATTTAGGGCAAAACACGTCATTAGTGGCCTATCTTGTGTTTACAAGCTCCACAAAATGGGTGCTGAACCAAAAAGCACTTTGAATTTGTTAATGTCATGAATGCTTTTAAAGGATGTACTTGAAGGCTGGGAGATGGTCTCAGTTAGGAAACATAATGCCTTTCTTCTTTGAACCATAAAATGAGAGCTCTATGAAATTTTTAAGCATAATTTTGGCAGCTGTTCTTTTTTTGGCTGTTAGTGAAAATAAACTAAATAAACTCACTTCTCAAAGAATGCATCAACCACCAAAGTGCATTGCATTCACCAAACAAAACAAAACAAAATTAGACACGTTATCTCATAATTACGAGAAAAGATCTCATTAAGTCGAGAATAGCTTGTGTAATTATGAGATCAGGATCTCATAATTATGAGAAATGATTTTGTAATTATGACAAAAGATCTCATAATTTTGAGATTGGGATCGTGCTTCCATATGCTGGCCACTGCTCAGTAGAACCTCTGCACAGCCACATAAAGGAGCTTAAGTTATAAACTTGTTTAGCTTGATACTTCAAATGTATAGGCTACATTTTATTGGACATTTTGAGTGGGCATAAGTTTTATTGATGAAGCTTTTTATGACTTTTTGTTTGGCCGACGTGGTGTCACATCTGTAGGAAATGGTGATGTCTAACTTTAGCTAACAGGGATGATTGATAACCTTTGGAGTACTATTTTTGGAGTAAGTATGTAACCATATGACCGTATGCCAAAATCCCTCAACATGAAGCATCTTGTATTGGTTTAACTTTGGTTTAACCGCCTGAACAATCCCAAAGATGTGAGATGCCTGCAGTGTTGACTTACTAATATCAATGCCATCCACATTAAATAACATTAACATTTCCCAGTGTCTCATACCAAGAAGGAAATAAAAGCAGATTAAATGCAATAGCGTCATGTTGCCCATTGTTTTATCCTGTAGCCATGGTTGATAACTGATAACGAGGTGACCTTAACTTTTTACATAGTTACAAGATCTTTTCTCATAATTACAAGATTTTTTCTCATAATTATTATAAGTTATTATTTTATATGCGTTTTATTAACTGTAAGACAGTGTTACATTTTTACAGTTTTACAGTTGTACTGTAAAATTAATTATCCCTTTTCCTAAATAACTTTATAAATTATTGTGTTTTTTTTAATGGAACATCCTATGAAATCAATCATACATGGTTTTTTAGATGATGCATATCTTCCATCTTTACTGAGGGATGCAATTTGATTTTCTTTGTAAACTGAACAAGTATGTTTCAGAGAAAATTAAAGAAGGCTTAATTTAATACTATTTCAAGTTTGTGTTAATGGTGATAAAAGACGATGTTGGTTCAGTGGATTGTGATTTGCTGAATCGCTACCAATATGATACATTTCAATAAAATATGCAGAGTACAAATATGTTTGGTCAAAGTAGATATAAAACATTAATCTGTTTCTCTCCATTTCTCTCTCAATCCCTCTTTATGTTTGATTCTCACTCCCTCATTCCATTTTATCTCTTTCCCTCTCCCACTCCTCTCTCCCTCTCATTTTCTGCTGTTACCCTTCCTCATTTTTTATTTAACTTTTCCTCCATTTCACTTCATCCATGTGTCTCCATGCAGGGAATCTGGAGTTGCATCCATGGAGTTCATATTGACATGAAGAAGAAGACAGATCTGGACTTCAGCCCCCAAGACAAAATGCTTAAGCTCATTAAGTCAGCCAAACAGATGACCAACATGTCTAACCTGAGTGGCTCCCACATGAACTCACCCAAACGTGAGTTCATGCACTCAGCTGGCCCAATGATCATGGACATGATGGCAGAGAAGGGCAACTTCATATATGCTGACAACCGAAGCTATGCTCCAAAAGATATGATCTATGGGGACACTGGTGACCTGCAGTCTTATCTTGTCAATCGCCATAAAGACCACCTTAACAATTACATCTTCCAGGGAGGACATCATCCTCTGACCTTGAATGATGCCAATCCCAACACAGTAGAGGTGGCAGTGAATGCTGACGCAGTCCAGATGAATGCCAAGCCGCCCCGGACCCTGTGGAAGAAGTCGGTGGACACGCTCCGTTCTGTGCCACCAGGGCCCCCTCCGATGCCTGACATGCTGATGCCAGACCCACGAGTGTCGATGAAGACACAGCGCTACCTCCCTGAGGACACAGCCCACTCTGACATCTCTGACTGTTCAAGCAGGGCTGCCTCCTACAAGGACCCAGAAAACAACAAGCACCTGAAGCCCAAGGACAACTTAAAAAAAAGATCGGTGACGTCAAAATACCCAAGGGACTGCAGTGAGGTGGAGCTGTCCTACTTAAAGACTAAGCAGGTCAGCAGCGGAACCAACCAAACTGGGAGAGGAGGAGGAGGAGAGAAAATCTACACTATAGATTCAGATCGAGAGCTGAGCCTGCATTCAGACCCCATTCACTACCGCGAGAGTCGTGGCCTTGCTGCTGATGATCTGGATTATCCTGAGATCTACTCCGACCACAGTGACAACTATAGGAAGTGTGAGCAGCCCATCATTCATCTGAACTCCTCGCCTTTGCATCACACTGACTCAGATCTTCTACCAGACCCAACTTACTCTAAACACTACAACCTGAAAGAGAAAAACCTTTCCCTGTCCCCTCATGAATCCATTGATCGCTACAAACAGACACATTGTCGCTCCTGCTTGTCCAAAGTGACGGCTAGCTACCCACCAGGAGGGCCATACACCCCTACTGTATCTGCCTCAACTTCTGCCACACGCTCACCCTATAATCGGTGTGAAGCATGCCTCCACACAGCAAACCTGTATGACATTACTGAGGACCAGCTCCTCACAGATCACTTGGTCAGTCCCACCATGCACCACCAACAGCAGCAGCAAACAGATGAAATGTTTGGTCTGTATTGGCCACAGACGGATGGGCCACATGTCCAAAAGAGAAATCGCTTGAGGTTGAGTCGTCAGCACTCCTTTGACAACATCATGCTAGAAAAGCCCAAGGATGTTGACCTGGGCCGACCAGCACGCAGTGTCAGCCTCAAGGAGAAGGATCGCTTCCTGGACTCCACATCTGACTCGCACTATGCGAACCTGTTCAGCATGCGTCCCTACTCCGGCAGACTGTTTGGTACCGGCACCAAATCAATGCTGTTTAACCACAACCTGGAGGAGAGCAAGAGGAGCAAGTCCCTGTACCCAGCCCATGGCTCGGAAAACCCTTTTCTCAGCCACTCGCTGAGGGATGACACCAGCAGCAGACTGGTCCATGGGCGTAGCTCCTCTGATATTTACAAACAGCTGACGGTGGCCTCACCTGCAGCGGTCCTTGGAGCACCCCCCATCAAAACACGCAACGATGCGAACAATCTCCGCTCATCCATTAAATCGACCACCTCATACTGCTCACGGGACGGGCGGATAGCCAATGACATGTACAATAAAGAGCATGTGATGCCTTACTCAGCCAATAAGACTAGTGCATACCCAGCCCCACGTGGCGTCCTAAACTCAGCCCAGTTCAGCAATAGACGGGTTTATAAAAAAATCCCCAGTCTGGAGTCAGATGTTTAGTTGAATTAAGAAATAATGTGTTCTCTCCTCTTTACTCCTCTCTGGGTTTGTATTATAATTTATCAACTATGCTATCCAACAAGGGATGCCATAGCCACAAATTTTTCTTCTTCTCTACATTGTAATCCAAAAGAACTCGTGCCCATTAGGGTATGGCGGTACTACTACTACTACTCTTTGCAGACAATATCATTTTTGTCCATTCTCTGTCATGTACCAATGAGTTAGCATGACTTTCACGTTGCCATAAAGTATCCTGGTGTAAAGGGGAGGGGAATCGTTAACCCCTAGGATTTAAAATGGGGTAGGAAATGGCATAGTCCTATTAGTGGGACAGAGAAGGCCTAAGTTACAGTAAAGAAAGACTTTGTTTAGAAAGGCGTTGTCGAGAAAGAGGCAGTTGATGTGTGATTGAAATGTGTGAGGAAGTGGTAAGGAGGATGGTAGAAATTAAACAAGAAAGGAAATAGAGGGAGAGAGAGGAGATAACCTCTCTTTCAACCCATCCTTCTTTTCTTTTTCCTTTCCACCTCTACTGTCAAGATTGGGTTGCTAGTTGAGGAGAAGAGGCCTGACAGGGAGACCAGATGGGCACGTTTGATGTTGCAGCCAGACATGGAGGCGTCCCAGGAGGGCAGAGGCGTCACAGTGAGCTACTCCAACGGTCTGCTGCTTGTTACTCCGACAAATATGGCCACCAAGACACCTGGCAGGGCAAGAGGAGAGAGAGGGAGGAAAGGAGATGTGCGGGTAAATGGCACAGAGCGAAGTCTCCAGTAGTTTTTGGCAATTAGGTACTGGTGTGCTCGGTCAAAATTAGTTAAGGACATGATCGTGATGAGAAGCTGAGAGTGCTGTAGGTGCTATCAATGAATAATGTTTACAGACTGACAGATAAAGAAACAGACTGACAATATGGGAAAACCTGAGGCAATCGAAGGGCATTTCACTTGTGACACTGCACATAGAAAAATATTTGCAACATATTGCTTTTTTATTCTATAAAACTATAAGATTTATAAGGGATTCTGGCATCCGGATCCCCCTATGTAGGATTTTAGTGTTTGCTTATTTGGTAGCACAATAGCCATTAGTTTTAAAACCTCTCTCTCACATTTGCTTTGAAAAAAAATAGCTTTCTGAAAAATACCATCAAGAGTAGTAGATTATTTTGCATGTGTTGTTTTTTTTTAAGTGTCAGAGAAGACAAAATACACACAAATACACTCTCAGACACATATTTTACATGTTTTTGAAAAGGGACTATGTCTTACCAGATATGGTGGATGGATGTACAATCGAAAACTTTATCCTTGACCTTTGCGCTTAGTAAGTCAGTGTCATGCTGTGGCTCCTGTTGTAAAAGAGCAAGAAAATGGTGGAAGGGAAGAGAGCAATGAGGAGATAAACAAGGGAGAAAAGGATGAAATGACAACTGTGTCCACCAACGCCTTGTCTGAGTCGGGGGAGGGGCTGGGCGCTGATGTGTTTTTGTCTTTTGACTTCCCTGCCACTGAGAAACAGGGTATTAGCTATAAAAAAACCACTGATGATTCCTTCCTTCTTTCCTCCTTTCTTCTTCCCTTCCTCGATCAACATGACACATCACGAGAGTGTTGGTTAACTATAGAACTACTTCACTTTAGCCTATTTGTTTTTGTTTGAAAAAATGAAATTTGGTTGGTTGATACAGCAGTAGCTGTGCTATGCAGTATCTAGCCACTCCAATTGAGGATTTGGTTAACAAATACTGATCACCATTTACTGTTGATCCATAATCAACCAGGGCTCTTGAGGATCTGAAGACTACTTGAGACAGATCCCTTGTTTACTTTCATAGCGTTATTTTGGTGGATGGGGTGGGCGGGGCAAGATGAAGAGGGATGGAGCTGTGCTCTTCAATCATGTATCCATCTTAGTGTGGACTTAAGTTGTTTGTGTGCATGGCAGAACTTGGGTAAGCTTGAAGTCTTAACCAGACCATTTGGTTCCTAACCTGATTGTTAATGCATTTGTTGATTTGTTTGTTTGTTTCTTCTTTTTGATAACATTTAGCAGAAAAGACTTGCACATGAACAGTTCCTTTTACATGCGTGCCAACAAAAACCTTTGTTTTTGCAGCATTATGCGGTACAAATTGTACAGTAAAAAAAAAAAAAATCATGTATCCATCTTTACTGATGGATTGATTTGCTTGATTGATTGGATTCACAAAGCCAAATTGTATCAAATACCTCAGGATGATTCTGTGCGTTTTGGGGGAGCTTCAACCGTAGCAACAGAACATGATGCGGCACAGATTTTTTTCTAGAAAAACATTTAAAAAGCAAAAAAAAGCAAAGCAACAACATGATTTATAGTGGTCGCAATGCAGAATAAAACTTTTCTCCTTTTAATGTTTACCAGTCCTAGGTCTTCCAGTTCGGCTCTTTGCCCGAGCACATGCAACCCAAGTAAAGAGAGAAAAAGAGGAAGCGAAGGAGGGAAAGAAAGGATGGCAGAAGGGGGCTTAGATCGTTTTGCTCAGTGAGGAGTGTACTGCGTGAAGCTTCACTCCTTGCAAAAATTGAGCACCCTTAATAGAATGGAGGACATTACTTAAACGTCCAAAATCTAAAAAGCTACCTTTTATGGAACACTCAAACAGGAATCTCTCTTTCCTCTCCATGGTTTTTAATGGCAGTTGACTGCGTTAGCCACTGTGTTTCAACTGAAGCTCCATCTTTAACAACCATGGTCATATCGCCCTTTTGTACTCTTGGAATACTGCGGTGAACCTCTCCTTGCTTCCCAATCAGCTTACCCAGTGTTGACTGATGAGCAATGTTTGTCTTTTTTTGCATCTTATCTGCATATTTATTATTATTATCATAATTATCTCCACATGCTGCTTGCGTGATCTGACGAGTGAACAATATGCACATGCAAAAAAAAAAATATATATCAAAAGGCACCCTCGCATTTTATGAACTCATGATGATTTGTTCTATTTGTTCTACTTTTACAGAACTGTCATATAAACTGATGCTGTTTTATGTTCAAACACACACACACACACAAACACACACATAGACACACCCTTGTGATGACAACCCTGCTCTTTTTGATGACAAAAATGTATTTTAATTACATTTAATGATAAATAATGAGGTGATGGCATGCAACCCCAGATGTAACAATTTTAATGTTTTATGTTTCTTTTTTTGTTAATTATTTTTGTTATGATGTTATGATCACTAATGCGTTGTAACCAGGTGTGAGTATATACATATTTGAGAGAAAAGAAGAAAAAAAAACCTATGTTCAACACGATGAAGATGCTGCTGCTGTTTTGGGGGAGAAGGCGGGGACCTGACCCTAGTGCAACTTCCTCATTTGCTGACGGGTCATTATCAGGCCACGTTTTGCCCAATGGGGTCGTAGGTCAGGGGTCAGGGCTTGGTTCGGTATGGCGGGGACATCCTTGTTCTTCCTCCAATGGCAGGTGAGAATACTGAATCACCAGCTCTGCTTCTCTCTTCCCTCTCCTTCATGTGTAGTCAGGACTTCAACTGTAAAGAAGATAAAAGAAAAAGGCAACCCTCTACTTTGAGTCTGCTATCCCTCCAAAGATACGAGACCTCTTTCTTTATGGTTTGCTGTAAGAATAGAGCTTTTTTTTTATTTTTAAACTGATACTTCCTCAAAGACTTTTAAGGAACTATTTTGAATATATTTAGAAATGACACCTGTATACATCGCTTGTAAATTCATACTGGAATACATCATCATGAAGAATTACAAATGATAAAGAGTAAAAACAATATTTTTTGTGTGAATTTCACAGGAGCTTTTATGTACAGTGGCACTGTTTCTCTCTCTCTATCTCTATCTCTCTCTCTTCCTCTCTCTGTAGAGCGACTAGAATAAAACTTCACCATTCACAAGGTTTGCTGTCCTGTCACAATTCACAATATACACACTAGGCTTAGTGTTTGCCTCACCTTATATGATGGTGAACTTTTGTCAGTTGATGCTGAGGGCTTATTTTTACAGGAAATGACTGCATTTTTGCAGCTGAAGATATTGTGTCTCTGTGGAATCCGTACACATTCAGCGGGAAATATGAGGTTTTTATCATAAAGATCAAAGGCCCCTAAGAAGGCCCTACTGCCTCAATGTTATTATAACTCTACGTGCAAATCTAAAAGTGCACCTGTGTCTTTTAACCCATGAAGAGTATATTCTGACTATTATCCAGTACATTTTAATAATAATATAATTATTGAACCCTTTTTGTTTTGTGGATTGGTCCAAGTCTACTTTTCAGGTAAAACATGAATTTTCACAATTGCTGTAACGCAAGAGAAGCCAGGATATGGATGAATGAAGCTAGTCTTAATATTCAGTCATCATTATGGCATTTCTTTTTTAATTTCCCACTAAACATATAAATATACAATGAAATGCCAATGTTATGTATTTAACAGTTATAAAGTTGAAATTGGTCACCCTGAATTAATTTCAGTGACAACCTTTTGGAGTTATATTCGATGCCAGTGTTTTGGTTAAGGTGTTTTTTATGCTTAGGGAAAGATATGTTTGTTTGTTTGTTTTTTCAAAAAGCCATACAAGGTTTGTGACCTTGTTGGCCACATTACATGCCTATCCACCCCCTGGACCTCCTGGGCATGCTACTTTGTGCATTGGCCGTCAAAATGGCATTGGATTACATAAATAGTGTACTGCAGAAGTATCTTCACCTCAACCAAACCAAAGCCGCTTAAACTCCTCACTTTTATCCACCATAGCTGAGATGTCTAATTTTTTAGAAGCACAACTCTGACATCTTGATAACAGGGATTGGATCTTTGATAATTTACACTGAGCTGATGATTTTAGTGGAGACAAATGTGATGGGTTTTGTATTAAGGTAGCTTGTTGGCTTTGCTATATGGCTTCAAAATCTACTCATCAGCCTACATAATGTTTATCTACAGCAATTATTTTTTCTTTCACTATAATCATACCACAGTGTAAAACAAATGTTTTTAATAACAAATATTCTACACAACAATTTATATTGTATTTTAGTGCTTCTGTGGAATAACCAAATGGACTAAAAGTTTCATCATTCTGTGTTTGTATTTCATAAGTTGCATGTGCGCAGGTATGCAGGTGATGCCAGAGAGACCTTTGTGCTGTGACCGCTGAATGACCTTGGACACTTGTGCATGTGTGAGTCTGTATGTGTGTGTGCTCTACTGGAGCCTCAAGAGGACATTTGGGCTACAGCTACATTTACCATCTGCCACATTCCTCCTTTCCTTCCCCATGCCTTACACCTCTACTGTATACTGTATCTCTCCCTCTATTTTCCATTATATTTAATCTGTTTTCCTCCTTCCATGCACCATTTTGCAAACAAGTTTCCCTTCCTCCATAATCATCCTTATTGCCACTCTGTTTACCTTTATTACTGCTTTTTCCTATCTGCAACACTATTCCTCATTTCTCCCTCCTTCAAGTTTATCTTAAATAAATGTGGAATTGTTGCTGAAAGGCCATAGAAGTGGTCTGCTACTTCAGCAAAATGTGTGGCATTAAGAGTAGGCCTACTTATTAAATGTCTAGTATGTTAAATTTAAGGGGATCTATTGGTAGAAATGGAACAAAATATTCAGAATTATGTTTTCATAGTGTATAACTACCTGACACCAGGAATCGAGTTTCCGCTACCTTAGTATTAGCCCTTTATTTCTGCATAGCGAGTGTGCTCTTGTCCATGTTTCTACTAATCCAGAGTGGACAACCAAACTCTGGTTCTAGAGAAGGCCTTTCGCGATTTTTTCACGTTTTTAGCTGCCACCGTATGGGGATGGTGAGGCACTGCTAGATGCCACTAAATCCTACACACTGGAACTTGTGTATGTTTAAAACATTTAATACATATCACACTTTGAGATATCACAACTGTGCTCAAGTAAACTCAGAGCAGAAAAGCTCCCAGCAAGCTGTCTCAGAAAGTGACTAAACAACATGACACATGATGCTCTCGTGGAATATCCCCTTTTAGCTCTTCAACTGGAATGTAAAACACTGCAAAAATGTATTAAAAGACATTAATTACATATGAACAAGAAGACGTATAAAGACTCTCGACAGAAACAGAAAAGACACCCACCCAAATGTGCATAGCTACAGTATGTGATTCAGACATTGGCGTAAGAAAGAAGTTCAAGACCCTGCTCAGGGGTGGGTTTCAGAATGACTGACAGGTTGTGTTACATTTTCTGATTGGTGAAGAGCCAGAATGGCCATATTTCAGAGATCTTCAAGCTTGGACTTCATCCCATCTAACCAGTCAATCTTTCCCTTGGCCCTTTGGCCTTCATTTTGTGCCTTAGTAGCCTTGTGAGACCAAAAAGGGATGACTGGAGCTGACTCGTCATCATTTTTGCTGATGTTCCACTTCGAATACGGAGCCACCCTGTGATGAGCGTGGACGCCTTGCTAGATTTGGTAGCTGGAAGGTGTGTCTGTGTGTGAGAGACAGCCTGAGAGATAGCCAGAGGCGCAGAGGAGGGGCAGTAATTGAAAAAGGGGCGTCAGAGTCAACAACAGTGTAGTCCAAACAGAGTGGTGCAGAGAATTCTGTGTGTGTGTGTGTGTGTGAGAGAGAGAGAGAGAGAGAGAGAGAGAGAGAGAAAGAGAGGGAGAGAGAGAGAGAAAGCATGTTTGTGTGAGTGGGCATGTCAGCCAGCTCGACAAAAAAGGCTGTGGCAGATCATTCTTCTTTGTAGGGGCAAATGAAAGAAAGACAAGAGAGAGAAAAGAGCACTGGTTTATTTTGTCATTTTCCATTCTTCCATTCGGTCCTCAGAAAATCACCTCCCATTTCATTCTGGGAG
>JBBPCS010000672.1:4016451-4028488 GCA_037974645.1 Hollardia meadi
GTTATGTGAAAAAAGAGAGAGAGAGAGAGAGAGAGAGAGAGAGAGAGAGAGAGAGAGAGAGAGAGAGAGAGAGAGAGCACTAAAACGAACCAAACTGGAAAATCCTTCTGTTGCTTTATTCATGGCTGCTTTTTATATTACCTTGTGCCATTTGTATTTTTTTTTTTTCCTGAAGTGTTTTATTTTTTAAAATTTATTTTCAGTTTTTACACAAACAATATTTGGATTTGGCTGTCAAGGGGGTGCAGTGGTTACTGTCACAGCAAGAATGTCCTGGGTTTGATCCCCTGGGCCGGGGCGTTTCTGTGTGGAGTTTGCATGTTCTCCCTGTGTCTGCGTGGGTTCCCTCCGGATACTCCGGCTTCCTCCCACATTCAAAGACATTCAAGTTAGGTGAATTGGTGACTCTAAAATTGCCCGTAGGCATGAATGTAAGTGTGTGTGGTTGTCTCTATATGTCACCCCTGTGATGAACTGTCAACCTGTCCAGGGTGTACCCCGCCTCTCAACCAATGTCAGTTGGGATAGGGTCCAGCCCCCCGTGATCCTGCATAGGATAAGCGGTGATTGATTATGGATGGATGGATGGAGTATTTGGATTACACTCCTTCTGTGGCTGTAAATTAGAGTTTGCTTAACAATCACTGGGCACTTTAATGTAAATAAAATGTTTTATTTTGTCCCTGGGTACATGTTTGTTTTTTTCTTATTTTTCACAATCATTTTATTGGTTTAATAAAAACTTGACTTTATTCCCCACAGGTTTCTGTTCTCTATTTTGATGCAAATTGACCTTTAACAGTATCATGGGTCTGTAACTCCACATATTTTTTATATTATTTGACTTGCTTTGAGCCATATTTTTTTAGTCTAAATGTTACTGACTGTATAGAGCGAGGGCACACTTCCTCTAATTTTGACATCATGGTAAAATAAGGGAAGGTAACTAAACTGTACTAAAAACATTAACACTTGGTTGTTACTTTGAATGTTCTTTATGATGACTGTCTCTTGAGATTTATATTACCCATAAAGAGGTTTGAAACTGCAATTTTTTGGCAGGAACCCTGTGTTGGGGCCTTGCTGACTAAAATTCAGAATATCTGAGGTTTAGATGTTTTCACTATTCTTTTTTTTAATCTTGTAAGTAAAATTAAACAAAAAGCAAAAGATCACTGCTCAAACATCGGAGAATCACTCTGAACCACCACCCACATATTCCATTTGCTTATCAATTCCAATGAATGAATGAACCAAAATGGCAGTTCAGTCTGTTCATCAGGCAAAGACATGCTTGATATCAAAATTGTGCTGCTCTTCAGCAGTTTGAAAATTTAATTTACACATTTTGTGATGTACATCAAACTAGCTGAATTTAGATTTTTTTTTTTATTGTAGCTGTAATTAATTAGAGGAAGAAGGAAGTAAAACGAGCAGCAGTTTCTTTGTACGCTAGTGCTAAAAGTGCTCAATCCAGTCACCATTTTATGTAATTCACTTGTTTATATGAATTACTGGCATCACAATTTCCAGTTTAATGAATAAAACCATATTGTTTGGATAATGTGTAAATGGACCAAGCAACACTTGAATTTCCAAAAATAGATTTTTCTTGACCAAGCAGCATCAAATCCTTACGACAAGTTGTCTGGTGCACTGATGCTCTCTTGTGGACAAAATGGATTGTGACACCAAAGAGCACATAGTACCATGTAAATAAACTGTCTAAGCTGAACATGCTCACTATAAATGTCAACTTTTCTGTTGCTCCTATTCATCTACCGCATGTCATCAACAAACATCTAAAATAACAGTTGCAGTAAGAGACAAAAAATCTGGCATTCACTCAAAGTTTATTAAATACACATTGGAAAATAAAACTCTGTTACGATCCATAGCTTATTATAGCATGTGCATGTCTGCAAATAAGTGCATGTAGAGGGATGACACAAGCGCTGGGTAAAGGCTGTATGTTGATGACAAGACATCCAACAACCCATCCAAAGGCTCTCATCCTTCACAGTCCTCATTTAGTTTCATTGGTTTCTACTGCTGCAAATAGAGTTGATTAGAACCTGGCCAGAAGTGTGGTATCGTGGCACAAACAGTTTTATGCCTGCAGCTTACACCAGTGATCTAGGAACAATTTTTGTACAAAGCTAGGATCTTCCCCATCTAACTACTTTAATTGCCACTGATTTTTATAATATGGGGAGAGATTTTAATATCTGAATTACCCAACTTGTCATCCTGACATTGCCCTTTACTTAAAAATCAGATATCAATGTCATCCACCTCCAGCATGACCTTTACCTGGTGTTTATTCTATGACTTTTTGATCAAATTCCTTACAAACCTATTTGACAATCAGAGCTTGACTGATGTTGGATTTTTAGGCCACAGTGAGGATACTGATATAAGTGAGTAAGAAAAACTGGTAGATATATCAGCCGATATTCTTGAAACTGGTTATCAAACACTTGTTACAAAGATATATAATAATAATAATAGATTTTACAATTTAACAAATAAACTATCATCCAAAACGACATCATTGCACTGAAACAGTAAACTTCACTTGGAATTTCCATCCAAGGCTTGAAGTAACGATCCCAGTACCCCATATTCCTGCAGTGTCCCCCACAGGACTCCTGGAGGAACATGGTTGTAGGCTGCCTCCAAGTCCACAAAGCACATGTGGAGTGGATGAGCAAACTGCATGACGCCCCCAGCAAACCTGCAAGGGTAAAGAGCTGGTCCACTGTTCCACGGCCAGGGTGGGAATACGCATTGCTCCTCCTGAATCCAGGGTTCAGCAATCAGTCGGAGCCTCCTTACCAGCATCCTGGAATAAACTTTCCCGGGGAGGCTGAGCAGCGTCATACCCTGGTAATTGGAGCACACTCTCCGGTCCCCCTTTTTAAAAATGGGAACCACCAACCTGGTCTGCCACTAAGAATTTACTAATTATAAATTACCCCATGCATTTTGTTTTGCATTATATTCTGTAAAAAAATAAACAAGAAAAAAATAAACAAGAAAACAACAACAAATTATTATTTTTTTTGTAACGCTGTTGGAGAGGTGCTGACCACAATTAAAGTACAGGTATGAAGGTCACACACTCATAGCTAAGATAAGTGCTTTAATAAATTACCAAAGTTTCACCGTGACAGGCTTATTCAGGGTATGAAGACTGGGGTACTATACCCTTCATGCTATTGAACCCTGAATGTTGGTAATTTAATTTAAGCATGTTTTGCATCATAGCTACGAGTGTGTGACCATCTTCCTTCACACTGGTAATTTCTTTCTTTTTTTTGTTACTAATATATCTGTGATAAACCAATATTAGCTGATAAAAACCAACTGATATATTGGTTGGGCTCCAATTACAACATTTAATGAATATTAGCATCCTGAGCTTCAGTGATCTAAATGCCATTCAAGTGGATTTTTATCCTGCCAAAATAGATTTTCTACGGATACGTGTACAAATACATACACAATCCAATGTCACCAAAACACTGCTTACTGGTAGCTTTGATCCAAAAAAGAAGAAAGAAATTGGTTGTCAGCCATCATTAATCAATACTGGTTGAACTCTGATATAAACTCTTTGAAAAACAGTCATCAGTTTGTTTGACACAATGATTTATTACATCCCTGTTCTTGAGTTGCAGCATGGCTTTTTCTTTATAAGTCATTACACAGTGTAGATGTGGACACTTAGCTGGCTATATTTAATGTACCATTTGAGCTGAGCAGGCAAACTGTTGGTGAAACATTATCTGACTGAACATCTAGCAGACTGTGATATTCAAATCTGGAACAGTCAGGCAATGAAACTCAGGAAAAGCTTAATTAGAGTATGAAATGTAGTATGTAGTATATGAACAAAGTATGTTCTGAAATGTTTTTTGTCTCTATGACTTTAGTTGTTTGGTGGACAACCACCACATTGTGATGATTGTTATGCACAAGATGCTTATCCTGCTAGCCAGGTACTGCATGATAAAATATTTCTGTATGAACTATATGATATCATATTCAAAGCCTACAAATACAGTATCTAGTAATTCAAGTGAACTCTCACTTTACCTGTCCCACTGATGAGACAAGTCTTCTTCCACCCATCCACAGCCAAATCCAACAGATGGATGGAACAATTACCTGATTCTGTGCGTGATCTCATTCATATCAACTACTGAATTGCCCCATTGCTTCAATCCAGTTTATTATTGCTGCCAAGAATGAACATTTTAAGATCTGAATTCTAAATTCATAAACAGAAGTGTGATAAAACAGAAATTTGACAACTGATTTTTTTTTTTTAAATACACAACCAATGTCATATGTTGAGTTTTTTCTGTGTCTAATGCACATTAACATTATAAAAGCAAACATGTATGCAACAAAGACGATGGAAAAGTCAGATATCTAAAGCACTTCTTCTGAGGTTCTCTTTCATGAGGCATCAGCCTTTGACAAAACTTAAACTGATAAGTTTGACACAATTGGCCAGCTGTGAGCACAACTGTCATTATTACCGATAACTTGGAAGTAGAAAAATTTAATTTGCATATGATTTGAATTACTAATGAAACATAGATTATCACAAGACATACTGTATTAAAGAAATAACTCCCTAGATACTTTAATACTTTCTGCAATAAAGTGATGAAATGTGGTATAGTGCTCCTGATTCATACAATCTTGAAGATATTAGGGCTCTCCACCACATTTATCCTGTAACCTGTGTCCAGTGTTAGCATCATGTCTTGCCGGTGCACAAATTCCTAACTGTGCTCCTGAGAGTGTGTACATCCCTGAAGCAGACCTACAGTATGGGTGACCTCAAAAGACATTTGAAATTATGGCTGAAGAATGGGTAGACCTGCAAACTAGCTATGCATTCTGTATTCTGAAAACGTTAAAAGGACAAACAAGTTGTTCTGTAAGTGACTAAGTATGCAACAGACCTGGACATTGTTTTCCTGCGCTTTGCCAGTTCTTCTGAGTCATGCTGTGTAGGACATAACACTGACTGGGTTGGCAAATATCAATTCACTTCAATCAGCAGTCAGCTACCAGATCTTGCACAGCCTCTGGTACTGTTCAGTTTAATGTGTATGTGAACTGGATGCAATGGAGACAACCTGAATCATATTCCACAAGTAACATTCATTTTTTCATCCACAGGGAACAGCTTCCCTTCTACTTGCAGCACACTGTGTATCCTTTTTATATTTCATTGTGTCCACAGTGAGGACCACAGATGCCAGTGTGTCTGAACAGAGTCAATAGTTTTTAGAATGGCAACAGACTGACTGATAGCTGATCCAGTTCAGGGTGCGCTTCACACCAAACAGTCTATGATCATATGGCTGGCAGTGCTGAATCTCTTCCTCAGGCTACCTTCTTTTGAGCCGAGACAACCTAGAGATGTGACACACAAGTGTTACAGATCATCACCAAAACATTTCTTAAAGCTTAATAACTTGTCGCTAATAATGTTACATGATAAAATGGTGAGCTTTGTGGATAATAAAAATATGTTAATAGAATCACAAGAATAAAACCTGTTTGTATTAGCGCCCGTTGCTCCCCCAAAATACAGATTTTAATGTTTTGTTTGCTCTGAGGTAACCACTGGGTCTAATAGGACATAATATTTCTTAATATCTTATTGTGAGCAGGAAATGCAGGAAAACGAAACAATCTAAAAACACAGACTGTCTTGTGTGCTCTACTTACTTTTTCAATGATATGTCTGTGTGAGAAAAAGGCAGCATCAGCATCCACTTCGAGGCATTATTTCCCCACATCATTGACCAGGGAACGGTCACACTAGCCCAATTTGCTCCCGACTTCTGCATTAAAGTCACTGACACGACTTTAATTTCCCTTTTCATCCTCCAAGACTGCTCTGTCACTCAAGATACCCCTCAAACACATCCAGCTCTGTGTCCGTGTCATAGGGGACTGAGGCCGGGTCGGACAGCACCCCGAGGTCCACCAGCGCCTGGTCCATGTCCTCTGGCAGAAATACTATCCCCACATTCAAGACTATGTATTCCATCAGAAAGGCATAATAGAGGATCAGGACGTTCACAAAGAACAGGCCCAGATAAAACATATATGGGAGTTCGTCCAACAGCGATTCTACCGAATCTAGCTGGGCATAAATTGGATGTGTCATAGAAATAAAGCCACGGTTTGGGTTTTTGCGCTTGTACGGGGCCAGGATGTGGCGGGCTGGAGTTGCTGGTGTCACAGCTAGAAATCTTTCTGGGGTGATGGGACTGGGGCGTCCATTTCGGCTCGTCCCGACTTGCAAACAGTGATTGAGAGGCAGCTACTTTAGTACTCCAGTGCTACTTTAAGTGTACGGCCCAGAAGAAAACGGACATATGTAGACTCAAGGGCGTAATGTTCATACCTAATAATAACCGGCGGGCAGTATCAAAATATCACGTTAGCTAGCTCGACGCATTCTTCACATTGGTTCTTTAGGTTTGCGGAATTCACGCCATGCCAGCTCGCTAAGGCTAAAAACAGTAGCATGCAATGCTGTTGGAAACAAACGCGAACATTTCTACAAGCAAATTTTTTCTAGTAAACACGTCCGTATATGGAAATACGAATCACTCACGAATAAACGCTTCGGTTGATGTTTCTATAGGTATATGACCCTTCTCTAATTTTTGCCCACTGCATCAAAACAGTCCTGGCCACAAAATGACATCTGAAGCCTCGGCAGTTGATTGGCTCACCGATTGGCAGGCTCTGCTGTGATTGGTCCTTAAGTTGTCAATCGGTTTAACGGTTCTCCTCGCTCGGACGTGTCGCGTGCTTTAGTCGTCACTGCTAACATGGGAAGTGAACATTGTAGTTTTTCTTCACTCGCTCCTGTATTCCGTATTAAGTGTCTATCGTATTGAAAAGAACAGCAACTCCCAGTAAACCATTCAGTAAACCGTTTGACCCATCAGTACTGCTATCGCCGCCTATCACCTTCTGTTTGCTAAGTAGCTATCCATACGGGAAAGTGGGTGTAATGGATAGATGCGGACACTAAGCTGAGCAAAATAACGCGTATTGCAAAACATCACCCCTTTTAAAACCGCAGCAATGTTTGGCCGGTCACGGAGCTGGGTTGGAGGACAGGGGAAAACGAAAAACATCCACTCTTTGGACCACTTAAAGTAAGTCGCTAGCGTTAGATATGCTAACGTTAGCCCCTGGGACAACTGGTTGAGAACGACTGTCAGCGTTGTCATTAACCCAGCAGTTAACAGCCAAAATAACAGTGGCTAACTAACTTTAGCTGATGTCCAGTAGGTGTTCAATCAGCTAATAAAATCGCTGTTTGGTTCTTATTCTGCTTGGTAAGGTAGATAGACGTGAGCTAGCTTGTTAGCTTTAAAATACACCCTAAACAGAAATGAGACTGGACTATTCTAATGGTTTTGGACAATAAGATCAGTATCTAACATCAAGCATTGCGCAGGTGTTTTCAGTTAATCTGGCTGATTAGACCTCTACTCAGGTTGAAGTAGGGGGAAGCTATGCTGGAAATGACTATAGTCACTAAAGTCCATGTGCCAGTCAGAAAGGCAAAACTTAAAATTGTCCCACTAAAACAGGTGCAACAAATTAACTGGAGATTGAGAGAGATGTCAATCAAGCGCAGTCTGCACACACCTACAGCATCCTGAGAAAACCTATCAGGCAGAATAGGTAAAAACACCTGTGTTCGTACAGCGCAGAGGCTTTCATCCGGTTGATGTTACAGCTTATTGGGCTCATAGCAATACATTTTTTTGGCAAACAGATTAGTTTTATTTATTTATTAGTTCACAGTTGTCAAGCAGACAAATTCCAACAACTGGGGCTGTCAATATCCCGAAGGTTGTTTCATTTTCCTGGCTTTCCAGGTATTTCCAAATATGCCTTTTTGTTGTTGGACAGATATTTACTCACAAATTAAAATTCACCATTCACCACTTTCTTCCACAATTCTGCCCTTCACCCATGTCTGTCCAGGTATATGTACCATGTCCTAACCAAAAACACCACAGTGACGGACCACAACCGAAATCTTCTAGTGGAGACCATCCGCTCCATCACAGAGATTCTCATCTGGGGGGACCAGAATGACAGCTCTGTGTTTGAGTAAGTACCAGTCAATGTCTTTATGCAAAATCCCTCACCTGTAGCTAATAATATGCAGATGTGACTTCTGCATGGGAATCAAAGTGATAGCTTTGTATTTGCATCACAGTTCAAATAGGCAAGGTTTGATAATTATTTCTGCTCTTATTATAATGTCACATTCATGCATTTGACAAGATGCACGCCAATGAAGTAAGAATTGAATGCCTTGATGTCAGGAATGAAAGTTTGCCCCTTATTGATTTTTATTATTCATGTTTGATCACGTGATCCGGAGATGTTTGAACAAGAAAATGTCAACTTGAAACCCTTCTCTACAACTGTATAATAGAGGGATAATCATGCTCAAACAAGACTCATACCCCACCTTCTTTCTTTATAACAACTTTACTAAGAATTGAGCCACCATGATGCTCTTCTCTCTTTGAACCATTCAAACCTAAAGAAAACTCTCTGTGCATCAAAGAGATTTCTGATTTTCTTCCTGTTATGCTGGCTCTGCACAAAGTAGTAACGTTTTTATTTCAGAAAACTTTAACATACTTGTTGTGTGGAAAATTACACAATTTTATCAAAGAAAATAGTATTTTTTTTTTGCCAGAATTATTGTGGAAGTTAATGTTTGCTTCCACAAGTATTTACATCCATAAAGTAAGTGCTCGGCAGTTAATTATTCCCCCCCCCCCCCCATAAATAGCAAAATGTACGTTCAGCTGAGCAATTGGCTTATTGTATAATAAAAGACAACCACTTGTCTGTTTGTGTTTTGTGTAGTTCAAATGCAGTTAAACTTTGCAGGAGAGCACTTTTGAAGTCTTTTATTCTAAACCACTGAAGCATTTCAGTCGTTTCCGGGGAGTCAAGCTCATGAGACCAGTGTGCTGTGTTTTTAATCAAAAGCATCTGCAGTTAGTGCTGCATGTCATCACCTCTGTCTATACATTTCGCCACCACTGGCTTTACTATATGAAACAGGAAATGACTGTGAAGAGCAGAAAAGCCACAGTGTATGCTATGTACATGGTGCTATCAGGGAAACCCTTATAAAAATCATGGGCATTAACGGTTACTCCTAATTTTCTAGGCTCGTAGCTGTTTGGTATTTTGTAGTTACCTGTAGTAAGTTGTTTGTTTTTTTGCGCAATGTTATCGCGACCATATGATAATCATCTTTAAATAGAAGAAAAACTTCAATTTCTATGGTGTATAGTACTGAGTGCTCTCATCTCATACTTTAAGTTAGCCAGTCTGAGATCTGGTCCACAAAACAGCAGCTTGAAATAATAAAATAATTATTCTTCTGTTTGACAATTATATTTCAATAAGTTATCATGAAATCAATCTTGCACGTTTGCGTGTTCAGCTTCTTCCTGGAGAAGAACATGTTTGCCTTCTTTCTGAACATCCTGCGTCAGAAGTCGGGACGCTACGTGTGTGTACAGCTCCTCCAGACGCTCAACATTCTGTTTGAGAACATCAGCCATGAGACTTCCCTGTGTAAGTATTTAAATCAACACTGACTTGAAAAATAGAAAAGTAAATGTCATGTAATGCATTGCAATAAAATGGCCCTGCAACAAAGAAAACATTTCTTAAAATGTTCAGTATTTTTTGAGACTGCTGCTTTATTAGTTTGTTTGGTGACTCATTAATATGGTATGTTTTGAGACTGTGGTGGTGTTGTGAACACTTTATGATATAATGATCTCCTATTGTACTCTAAGGTGTTTCTGTTATATATTAAAATATAATTATCTTACTGTTTAATAACCCTACATTGTCAGTGTGAGTGTGAAATAGTTTTGGTGAGTGATTCTTGTGAAAGCTGCAAGCAGCAAAACCACATGCCATGCAATCGTCCCATTTCGAATGGGCACTGCACTAGTCTTATAGAAAGTAAATAAGGTTTTTCTTCTCTTCTCTTCTCAGATTACCTCTTGTCCAACAACCACGTGAACTCCATAATCGTCCACAAGTTTGACTTCTCGGACGAGGAGATCATGGCCTACTATATCTCCTTCCTCAAGACCCTGTCACTCAAACTCAACAACCACACCGTACACTTCTTCTACAATGAGGTGAGGCTAAGGGTGGGACATCTGGACAAAAAAATAATATCACAAACTATTAAATAGCAATCACCATCTAAATTGCCATCTTTTTTTCTCAATTTTTGAAATGCCCTGTAGACTACAGTCAGACTTAAAAACAGCCCATGATTTTCTCAATTTGCACTATTAACACAAAATATTGCATTAAAGATGACACAAGCTCCTCAACTGCCATGGTACTAGCCATAGCTGAGAGGTTATGTGAGGTTTGGAAACAGTAAGTGGACATTAAATATTGTGATCTCTATGATTTGCCAGAAAGGAGATTGTGAACGCTGTCAAGATCGATGAGATCAGATTGCACACTCCTAGAGGCCATAGACGGATGGTGGGATTAGAGGGAAAAAGAAGAACTGAGAGAAAGGGGAGACATAGAGGACCTGTCGGCATCTTTTATTGTGCACTCACTATGACTGACAAAAAAGAAGGAAGGAAGAGACGAAAGATGATAGGCTTTCATTTACGTTTTGTGCAAGCTGATCTCTGTTTAAACTTAGCTGGCCACTTCTATCCACCAAGCACACTTCCCCTGTCAACACATCAGCCTCTTGTGTTGACTAGTTGATTTAACTTATCTTGTCCACAAGTCATCTTCTGTGTAGCAGCTACATTGCACTACAAACACATAGGGCCCTGTTTAAACAATCTAAGGCACATGATCTAAAGACCATGGTGCAAGTGCATTTAGGGCATGTCCATCTCCATTTTGCTAGTTTTGCACATAATCTGGGCGTAAAGTAGGGAGCAAGGAAGAAAGAAATTGTATTTATTCCCTTAATTAATCATTGATGTGTTGTAACAAATGAAACCAATCAGAGTGTCGTCTTTCATTGCCTTTAAAAGCCAGGCACACCAGCACATGGCACATTGCTTTTTAAACAGCGGCACTCATCCCGCTGGGGGACATGTAGGCTATGTGGTAATAGAGATGCGCAGATTTAAGTCTGTGGATCATGTCATAAAAATTATCATTTTGAATAATGGTGGATGGGATGTAGATGGGTGAAGTAATACATCAATAATGATGAAAAAAATATGAATTACATTACCTGCAGCGATCCCACAGAAACGATACATGGGTCTCTCCATTAAGAGACTTATGCCCTCTTATGCACAACAGCTTAAATTCATGGATTATTTAAATCTCCCAACACACCGACAGGAACGCCTGGATCTAATGCTAATTACTCTTCTGTGTTCTTCTACACACCTAAAAGATCACACACACAGTCCAGGTTCAGTAAACTTGTTTGGAGTAAAACTTAAAGTTCTGTTTTCTCTGTCAAGTTAATTTTGCTGCCTATGTGTCCCACGATATTTGCTGCAGTGACATTACTGCAGTGCACAGGAAAGCATTTAAAATTACTGAAAGCAGCCTCTCTATGCCTCTCAATCTGGGCATCATTGTCTAACACAAGCATAGTTAATGCGCGCTTTATAGGCGCATCTTATTATCTGAATAATGCGCCCTTTAAATAGCTTTTTTTTGCTACTTACACAACGTGGACGCTGGGCGTGAAAATGACAACTGCGCTGGTCAGAATCTATTAATGACATTTGTGCTGTGCTGTGCACCGCTTTCAGGCATTCAAGGGAATGTTTTATTATAGTAATACAAAAGAATGACCAGTGTTCACAACAAGATCTTGTTTCTCTGAAACTTCCTCTCTCTATTTCTGTGTGTGTGTGTGTGTGTGTGTGTGTGTGTGTGTGTGTGTGTGTGTGTGTGTGTGTGTGTGTGTGTGTGT
>JBBPCS010000672.1:4034130-4051867 GCA_037974645.1 Hollardia meadi
GTGTGTGTGTGTGTGTGTGTGTGTGTGTGTGTGTGTGTGTGTGTGTGTGTGTGTGTGTGTGTGTGTGTGTGGTCATTTTCTCCTCTTCTCTGATAAAGTTTATCAGGGAGGAAGTGGTTTGTGTGTTTTAACAGACATCAATCAACACGATGGTGCACAAAAGGGTTTACTGTAAGGCTCTGTGTATGCATACATGTGTGAGAAGATAAAGACACATCAGAATGAAATGCCAAGAAGCAAAGTCACAAAACAACCACTGCTTTACTTGAACCCAAAACATCTTTGAAAGCACAAGATAATCAAATACTTTCACGATTTTGCGATGTCCAGAAAGGATTATTATGATATAATGTAGAGTTGATAAAACAGTTCCTCTGTGATCCTCACTTCCAGGCATGTGATGTCTTCCCGTCATATACCCTTGTCTCTCTGATTCCTCTCTGTCCTTCTCAAACCACCCCAGGCCAGTG
The DNA here is from genome assembly GCA_037974645.1 of Hollardia meadi. NCBI lineage: Eukaryota > Metazoa > Chordata > Actinopteri > Tetraodontiformes > Triacanthodidae > Hollardia > Hollardia meadi. Next base: position 4,034,601 of record JBBPCS010000672.1, read on the forward strand.
TGGGAGGTGTGCGGCGGTTCACCAAGCCCCTGGAGTCTCTGGAGCGCTCCCTGGAGCTGTCGCGCCACCGCGGTCGCAAGAGAACTCAGAAGAGGCCAAACTACAAGAACCTGGGCGAGGAGGAGGATGACGAAAGGGCTGGGGGAGGAGGCAGCGGAGGCGGAGGAGAGGAGGGCTGGGATGACAACGGCAGAGGAGGAGAGAGGGAGGCAGGCCGAGAGAGGGAGAAGGGAAAAGGTACAGAGGGAGGCGGAGGTGGGAGTTCTAAGGGAAGCAGAGCAAGTGGGGAGACGGCGGAAGGTGAGTGTGTGTCTCGTTGGATACAGCAGTACAGGACTGTGTTTTGTGTTTCTTTACTCCCATCAATCAGACGCAGTCTCCCATGATGCACCCTGGTTACCTGACAGCCACCACTACAGCAGCCCTCGTCTCCAAACAGGAAAGAGAGAGACTAACTTTTCAAAAGGCAGAATTGCCAAAAAGATGATGGCAGCTTAACCTCTACTGTAAATGTGCTCAGAATATTTGCTTTTCATTTGGGGCGCTTAATTTAAAGTGCACATGACTGCTGCCGTCATCTCCATGCATTTACTGTTTATTGCCAAATTCAGATTAGAGTGTGTAGCCTCTTCTGTAGTAATAAGACATTTTTCAAGTTAAATACCTGCATGATTCCTGAAAAAGTGTTAGCAAATTTCAAAGAACTAAAGAGGGTGAAGAGTTCAGGCTACAAGAAAATGTGGAAGAAAAAGAACGTAAGCAGAAATAAGTAAATTTCATCAAAAAATTCCTCTTTGGCTAGTTTTGAGATGAGGCCTCCCTCTTTCTGCTGCTTCCTCTGTTTGGCACCTTTTATTTTCCCGTGGTTACCATGGAACCACTCATCACATGTCCAACACGATCTCCACAGCAGCCAACTGTCCATTCCCAAGGTGACACACCATCCATCCTGTGCTCCTCACCTCTCCGCCTCTCACTCCTGCTCTGTGTGCATGTGTGTTATCTGTTCAGTAAAAATGTGACCATTTCACTCGTCTGAAATGATTCCTTCTCTATTTTGACTGAAAAGACTCTTTTTGCAGGGAGTCTTGGTGCTGGGCTACACAGTCATTGTTTTTGGCAGCGTGGTTTTAACACTAATGGCATCGTGGGCTGCAGAGGAACAGATGGTTTCAAAATGACACATGAACCATTTGGGGTGGAAAAGCAACACCTACTAACACCTAACCAGAAGAAATTGTCTGAATGATAGATTGCAACTTAGGTGACATGCTTTTTTTTTGAAAATTTGTTCTCTAATCAATAGTAAGCAGACTGATGGGTCAGCCCATCTTTGCTGCTTGTGAGAAGGAAGCACTTCAGACTGTACATTTCTGATCACTGGTGGCATTTTCTTCATAGTAATGTGTTTTCTGTTTAGGCTGTGTGATGGGAATGTGAATGCATAAAAAAAACCTTTACATTTATGGACATTTATGTAAGTAAGTAGAAAGTATTGTGTGTATGCCTACAGAGATAGAGATGGTGGTGATGGAGAAGTGTAAGGTGTCAGAGCTGACAGAGCAGAACATCACTGATGAAGAGAAGACTGCTGCAGCCACCCGCACACACACACAGAGGAGCAGGTACATGAACTGGTAGTGAAAAGAATTAAAGGAAACTGGGAAGTGTCTATGGACTGATCATTTCTTCTCTTGCTCTGTCTCTGCAGGCCGTTCTTGGACATGGTGTACAGTGCTCTCGACTGCACCAATGACGACTACCATGCCCTGTTTGTCCTCTGTTTGCTTTATGCTGTCTCACACAGCAAAGGTTGGCCTTTGGTTTCATTCATACACATGTACATTCATATGGTTGGTTATAGTGGCTCATTCTAGGTTCCAGTTAAATGAAGTTAACTGGTATCCATGTTGGAGAGCCATACAGGCTGTGCTCATATGACAGGACTTGATAATACATTGGGCTCACTTCTTTTGTGTTTTTGGCAGAAAACTGTTCATTTCCTACTTCTGAACAGATTTGCTGCATTACACACATACAGTTGCCAGTTTAATAAGTACACCTAGCTAAAACTTATTTAGTCTAATACAGTCTTGCAATAAAACTTCCCTTCGTGAAGGTCATAATGTTCAGTGTTTGTTAAAACTGTTTTAAAGAAGTGTTACGTAGTGATTCAACTTTAAATGTGTAAGATGTGGCCATAATTTTAGTTTAAAACATTCAAAAAATGAACTAACATTATCAACAGAATGTGAAGAAAGAATGTGTTGGCGTTATGTCAAAGACAAATGCAACAAGAAAAATATATTGTGTTGCCGAGATAGCTCCTGAAGTTAGCATGCTAACCAGCTAGTACCGGCCCCCCAATGAATGCGAGTGGCGAGTTTGCTAAGTTTCACAAGCTCTCTTAGCATTTAGTCCTATAAGTACACAAAAAAAAAAATTCCAAAAAGTCAACAAAGGAAATATTCTTACACCTATTTTCTTACTAACAGAAAAATACAACCACACACCTTCTGAATTCAAGTTTCTCTTTTTTAACAAAGACAAGCTTAAATGCCTTGTTAACTCATCGTAAAACACATGAAAACGAGACATAAACAAAATAAAACTCACCAAAACCATCCTGGTTTGTCTTTCCACAATCACTTCAGGTTTGGTCGAAGTAAATCCTCAATTCACTGAGTAAGATGTGAAAATATTCCATCTCTGTGCCGTTTTAGGTCTTTGCTAAAGACTCAACGTTATCTTGCTGTTCTGCCGTTTCTCCTCTTCAGTCCCCGCCTGTTGTGTCTTGCTGTTCCCGAAGTCATAGCCTTGGTCCTAGCCACTATAAATCACCTCTGTACTGTATGTCCTGTAATCAAACTAGCTCCACCGGTCTCCAGCAGTGTCCAGGCTGCGGAGCCCGGTTGAGCTGAGCCCCGCTTCCCATGGTAGCTTCCTCCGTGATCTGGGGTCATGATTGAGGCAGACTTCAGTGAGCAGGAGGCCCACTAGCTCCACTGCTAATGAAACTAACAGTTGTTACAGCTACAACCAAAGATTACACAGCTCAAGATAACTAACTTACAGCAGACAGTATAGTGACAGCAGTTGGCGGTTACTCTGGTGATATGCTGCCCCCTGTATTTTTGAGATACCTTCAAATTCTGGCTATATTTTACAAATTACAACTTTAAGGATAATGTACACTCAACAACAATATTTTGTTTTTGCTCCTTATTTTTCACAAGTTGAATTAAAACATTTAAGACTTTTATGCACACAAAAGGCTTATTTCTCTCAGATTTTAGGCATAAATTTGTTAAAATCCATGTTGGTGAGCACTTCTCCTTTGCCCTGATAATCCATCCACCTGACAGATGTGGCATATCAAGATGCTGATTAAACAACATGATTATTGCACTGGTGTGCTTTGGGCTAGTCACAGTAAACTGCCACTCCAAAATATGCAGTTTTATCATGAAAGAAGACATTTATTAGGCACAGAACTATGGGCTTCGCATGACTAGGATCACAGATGTTCTTAACCCTGCTGCCACCATGGAGCACTCTGTTCACAAGTTCACAACATCAGCAAACTGTTGGCCCACACAACGCCATACACACTTATAGTGAAATTAACATTTAATACACAGACAACAGCTTTGGTGGACAAAAGTTTTACTTTCATATTTTTGTTGTTTAGTTTGTTGTGCTGTTGTATTTATATCAACGATAGCAGGCTAAATAACAGAAAAACCTCTCTCCAATGGTGAGTGCAAAGTTAGCATAATCTATGGGGAACCAATGGCCACATGAATGGGAAACACTTGATGTTGAAGTATACCAAACAAACCTTTAACATCATTGCATTCATTTTTGTGCCACCAAATTTACAAGCAACTTTTTCCTCACCCGGTCTGCCTGCTTGTCTGTCTGTCCATCCGTCTGTAGGTATAAACCGAGATCTTCTGGAGCGTCTGCAGTTGCCAGTTCCTGACCAAGAGAGGAGCTCCTACAGCCTGGTGCTGGTAGAGAGACTAATCAGAATTATGAGCCAGGCGGCACAGCCAGGTAACACGCATGCTGATGTTATGAACACATTTTGGCCAATTGATTACAATACATATCCTCATTGTGTATTCATGCATATTTCTTGTGTGTGTGCGTGTAGAAGGCAAAGTGCGTCTAGCGACCCTGGAGCTGACCTGTCTTTTATTAAAGCAGTCTGTGCTGTCTGGAAACCACTGTATAATCAAAGACGTTCATCTGGCCTGTCTGGAGGTACAGTACACACAAACATGTACACTTTACTCTCATACATGCATACAGGCACATAAATGCACATGAAAAGTTTCAGGGATCAAAGGGTCAGAGCAGTGTAATAAAACAACCCTTCTTATATTTATATCACTTCTTCTGAATCAATAGCTGCAGCGATTCTCAATAAGTGCTAATTTGTGGCTATGACCCAAGACATTTAGCAGAAACTGGTGCATTTTCTTCACCATTGGTTCCTCCAGCTCCCAAACATCATGTCTCACCAACTTAACTGTTATCTCTTCCTCATTTACTCCCCTGTGACTCCTCTTCCTTTGTATCCTGCTACCGTCTCCTCCTGGGAATTCTTTAGTTTCCTTTTCTCTCACTTCAGAGTAATCCTCTCTTTTTTTGGCATTCCTCTTTCTTCACAGGAGTTACAGGAAGTAATTGTACTACTGTGAGATTTTTTATTCGTTTTCTATGTGTCAAGATTTATCTTTTGACAAACTTCTCTGTTTAATTGGACTGAATTTAAAAGTGACTTGAAACCTGACCATGGTCATTTCACAATGATTTTTCCGAGCAGATATTGCCAGACACTGTATCACTTGGTATGATTGACTGATATCAGTCAGTTTAACATCACTCGGGGTTTCTGCTTGAATCATTTCTCACTTCTGAAACAGTTTAAAATTCAGTTGGGTCAGTGATCCTTTGGCTGAAATGGAAATGTTGAGGGTTTTGCCAAGAATTATCATTATCGTCATTGAGCTAATTATTTTTTTTATCAACTTGTGACCTCTTTCTCTCCCATGTGCTTTCCAACAAATGCAAAATGCCAGAAAACTGACCTCAGAGATGGCCATGACACTGCTCTTTCCGCCCCGCTGTGGCGAAATAGCTGACTATTCATCTTACTAATCTCTGACAGGAAAAGAGGCCTAGTTTAGTTTACTCAGTGTTAATCACGTATGGCTTCACATTGTTTTAGGATTACCATGCATCAAAATTTTCTAATGTCACTACAGGAAGAACATTGGCTTCACATAACTATCCTTCCTCTAGCTTTCTGAGTGAACCAGGGAACCGCATTAGAGCATGTAATAGTTGCATTACATCATATCAGATTCTTATTAAGTGTAGGATTCACAAGTAGTTACGTTTGTTAATATCTTTGAAAGCTGTCGCTTTTTCTCAGGAACAGCCAAGAGGCGAAAGATACAATTAGTTATAATAATTATTATTATTATAATAAGTAAAACTTTGTCTCTTATACATTTGTTTTGAATGAAACACTGGAGTATTTCAGTAGCTTGTTGGGGAGCAATATGGAAAATGACTTAAGTCTGTATGTTTTAATGTTTTTGCATTGAATTTGGTTTGTCGAGTTCAAGATTTGATTTGACTTGACATGACATGGGGTCATAACAGTATTTTATGTCGTGAAGTGCAAAAATGTGTCATTCTTCTGCTTTTTCCATTTCCTCTAATATTCAAGAGACTACAAAGTGTTTTTAAGCTCCTCGCATAATGCAGGTCGATTTTACATTTTTATAACCAACGCAATTTCTGCAGTTTGTTTCTTCAAACTGTTTGCCGTTTGTAAATATACATTTAAGATAAGTTTGTGTTTATTTCTGTGTGTTTTGTGAATGATGGCTCAGACTGTGTATTAGCTATTGTTTCATACTGTTTACACTAATTAATTTCACACGTTTGTTTTTGCAGGGTGCTAGAGAAGAAAGTTTGCACTTACTGAGGAGATTCTACAAAGTGAGTGTACACAGTAACACACACTGAGACACACTCATTAAGGTAACCAGGCACTTGTCTATCCAATGCACACACAGACACACACATGCACCACCAACCTACATAAATAAGTGCTTCTCTCCCATCTACCCACATACAGTATAAACACAAAATGTATAAAGGACAAGTTTAGAGAGGACTGACAACTGAAAACACGCACTCAGACAAGCAGATTAATATTACTTAACAATATTAATGCAAAATATTCCACTGACAGAGACAGCCACTGTGACAGGTAAAACAGACAAATAAAAACGATAATCTAGGGAGAATAGCAAAAGAGGAAATTAAAGAATAAATAGCCAGACAGAAAAAAAGCTGATCTGGTGTTACAACCAGTTCTTCTCGTCTGAACAAAAGCTGAATGACAAGCTACAGTACCTGTAAGTACCTGTTAAGTCTCTTTTTTCCGACGTTTGTCTTTGTGTGTACTTGTCTGAGTTTATCCACTGATGATAAATAAAACCATTTCCCTGAAGGTGTAATTGGTAAAACTGAAAGTGTTTCCCATGTATTCAATACAGTACAGTGTTATACAAATAGCCAAACTGCTTTCAGTGCAGTTAATGCTTTCTGTTTCTCTTTGAGTGTCTTTGGTTATCAGTTTTTGAATCAGTCACTCTGTTAGGTTTGGCTGACTTTGTCACAACCACACGTGGACCATCAAGGCAGATAAGTTGTTTTTCAGCATACAGAAAAATATCACTGTGATCAACGTGCTGACTCTAAACATTTAACATTGAAAAAAGAGGCTTCCTGAGGAAAAGCAGGTTAAAATGAAAGCTTGCTTTAACTAATATTTCCTCTTAAACATGTACAGTACACAAAAAGAATCATCAGGATCACAGTGACAGTAAAACAGAAGAGCTGCTTTTTCAGGAAGAGGAAACAACCAAGTTTAAATGGTGAATCTCATTAAATGAAATGTTTGTTTGGATCAAATAATAAAATGAAGCTGCTTCTCATCAAATTAATCTCACATGAGAAAACATTGGATGTTTAAATCGGAGAATGAAAGCATGTCAAGTGATTTATATTGTAAATAATGTTGCTTATTAGATTTTTCTTATCAAACCATACAAGTGTTGTTCCATTTAGCACCACCTCCATCGATTCAAGAGCAGAATAATCAAATCAAAAGATTCAATCAAAATGAAAATGTTGTTGAATTAATAAACGTAGCTTTGATGTGTCAGGGGGGTTCGCTGATCTAATGATGAGTAGAAACATCATCGCAATCACTTCCCGTACGCTAAAACAGTTATCTATTTGTGTCCAAACCACTTGTCTTATCTGTCAGCATTTCCTGTTATGGATCATTTTGTTGATGGGACGTCAGCAAAGAATTCCTCTCCCACTCCACTGATCCTTTATACTGTTGATGTGCTGGAACCACACAGCAGATGAGCAAGATTTGTGCACAGCTCTGGTACAATCCTGGTTCCATAAAAGTTAGGACGTTATGTAACGCATAAATAAAAACAGGATGCAGTCATTTGCAAACAAACTGTTTAACAACAACAGTTTTATGTTGTGTTCCCATGTAGTAATATCCTTTATACAATCGTGTGTTTGACAAAGTGGTGAACCTCACCCCATCCTTATGAACGACTGAGCCTTTCGATGATGCCCCTTTCATACCCAATCATGATACTATCACCTGATACCAATGAACCCGTTTACGTGTGGATGTTTGTTTTTTTTAACATTCCACAACTTTCCCAGTCTTTCATTGCCCCTGTCCCAACTTGCATATATTTACAAAAATCTGTGAAGTTGATGAGGTAAAACATTAAATATGTTGTCTTTAAATTGAGTATGTGTCAGAAAGGTTTAGCAAATTATCACGTTTTATGTTTTACACATCATATTGGGGTTGTAGTATAATGTTTGGAAGATGAGAGGGCCTGCAACAGTTTCATTTCCCCAGATAAGAGAGTCCTCTCTGATAAGTCACTGGTTTTTTGAATCCAACAGTAGAAGAATGTGGTTCAACTGGGAAGCTGCCATGGTCCACAAATATGATCATATACGCACACGGAAATAAGACGTAGATTTTTAACCGCACAAATAACTGATACATATCAGAAAGTGATTTGCGATTGCGAATACATCTACACACTGTTTTTACACTCTGCGCACACTGACTTGCACAGTATGTGATATCAACACTGTAAGTTGTCAAGTATCTTTAGAGTTTTATTTGATAGAGAGTCACAAGTGTGCATTAACATTCTTCTTTCTATTGGCATCAGGCTTATTGTGAGTAAACAGATTTATATTTCAAGGCTAATGGGGTATGATTTGAATATCCAACTATAAGCATAAATCAAATTTTGACTTTGAAGTGTCTCCTGTGATTATAAAACATTACAGGGTACCGTTGTCGCCTCAGGGGACCTTTGTTACCAAATGTCGCTGCCCTTATCTCAATTTCTATGTTTTGTCTTTGTATCTATTCCCTAACTATCAAATAAAAAGGCTATGCACCAAAACAATTAAATAAATATAAAATATTCCAGCATATCTTACAGCATATAATTGTGTGTTTCGGAATTTTCCCTTTTTTAGCTGTGGCTGTTTCAGCGCTGTTCCATCATGATTCCAAAACAAGAAAATACATATAGCATACACATGATTAGACACAAAAGACGCATTAGCTTATTTCTGCCTTTTTACATCTGAGTTTCATTGCAAAAGGGGGGTAAACTACGTGAAAGTCCTCCCAAATCCATCATTGGCTTCCAATTTTTATCATGTCATTACAGGGCGAGGAGATCTTTCTGGACATGTTTGAAGATGAATACAGGAGCATGACGGTTAGTGGGCCTTCATTTGAAGTCGCTTTTTTTTTCTCCTTGAAAAATGAATCCTGATTTACCTGGTGCCATAAGGGCGCTTGTCTGTATGTATGTATGTATGTTGCAGAGTAAACCGCTGAATGTTGAGTATCTAATGATGGATGCCTCAGTGCTGCTGCCACCCACTGGAACCCCTCTGACTGGCATCGACTTTGTGAAGAGACTGCCCTGTGGGGATGTGGAAAAGACACGCAGGGTGTGTACACACACAAACATACACACTCACTGGAGCTCTGTCAACACTGCATCTAACATTTGAATCTGAAGTCAGTGTCAATCTCAGGTTGTTAGATTCCTGGGAAGTCAGGTCTTGGAGTTAAAATATGAATTTCCCCTTAAGGCTGAAGCAAATTAAATCAACCAAGCAGAGTTGTTTTCTTCTTAAATAATAGTTGACATTTTAAAACTACATTGTAATGCCTAAGAGCAGATGCACCTCATGTTACATTATTTTGGTTTCAAGCTTTGCCAACACAACAACCTTTGCTACAAACACAAGACACCAGAGTGGCAGCACTCTTCAAGGCTCATATGAAAGATAAAATGTGATAGCCTGAATCTAACAATGATAAAAACACTTCACGATTGATGTCAAGTCTGTTTTCTTATAGGAATTTTGGAGCTCTGTTATTCTTTTGTTCTTTTTGTGTTGTGCATATAACATCTCTAACTGCTTGTGTGTGATCTCTCCACTCTGTCTTCAGGCGATCCGTGTGTTCTTCATGTTGCGGTCTTTATCGCTTCAGCTCCAGGGAGAACCTGAGACTCAGCTGCCTCTAACCAGACCTGAAGACCTTATCAAGACAGATGACGTCTTGGACCTCAGTAAGACACACAAAGAGAAACACAGGCATAGTGTATACAGTACAAAACCAGCCCAGACCAGGATAGCTAAGCTGTTAATTTATCATTTTTACACTTGGAGTCAAACCTTGGGTGGGAAAGGACAACAACACTAAATTAGGTCTAATTAATATAATAAAATAATAACCTAACACAGTGACGGAAAGTAAATTACAGAGCAACAGCTGCAGAAACCACTAACAACTGTAACCACCCTCGCAGTGTCTAATTTTACTTTATAAATCTACAGCATAAATATCAGACACACATCAGTAATTCTCTCTCCCTCTCCAAGTTTCTAACACACTCACTCTCTGCGATTTATACCACAGATGTATAAGCACGTTCTTAACAATACCTAGAGACATGCACAGGCAAGCATTCACAACCACAGCGATGCAGAGATGAGCACACAGACACACTCACAAGTGTCTACGCACACAGCTTCCTACACACTGTGATAACCTGAGCAATCTCCTCTTACTGTACGCAGCTGTGTACAGTTAACTTTGCCCAGCACATTATCACAAGCACGTTTGCACAGTATTGTGAACATGAGTGATGACAAATGCACAAAAAGCAAAAATTTTAGAAATATGTTTTGTTTTTTTACATAAGCATTGTGTGCATTTGTGGCTCTTTGATGCTGAAGTTGTTACTACCTTTATGTACATTTATGTAGATATACTATACTTACTTACTATAGTACAGAGGTTTTCAAAGTGTGAGGCGGGCCACTTCAGGGGGGCTCCAAACAGTTTCAGGGGAGGCTCAGTGAATGGAAGTGAAAATATATTACATTAGTTATTACATTAGTTATCAAAAGGAGATCACATAGAATAGCCTAAATGTGTGTGATTTGGTTAAAGAGATAGTTCAGAGATACAGTAGTTTGGGGGAGTTTTAATGTTTTGCCCACTTTCCCAGAGTCAGAAACTAATAAATGCCTTAGGACAGACCATTTTTATGTATTTGGTGTAGTCTAAAGTGATGTCATGTGGGGCGGTGAGGGGGCGCCTTTTTCCAAGTTTTGTCTGAGGGGGGGCCCACAGTCTCAGACTTTGAAAACCCCTGCTATAGTATATATATACTATACCTTCCAGTATCAAATTTCCACAGCATTTCATATTTCAGTAACTACAGCTAGTCTGCAACTCCTCTACCTTGAGTAACTTGTTGAAGTTTGTGTGTTTTAAAATGTGATTTTGGAAGCAGTTTTTACACATCAGCTGTACCAGGGTGCCTTCATGTTTTTCGTTTTATTATTATCAACAATTCCCACGAAAAAGACCTAAACTAATACTTAATTCATCCTACTAGCTAGTATTGCCTGTGTTGCCAAAGGCAATTGTATGTAGCGCATTCTTCTGTGCCAAAGAACTCGACAAAGAGCAAAACATTTGCTTTGGCAGACATATGAAAACAGGTAGGGAGAGACGGGAAGCTTTGAGAAGTAAAAAACAATATGATCACAACAATAACCAGTATGATTTAAAGATGAAATAGACTGAAATATATTGATAAGAGTGGAATTGCCCCAAAAGAAGTCATATGTCCTGTTTTTAACCTAAACTGTTACTAGGCGCTGGTTTTTCATTTACATAAAGTTACCAGATTACGGAACACTTTTACACTTGAATGTAAACTATGGAAAAAGCAGGGATGTAACATTTGTGAACATGACATAAGTTTATGCAAGACGATGTAGAGGAGCAGCAAAAAATGTGTTTGTTCAGACTGTGGTCCAACCATTTTTGTCTTCAAATCTTCAGGAGGCCAACTGAGTGTTATACTATATGCTATAGTTCTCTCAAAATAATCAACATCAGATCAAGATAACATTGTCTTGGAACAGATGCAGCACGTACAACCTGCACTCAATGTGCTGCGCTCATAACGCTGTCATTCAGTTCCACTTAGTTACAATGTGACTCAGCCGAATACTGTTGACCACCCAAGAGCAAATTAAATAAGCAGCCTCTTTGTCTTCTGCTGTGTCTCTGAATCTGTGGAATCGAGTTGGTAAGCAAATCAATGAAATGCAGGTTAGATGAGCTGGTGATTCTCAATTGCTTGTTTGTGTCAATGTGACTGTGACTTGTTAGCCCCCTTTACAGCTCGTTCAATGAGGGCCTGTTATGCCTCTGATATGCCTTGCCGTCTGTGTAAACATAACACGAGGCGTAATGGGGGGTCAAAGTTGTTCCACCTTTGAGACGGCAGCGGAGATAGTAACAGCGCCGAATCGACGTCCGTGTAAACGCATGAGCCGGCGAGGCAGAACAACTTGACGGGGCTGTGATGTTTTGTCGACATGGTTTGTGTGCGACCCTCAACCGGGAGATTTAAAAAGCAGCTAGCAGCAGTTAGCAGCTAACTGAAAGAAGAAGAAACTCAACAGAAAATGTTTACAAATTGTGGAGAGAACACAAAGTTCAGGAGCTACTTATCACTACTTATCATCTGCCACATAACGGTAAATGATTGTTATTGCCATGTTATTCCATTGTTTACAAAGCGCTGCTCGGCGTGCATGTAAAACGGCACACTTGTATTAGTGTCAGTCTAGCAACCGAGTGACCCTCCACTGACTCAGTGGGTTAAGAAAAAGGATATCCAGGTTTAAGTGACCTGTTTGATACGTATATTACCATTAGAATTTGTTTATTACTGCCCCGTACAACTTAGTAATTATAATATGCAAATAACAGAATACATTATATATCAATTTACTCATGGCTTTCATTCTGAGAATAGAGAATTGGAGAGTAGACAAGAAGTCCACCATTTCATTATTTGAAATGAGCTTATTCCCTCATATTTATTTTAAAAAGCAAAACATCCCAGAAACCGAGTACGGTTCACCACAAATCCCCGTAGCAGATAGGATGTCATTCAGTATCTATATGAGGTGTATCATATGACACAAGCAAAGAAAACCTCTTTTCCTCTATCTGTTTTCTTTTCCTCTTTCACTCTTTCTTTGCACCATGTCTGTTCTTATGTCTTTCTTTTTCTCATCAGTAACACAACTGCAAGAATGGAAATTTAAAAATAACTTTTTGTAAAAAAAAAAAGAAGAAAAAAAAGACTGAAATTACACTATATAAGTAAAATGTTCTGTTTTGTTTTCTTTTAGTCTTATTGTGATTTCAAACATGATTTTAAATGGCGGTAGGTATGCCATTAGAATCACTTCTCAGAATCACACACAAAGTGTTCATTGTAAAATTCCACTGTATTGTTTACTTGGCGGTGATGACTTTCCTGACCTGTGGCAAATTTCGGTAGTCATAGCCTTTCAGAGTTATCATATCATCTGTGATGACTCAGCTTTAGTTTTGGTGCTTTTTGGAAACACAATGCTGAGCGATTAATGATGTTAACCTAACAAAAGTGGCCAGATGAATGGATCAAACTAATGAAACAGCAGTGTGCTTTGTGGAGATGCTCCATTGTTGTCTTACTACTTGTTTCTGCAAATAATATTGACAATTCCAATTTTCAATTGATTTGTGTCTCCAGACTGCAGGGAACAGTCATAATTAGCTGATATGAACAACTGACCTTGTTTTAATTCTGTAAAGGCTTTTGTGATGGAAGTGTTTTGAGGTGAAAGCTCTACTTTCATTTCCCCCCCAAAGCCTGGTGATGAAAACACAACTGTGTTTTCTGAACTCAAGAAATCAAGACTAAATGTCTTCCTGAAGCTTTACTTTCAAATCTGATTCAGTGGTTGAAACTGACAAATGCCTGTTGAAAGAGTCTGTGGCTGATTTAGGTAATGATAGGCTTTAAGAGCAATCATATCAGGTTTGTCATGGCTTCCAGTAATTTTCTGTTACTTGAAAAGATTAATATCAAGATTCTGTGTTTATTATGATTACCTGTCTTGCGTTAAACTCTACCCATGTATGGTAGAGAAACAATTGTCTCGTTGAGTTTTCTCCTGTTTCTTTTCTTGTTTTACGTAATCACTGTTGCTTTCATTTTGGCTCGCTGATTGACTAAGAACACACTCTGACAGAGTGAGTGTGGGGAGCGACAGGGTTTTTCCTCATGGGTTTGGGGATTTAAATCTGCAACGTTCCACCCACAAACTCCTTTTTTTTCCTGATCCTCAGGCTGCCACCACCTCCATTTTGCCATAGCCTTTGGTAACTGTTGAGTAGCAGAACATCAAGGGGAACTTAGCTTAAAGTGTGCTGGAGGTGTACCTAGTCCTTGTTGCATACATTTAAACGTGACTCAAAGGAGCATGCAAAAAATCATTCACATTGATATTGTTTGACCCGGAAATCATTGTTTTTTATTATTGATTCATTACATGGCAAGAATCATTTTGCAGTGGTATCATAAAGTTATAAACACCTGATTAGACTTTTTGTGTTTTGTTCTTGAGTTGTTTTTGGTCCTTGTAAGTAGTTAAAAATGACAAATTTACAATTGTTCTAAAAGTAACTTTTGAAGAATCTGACAATTTTATGTCTCATATATTTCTATTGATTATGGTCTAGTGTGACCATTATCTCTTATGGAAAAAAATACTCAAGAGATATGAAGCTTGAAACTTAACTAAAGTCACATGTCTTTGTTCGCAAGCCGATACAGTCGATAATGTTTGTGCAGCCTGGCAGGTTAAGTAGGGACACTTGATAGCTCAAGGGAATGCTTACAGAGAAAGGGACTGTGGAACACATACCGAGTTTAGGCTTGCAGCTGCTCTTTTGTTGCTTTTTGCTGAACATATATGTTGCTCAGTGGTACCTTGGTTTTAGTTAAAAATATAATATGTAGCATAGCCACATTAAAACGTTTAAAATATTTCTAATATATTTTAGTTGTGTACTTGCATTATCCCAAATGTTTCCAACAATGTTCAAACCCAGAGAGATCTGTAATTTTATTCAAGGTAACGGTGCATTTCATTTGGTCGCCTGTTGCTATAACTTCCAGGAGAGCGTCAGAGAGTGAGGAAGGAAGTCAGTGAATGTGACTTAACGTAACATGAATAAAACTTTAAAGCATTGCCTCGTCTGTGAACATTTCTGCTTGAGTCAAGTCAGACAGCTTTTGGCAGTGGGCATTGTTTAACAATGAAGACAACTCCCATGATTCCACACAGCTTCAGTCATTTGAAAGCAGAAACTAGATACTGTTCTTTTAAAACAGGGAGAACAGAGGGTGTCTTAATTTAGGAAGAAAAATTGAAAAAAAGAACCAAATTTTTGAAGAACTTATTAAATGGCATCAGCAACACATTTGCTGAATGATTAACTGGCTTGATGAAACTCTAGACACAGCAGTATGACTCCAGAGTTGTTGTAGTTGCTTAAACATCAATATTCCTTTTGTTCTTAACCTCCTTCTGGGAGGTGAAGTGAATATAAATTTATATATATACCGTATGAAACATTCTGTATCTCATGAAACGTTTTTTTGACCTGGCAAGTTGACCAACCCCCACCTTCTGTAGAAATTGGGGGTGGGAGGGTTTTTTTCCCAGCTGGTCTGGGGATTGAAACTGTCAAACTTCCCCTAATTTCTCTGACCATTTGTCTGTTAGTGTATTTGCTGCCATGGTTATCAGGGACTACCTCTCCAGCTGCAGGTACTTTTCACCGTTTCAGTGGGTAGAGTCGAGTTCCTGGCAAACCCCTTTCATCTATTAATGTTGGTTCTAGAGAAAGTCATTAACCAGAAGGCCACATGTATCATTCACACTGCAAGCTCCATATGTGTGTCAATGGCTGTCTGACCTTGACAAAAAACATCAAAAATAGTGTAAAAATAGCGTTCATCTAGAGCAAATGCACTACTCTACTGAAGTGGGTACCATAACCAACAAAAACCCACGTGTCCTCAAGCATATGGATCCAACCATATACACATGTACAGTATACCATTCGTCACAACATTAAAGATAGATTGGTCTGGATTCTTGAGAAGCGAAATCAAGGAACCAGGGCGCATATTATACAGTGGGAGGGACATGAGTAAGACTGTGCAAGAAGTTTATCAGAGGGTTGTACGTCAGTGTGGTGTTACTACTTTACATTTATAACCACTGAGGGTGGGTGATATTTAACCCAAAACCTGTGGTGTCAAATCAGGTCATTATTAGTTCCATGTTTGCTTTGCTGTTGGTTTTGTGGCAAAGCTGCTTAGATGTGGCCTTAACGTTTCTTCATCGTACTCCTAGACATGTGGGAGAAAAGCGTCTTCTCTGTCCTTTAAAGTGTGTGGGGCAGTCTGTCTGTGTTGGTTCTGTCCGCATGGTAGTGTCAACAACACATATTACTCATGTTGTGAGGACATAAATCTGTTTACACAGTCACACCTTCCTTTTGGGGACAAAAAAAATTTCACAACTGTAGATCAGTTCATTGATCCAAGCCAAGGAAAAAAAAAAAAAAAGATACATTGTTGTGTTTTAGTGCTGGTCCGGTTCATTTTCACATCAACTTTAAACATCAAGTTGACTGACCGGTAACTCGTTGGCCAGGTCTTAATTGACAGCTTTCACACCAGCCCAAACAAACTGCACTAGCCGGGCAAACAGACCTGAGTTCATTTTAGCCGAACTAAAAAGGTAAGGTGTGAAAGCACCCACATTACATATATTACGAACTATAATTACTTCAACTTTAAACAGATCATTCCTGTCCTGGCTCTTGACTCTAAGGCCCTGTGTCCACATAGTGTTTGTGTCTGGCAATAAAGCACTGACAGGGCATTGGGAAGCACTGGGATGAAGTACTTGTGTGATGAGAGAAAAGACTACACGTTGGTTTTGATTGCCATTAGCAAGGTAGCTACCTTAATGCTATGTTAAATTACAGAACAACAAGATTACAACTTGTAGGGTGATAAAACCGCAACATTCAGTGTCCAGCCGATCTGCACCCACAAACAGGCTTATTTTTCTCTGGTATGACAGACATGGCCAGAATAAGCTTTTCCTTGTGCTTACCATGGTGACATCTAATGTATAATATTTTTTTCATTGGAAGCAATTGAAGAAAAGACAATTTTGTCTTATGCAAACAGAATATGTCTTACTTTTAATGCAGAGTATTGTTCCTAAAAGGTGCTATTGTGTTTGATAAAGATCACAAAGTGACCTGAGGCACCTATTCAGTCATATCTGGACCTGAATTATGTAGCAGTACATTTACAGTCATGTCTGTTTGTCTTTTTCAGATAACAGTGACCTCATAGCATGTATGGTGGTCAGTAAAGATGGCGGCCAGGCCCAAAGGTTCCTCGCTGTGGATGTGTACCAGATGAGTCTGGTTGAACCAGAAACCAAACGCCTTGGATGGGGCGTAGTCAAGTTTGCCGGCCTTCTGCAAGTAAGCGAAAAGTGATGTGTTCATGTCTATGTGGATGTGCCTTTGTGCTAAAGAGTGAATGAAATGTTTAGTTATTCTGTGTGTGTGTGTGTGTGTGTGTGTGTGTGTGTGTGTGTGTGTGTGTGTGTGTGTGTGTGTGTGTGTGTGT
>JBBPCS010000672.1:4056711-4074955 GCA_037974645.1 Hollardia meadi
TCAGCATATTGACGACGGTATAGTCCATTAGCTCTCAGTATCCTTGTTAGTTGCCTCTTACTGACAATAATGCCCTGAAATGCAAGGGTTAGTATGTCCTGATAACTCATACCCAAACCAAAATAAACCGTAATCAACGAATCTCGATCCATTACCACATGAACCAGAAGCCTAACAACAACTTAAATCAAAAGAAAAGGCAAAATGCAAGAAAACAGAGACTCGTCACAGGTGGTTGAATTCAATCGTTGGGTTTTTTGAGTAGCCTAACTGATGTGCCGCTTTAATTGTGGGAACAATTTGTATCTCGTGCCCACGAATAAACCAAAACGAGAGCTCATTTTAATGAAATCGAGGGAACGAATTGTATCTCATGCGCACGGATTGGCTAAAACGTGCGCACGTTATAGTAAATCGTGGACTCGATATAATTTTTTTTTCTCCCAATGGCCACTCCCGTGCTCCGTAGAAAAGTACAAAAAGCTAAAAAATATTTTGAGAAGCAGAGGAAATCAAGATTGCTGTACTGTATATAAGCTCAAGGCTACAAACTGTGGCCACTAGAGTGCAGCCTTTTGTCATTTTTGATTAATCACTGCTTCAGAAGACAGAAAAGAGAGCGAGAGGGAGAGAGAGGTCACAATAAGATGCTGTGTGGGTGTGCTTTGCTAGATGAGGGATGGAGATCACCAACCAGGCTGGAGGTAGAAAGTCTCACTCTTTTTTCCCTCTCTCTCTTTATTTCTCTCCATCTACATCTCTCTCTCTTTCCCACAAGATTCATGTAATACAGCAGTACCGTACGCAGTCTAATAAGTCATTTTCCTCATTTCTTTAGTGTACCAATTATTGTCAGTGTACATGCACATTCTCGGTTGGGCAGAGGATTTACTTTTCGACCACTCTCACCTCCAAAGCCAGTCGCAAAGCAAGCAGCTCATGTGTGAATGATACCTGCACATTGTGATCGTCTACCCATCTTTCAAGTTGATAATATAAAAGCTCTGGAAAAACTTTTTTCCCACACAGGGTCCCAATAAATCAGTCAGAGTCATTAGTGTGATAACAACAGTGAGATCCCTCACCGGTTTCCCAGTAAATTTGAATGTGCGTAAAACGATTTAGACCTATGGGCAGTTTTGTGCCCAGGTGAAGCATGTGACCTCTAAACCTTCAGCACCTTTAAGTATCAGCACATTAACAGTTTGGAGCCTCATATCCCTCCTACTGTTAAAAGGTCAGCATGTAGGCTATCCCATCGAACACAACCAGAGGTGTTTGTGTTTTTCTCACTGCACTGGTGACTCCTACAGGTTTGTTAGAATGCCTGTACTGAGGGCAGCAGGATACGAAGGGGTAAGCCTGAACCTCTGCACATGTTATTTTCTCCTGTTGAAGCTCCTCTCTTGTCAGGTGAAATGAAGCAGCTGGCATAAGTTCATGTGTACCAGAAGAGAACTGTTGTTTACACCCTCCCCAGGCCAACAGTGGGAGTTAGCAACAACAAGAACTGCAGTGTGAGGGGAATTGACTGCTCCCATTGTCGAAGGAAAAGGGAAAAAAAAATACAATACTGAATGTGCGATGTCCTCCAGCAAATCACTGTGCACTTCCAGCCTCAGCAGGTTAGCCTACACAGGTGTGCTGAGATATTAAGGTGCACACAGATTCAAAACAGCCTACCAATTGATTTCATTGTTTTATTTGCATATGGAGCTTGACATTTCCTTTTTGAACGAATGTGATTGCATGTGTATCGATCTCATTTGTAACATGTTTTTATATTTAATTATTTCTGTGAATAATATCTAATATATTTTGCAAATGTGTTAAACAACAGGAAGAAGAAAGAAAGAAAAAAAGTTGGCAAATAATACTTTGGCTTTCTTACAGGGACCAACATGGTCCTTGAGACATCTGAAGATGTCTATAGGTAGCTTTAAAAAGCCAGACAAGGTGACTTCTAACATTATTGCCTTTTTAGATGGAAGTTCCTGTACGGGAAAGCTTTATATTGAACTACACCTCTCTCGTGCGTAGACTGTCTTTTAGCAACATTTTAAGGTTTAATTTCAAACCCAGTTTGGAAAAGATATGACCCACCTGAGATCCATCAGTCGATATCTGAAACAGATGGATTCTAACCTCATTAAGAACCTGTTATGTAAGCAAACGTCTCACGATGAGTCATGACTCAAACAGCTCGCCAAATGTGCTTGACGATAATCTCAAGCAGTCATTTTGTAATTGACTGCTCCAGATACAATGCTTGTTTTTCTTTAAACCCTGTTTTGCTCACAAGGTTCATTTAGTTGTACTAAAACAAGAACCAAGAACCTGCTTTGAAAGGTTTCTAAGCAGATTTTCATCAAGCAATCCAGCATTAACACTTTGTATAAACTATCAAACTATGGCATGCTGAAGTAGCTGAACCCTCTGCTTACTGTTAAACCTGTAGAGCACATCTCCTGGGTGTGTACAGTATGCACCTGTGTGAGTGTGTTGCCATGTTGTATCTTGTTTGACAAGAACAGTGAGATATTTTGGTTGTGTGCACAAATCCAGAGCTGACCTGTTCAGAGATAAACAAGATTTCTGGCAGTTTCTTGCCTTGCCATGCCTTAAGTGGGCAATATTCAATCTTATCCAGTAATTAAATTTAAGGTTACTAATTGTTTACTGGGACACACACACCATCCACCCCTATGCTGCCAGTGCTGCTGGAGGTGTCAAACAGCAACACAACACACACATGCAGGCACAGCTTTGAACGTGCCTACAGTTATGGACAATATACACATTCATGCAAACACACACGGCACACTCTAGTGCACGCAGCCAAAGAGGGAGAGAGGAAGAGAGAAGTGAAGAAATGCAAATGCAGTGTGAAAGCAGAAGAATATGCTCGCTGTGGTTACAGATCAATGATGTTTTGAGTTGGTAAAATGAGAGAAAGACGGTGAGGTGAACAGAGAGAGAGAGAGAGATAGATCTCATTAGATAAAAGTTACGTACGAGAGGGTTGTTCACACACTGTACTTACCGTTGGCTAAACATACCTAACGTGTGTGTGTGTGTGTGTGTGTGTGTGTGTGTGTGTGTGTGTGTGTGTGTGTGTGTGTGTGTGTGTGTGTGTGTTTGAGGGCTATCCAATACAACAGGACTTACAGTATCCCTCCACAGGTGGGCTGCTATAGGCCCACAAAGAGTGGAGTGTGTGGGAGCAGATAGACATAATGTGTTTATGTGTGTGTTGAAGGGTTATAGCTTAAAAGTGCTGTAGTTGTGCTAATGGCTGGCAGTGCGCGTGTGTTTAACCAGATGAAAGCATTATGTATTATATGAAGGTTAAAAAAAGAGCACTGATTCAAGACAAGCGATTTAAAGTCGACCCAACAACGTGCCTAAAGCAGCATGCGAGTGTGTGAATGTATGTGCATGCCATTGTGTACCTCCATTTGTGCGTCAGAGCGCGTTCTGTGCTGTAGTCTGAGGATGACGAAGGAAACAACAGGTTTATATAACAACTCCCTCCCTTTGTGGAAGAAAAGGATGAGGGAAAAAAAACCACCATGGGATTGGAGAGATGCTCAGAGACAGAGAGAGACAGAGGCGCAAGATGGAGCATGTATAGTGAGACACAGAGATAGAAATAAGCAAAGGAAGAGACAGAGAAGACAGATGATTTTCTGGAGGATTGGATAGATGAGAGAAAGAAAGGAACAATGAAAACAAATAGAAAAGACCAGAGATGGACAGTTGAGAGAAACTGTTTTTCAACAAACCCAAGAAAACAGGTAGTATAAAGTTGTTTCGTAGAGCTTTCTCATGGCAGACATTTTGGCTCATCAAACACAGGTGTGACTTTATTAGGGTGCACTCCATTTAGATGTGCGTGTGCCAGGTCATCTGGCTGCGATAACTAAATGGAACAGAGCTCGTTAATGTTATTATTTACACCTGTGCTTCTGCAGCTCTGACGAGGAACAATGTCTGTTGTTAGAAAGATCTTGTCAGGTTGTACTGTAAGCAAAGAGAGAGGGAAAGAGTGAAAGTGAAGAGCGTGGAAGTAATGCTGAAAATTTTACTCGCCATATCTTGTGGCTGAATTGCATTCTGGTCAATGAAGTCTAATGTTATTGGTGAAGTCAGTCTTTCTCACACCAGTTTTTGGAGCTTTCATAGCAAGCAAATCACAGGTGTTGAAGATAACGTTAACAATAGCTTCCATTTAGCTGTGTCATGCCATTATTAATTTAATTAGGTCCACCTGTGCTTGTCAAAGCTCTACTTGTATCTCTACCTCTTTTACATGGACTTCTAAATGTAATATTGCTAAAGGTGACACAAAATGGTAAGTGTATATGCTCACAAAAGCTATGACATTTTGCATTAACGCTATATTGTAAGGACCAATGACATAAATAAAGATGGACGACGCATCTCCACTTCCTCCCATTGCCCAAAAATGAAGCCAAAGTATCCGGGACACAGGCACTGCTTGCGCATTTGGAGCCAGAGTCTGCGGAATAGTGACCGCCGATACACCTGTCCGCCCAATCGCGAGCAGGGTTCAGCTGTCAGTCATGACATTTCACCACATTTTTTGGATGGCAGTGACATCAGTCCGTTTATTACAAAATACTCACAAAACTGGCATTCTCATTTGCATTAGTTGTACTGATTTTAAAAAAATAATAGCATGCCAACAAACTTTGACTGTAAACATGGCAAACATTACACCTCCTAACCATCAACAGCTTAGCATTGTCAGTGTGAGTATGTTAGCATGCTGACATTAGCATTGCAGCCTCACAGAGCTGCTAGCATGGCTGTAGACTTTTAGTGTTGTCAATTGAAAGAAGACAGATTTTGAGGAGTGCTTTTGATGTGTCATTAGGAAAAGTTGTCAAAGAGGAAAAGTGAGATGCAACTCCCATAGAATTTTAATAAAAGAAAACAAAAGATTTTTAAGAGTGATTTGGTGTGATTTTGGTCATGATAACACCAGTGACATACCTGCTGTCATCCACATCTTATTGGACATTCAAGCTGGTTTGCCGGCATAGACACTCGCCCTAGTTCACTATCCCAGGGGTATAGTTACATCAGACCCTGTATATTGATTAAATTGAAATAGATCAGCGGCTTATGTGTGCAACGATGGGTCACTGTTTCACAGTCTATACATACACACAGGCCCATTCAGGTTCTCGCAGGGTATTCTTACATCACCACCAGTGTCTCTTGATGCCTGTCACCATTGCAAATTAAGCCGATCTTATCATTTTACAGTCTGCCGGCCGTCGAGACAGACACTTACATAACAATGAAAGTGTGTGCCTCTAATGTTCGAGGTTGTATGAATGGATAAGCGAGGTAAACCAGAAATGTTAAAAAAAAAAAAAAACTGAGATCTGAGTAAACTTTGTATTGATGAGACCAGGGTGAGCTGCACACACTGTTATCTGTCCTGCAGCTAAATCAATCTCATCTAGGTCATTCACTGCCAGCTGACTGCCACGATGTGTGTGTGTGTGTGTGTACAGCATGGACCAGTTAAAATGATGGTTTTCGCTGTCCTGAAATGAGATATGTGGCCTTAAAACAGGTGTTAGATCAATACTACTTTGCTCTATGTGTATAAAGGATATATAGCCACTGAGCATGTTTACTTACTGTCAGCAGCAATGTCGTGCTTCATACTCACAATAATAATCATTCCCCTCTGGCCCTGCATCACTGTCATCACGCCTCACATATTCATCCATCTGCATTTACTATACAGAGACATGCATGTGGTTAAATAGGTTTCTTGGCTCTTTCTATGAAGCATCATATTCACTGAGCAAATGACTCAGGAAGTCATATAATTTAATGCCATAAATGCATCGTGGAAAACTTGAATTGAACATGAAATTCATCCAAGTAGCGCAGATGATGATCCTCCAAAATCCCTTTGAAAGCAAAAGTCTTAAGATGAGTCAGAACTCAGGAAAGTCATTTTTTGTGTTTACTGTTTGCTGTATATAGTATATAGCTAATTTAAGAAATGACGTTTATTCTTCTGTTCCGTATACTGTTCTTGCATAACTTGCTCCAGATAAAGGTGAATCTTAAAATGGAACGTGCGGCATGTGTCATCATTTTACATGTATACGCGAGCATGTCTGAGCATATTAACACATTGTTAATGTGTTGTCAGACTGAAGTCCTTGACAAAATCTGCAGATGGAGTTTCAAGGTGTAATGCTACTGTTTGGAGGTCTGTGAGAAGGACTTACTAGTCACGACTTTTACCACTTGAATGCTAACCAGGTCTCGACTTCCAATATTGAAAACATGAACTCAAAGTTCCATTTGAAGGGCGTGTTGAATACTATGATATATACCATGAGAAAAAAATATTTGTCATTTGACATTTTGCCATATTGTTAATACTAGGATATATATTGCTTTAGTATCTCTGGGTACTAAAAGAAGATTATTATGAGAAAATCACCCAACGACTTACTTATTTTATTACCTCAGTAAACAAGTTTACGAATGAGTTTATCACTAGTCTTACAACCTGATAATCATACAGCATGATGTTTATTACGTAAATCATGGTCCCATTTCGAGTAAAATAGAGAATATGGGTACGGGCACACATGCATGAAATTCAGGGTGTGACCATTGCCTGCTGAGATGAAATTCGCATCAAAGTTCAGCAATTCCGGGTGAAGCAAAGACTGGAATTTCACGCACCTTCGCGTGGAGTTCAACTTTGGTGAACTTTGACCAGCGAAGTCGCAGCCATTAGCAAAGACGTCTATGTGGTTGACCCCTCAAACGAACTACAAACCAGCACACTGGTTTCCGTGGGTGTTCAAAGTCAAGGATCCTTCCTTGGTAGGACGGTTCCTTGGAAGTCAGGTCCTCCAGAGACTAAGCGAGACTCCTTCCTAGCGTTCCGAGAAAACACAATAGAACAAGGTAGCGAGTTTGCATCATTCTTCTTCGTCTTCTTCTTTTGATGACTTATGGCATTTGGCAAACAGCTTTTAGGTGCATTACCGCCACCTTCTGAACTGGAGTGTGGATCAGAATGGGTTTAATTACAGCTCTATTATGGCTCAGTCTTTTCCAAAAATTTAAATACAGCCCCATACCCCACATGTCCTGAGTTCAATTGTAGTAATTCTTTTAGTTCAAGTTTAATGTGATCATTTTCCAGCTGTTGTCATTGCGCCATCGAAAGGGTTCGTAATTTTTAAAAGACCCGCTGAGCCTCGTGCACATAGGATTGTGGGTACTTCAGGCATGCCGAGGATACACACGGGCATCCTTGAAAATTTGCTGTCTGAAGGTATTCTGTCCTTTGTAGAATTGGAAGGAACCTGGACATTGGAACAGTCCTTCGGCAGCATTCGATGACATACAATCCTCCAAATTCAGCAGTTTGAGGATCTTTCCTTGACATTGCGACACACTGTGTCCCACATCCTGCACTGCCCATAAATCACCTCGATTTATGGGCAGTGCATTTATGAATATCAAACCTGTGTTTAGTTCTTCAGTGCCTCATAAGGTTGTCAAAAGTATCAATACTTCGAAAATTTTCAATACAACGATACAATATCATTCTTGTCACTGAATTTTGTTTTTCCACTCTTAGCTATGCATTGCCTCTGATTTAGTGAAGTAGTGAACAATGTTTGCATGTTGCATATAGGAACCATATGGTAATGTTTGTTTCCAGGTATCAGTCAACCTCTCAGGTGTTGTCACGGAAATGGAGTTCTGAAAAACTTAAAATTTTGATTGCAAAATGAATAAAAACATAAATTAAAGGTCTTAATTTAATTGTTGTTTGGCAAGTGACCATGGTATAAATGGAATAATGCCCTTCGAGGTGTCAATTATCGGGAATTAATGGGCAACGGGGAGGTGAGATCCATCAAAATGGATGATTTTCAGATCTGGCACTTTAAATGTTAGTGACACAGGAAATAATAAACAATACAAATCCTTTTTAAATACTGAGGCTAATGGGCAAAAGCACTGACTCATTGTTGTGAATGCTTGGTATTTTAAGTCGTTTGTTTAGTCACAGTTAAAGAACTGATGTCTCAGAATATGCAGGTTTCCTGATCAGACTCTCCAGGTAACACTTACCTGAAATGTCAAGGCGAAGTAAAGAAGTTAAAGCTGCTCTCTCTCTCTCTCTCTCTCTCTCTCTCTCTCTCTCTCTCTCTCTCTCTCTCTCTCTCTCTCTCTCTCTCTCTCTCGCGCGCGCGCGCGCTCTCACTAGTCGCTCTCTGTGCGCTCAGAAGAAAAGGAGGAAGCGAACAGAGCAGCGCAGCGGACGACCATCTACTCAACTGAAGGACAAGAAAACAAAACCCCATACAAACTGCCGAAAGGTGACGAGCAGCTGATCGCAACACCGCAACTTTGAACTCCTCTACTCGGGACAACACGCGGAAAAAAAACCCCGACTTTTGCAACCCCAGAAACTGGTCAAGTTAAAGTCAAAACAAAGACGCAGATAGTCGGAGAATGGCAGACTCGGCGGCGGCCAACAGCGATGGGGAGGACGGACCCCGCGAGCCCATGCGGGGCTTCGCGCGCCAGGGAGCCCTCCGCCAGAAGAACGTGCACGAGGTGAAGGACCACAAATTCATCGCGCGCTTCTTCAAGCAGCCCACCTTCTGCAGCCATTGCACCGACTTCATCTGGTGAGGATGGAGGGGTTCGGAGCAGTTTTTAAAATGAATTTATACAATTAGTTTATTGCTTATATTGGTGCTTTTTAAGAATAAGATGAAGAGAGAGAAAGATATGGGTTCAATAAATATTTGATATAAATACTTTTAGTTAGACGTGGATGCACCAAGAGATGATAAAGAGATAAATAATGATGATTTAATGACAAATAGAAGTACAGAGGAAAGATTAGACCTATTGATATGAAAAAGACAAAATGGCTGTAGACTGTTTGATAGTATTACATCATTAAGTTAAAGCAAGAATAAAGAAAGTGGGAGGGTCGCTGGTTGCACAGTTTTCTCAAAATAGACATTGATTTCGGCCTTATTCATATACTTTTTGATTCTATATATGTAGCCTAAGGTAGGGCAGAAGGCAAAACAGTGAAATATGTGGGCTGCACCAATAAGAAAGGAATGGCTGCAGACGGTTGTTTGATTGTATTATAGGCAGAGGAACTGAGAGAGGCTGAGAGAAAATGCAACTTATTCTCCAAAAGCGGTTAAAAGCCGTGCATTGCAGCCACCAGGAGCAACCCGAGCAGTAACAAAGTGTTTCACATAGGTCAAACATCCTACTCCTGCTGCATCCATCTCCTCCTCTCAGTCACCAGTTCAGACATGTCACCATGCAGCCCACCAGGGTTTACTAGACAGTGACAGTGCTCAGGGTTATTAAATGACTCTCTGGCTCTACGTTGGCCCAATTTGTCCCGTTTATTATTATCTGCGCTATTCCCAAAACAGCCATTATTGAAGTCCTGTGATGGGCTTTTTAATTTGTGAATGGCTAAATGATCTGACCTAGAAGAGAGAGAGAGAGAGAGTGTGTGTGTGTGTGTGTGTGTGTGTGTGTGTGGGAATCAAACGGGATATTCTCACTGGTTGTAAATACCCCTAAATAGAGGAACATTTCGCACCCTGTGCAATTGCTTGACCTGTTTAGATTATGAAATTATCTATCTATCTATCTATCTATCTATCTATCTATCTATCTATCTATCTATCTATCTATCTATATCTGGGTCAATAAGCATAATGAAAAAGAACAATGAGAGCAGTCAGTGATTTCACACCCATAGAGATTATCTATTTGTAGCCACAATATGAAAATGAGCAGGGCTAAAAGTCTGTGTGTGTGTGCGCGCGCATGTGTGCGTGTGTGTGCATGCGCGCACACGCGCACCTGCAGGCACCCTGGCATTCCCCATACCATTGAATGGGCGTGGCTGACCATTTGCCCCGGGGCAGGTACAGCCCTGCCAAACAGAACAGTATGTGAGCGTGTGTGTGAGTGTATTTGTGGGCCTAAGTGTATGTCAAATGTCCTGGCTGCCTGCGTAATTCATTCAGCGTGTGCGTTTAATTTTTGCTCTCTTTTGGATGGAAAGCTTCAGCCCTGCACATGAATGGCAGACAGCATTTGACATTTGCCTCTACACAAATAATCTTGAGGTGTTTGTGTGTGTGAAGGAAAATAGTGTATGTGTGTACATGTCTGCACCTGTACAGTGTTCAACCTTTTCTCTGTGTATGTTCTCTCCACAGGGGTTTTGGCAAGCAGGGATTTCAGTGTCAAGGTAGGTGGATGAAACACTCACATTCATACATGCACACCATTAGGTGGTCCTCCATTGGTGAATGATTGGACGTTAACACGTTGTCACCCTGACTTCCTCTCATTGTTCACTGTGTCGTTGTTTCTTTTCAATCCAATACTCTCTCTTTTGACCAATCTACTTCATCTCCCACACCACCTGCTTCTTATCTTTCTCTCCACCTTTCTTCTCCTGTATTCCCTATCTCTCTTTGCTTTCTTCCCTCTACCCTCTCAGTTAATGTTTCTTTTTTCTTTCTTCTTCTATAAGTAAACACGAAGGTTCTGAGCTCTTGTTTCTGATTCAAAAGTAACAAAAACATAACCAACAGTATGATCTAAACTTCACTTGTTTCCCCAATGACTGCATGAAAAAAAAAAATATATAGGGTATCTTATTGTTAATTCAGTGATATTATTTTTTAAAGTGGGTTTTAAAGACCACCATTTCCAAAGTTCAAATCATAAGAGTCAAATGTCAAGAGCTTGACCTTCAATTAACCTCCCAGGTATGCTTTTTTTTTTTTCTGGGAACAAAGAACAATATCATGGGGCTCTTACAGTCCGGAAGTAAAAAGAAAGAATTCCTACATTGAAAAAATATGTGATATGTGTTACTGTTGGATACTGGAAAAATGATTTTGTACCTTTAAAAATAATGGAGGGTTGAAGTTGTTTGGGTAAATGCAGCTGGGGATTTAGCTTTCCATATGAATAGAGCCATTAATGTTCAGTGTAGTCCCTGGGAAAAACACATGGTGCAACAGATCCAACTCTGGAGGTGGAGGCAGGACTTTGGTGCTTGATTCATAGTGGAGCATACTGTAGGTGTAGCCTAGATTTAGGTAGAAATAGTAGGAAGATAAACAAGGATGAGGAAGGAAGTGATTCAGCATGAAACACAGACGTATAATCAAAACTGTATTTTTTTTTTTTAGAAATGTTGAATGTATAAATGGATGGGGCTTTTTCACAGCAGAAGTTTTGACTTTTTATTGTATTAAAAGCAAAGATGTTGCTAATAACATTGAGTATGTTCTATTCAAGTGCCCCACTGAGCACTCACAGTGAGCCAACAAGCAAAATAACAATTTTAATTTTATTCTTTACATCTGTGATTAACTCCGCCGTGTCCACCCGTGTCCGTTTGTTGGTTGGCTTGTGTGTTTGTTTGTCATTAGGATTACGCAAACACTACTGAATGGATTTCCATGAAACGTGGTGGAAGGCTGGGGCATGGGCCACGGAAGAATTCAATTTTAATTAATTTTTAATTAAATTTTGCCGTGGATCTGGATGCAGGAATTTTTATTCCATTATCAGTACCTATGGACATAGTCGAGACCATGATGACTTGTAGTAAACTGATTTCTAATTTCAATGAAGCCAAGTGGGAAAGCAAAACTGAGAGTTGGAGTCACGAGTTGCTGCAGTTGGTGCTGAGGCTTAAATAAGAGGGCTGTTGGGCCTTAGCGGAGGTATGAGTGCCATTCTAGTTTTTCTACTGTGACATGTCAAAACATCTTCTGTGAAATCCTTCTCACAGCAACCTTAATGGAGGATTTAAGTCAGTCGAGTTTAAAGTTTGTTGACTTTGAATCAGTTCATCAACGACACATTCATGTCCTGATCCTCAACTGATTTTGTGGCTGTCGCCGTTTCATCTACACAGAAAAGACTGATGAAAGTTGTAGGTACTGTAATTGGTGCTACCTGATAGGCCATACAGATGAAGAAAATGTGATCTGCTCGGCTTTTCTTTGCTCTCCTGTCCCTCCCTGTCTGTCATCCACTATCTCCATACCGTACAGCAGATTTAGCATTGGTTTTGTAGGAGCCACCACCACAGGAAATGACGTCACAGAAAAGCTGCTGAGAAAAAATGGCATGGTGCTTTGGGCTTTTGTGTTTTGTTTTTTTTAATGAATTTGCATGAAGTCTATGTTTTCTCTACTTGTATTTAAAGCCAACTGGATATATTCAAGGATTTTCACGTCTCCTAGCAACAGTGAAATATTCAGACACATCCGTCTATATGCCGTAGGATGGAAGAGGTGCTGTTCAACACAGCAGCGGGTTAGCTGGTAATTAGCCCACATGTGTATGTAATGGGTCAAAAGGGTCCTTTAGTTTTAGCGTCCACTGCATTGTAGGGACCCTTGGTGTCTCTGGAGTGGAAGGGGTGTGGTTGTAGGTGTTGGGCCACCTATGCACACATTAGGGAAGAGGGCACCGGTAGATGGGTGGATGGATAAAGGAGGAAAGAGGGAGGTGTATTTCAGATCTAGCTCCAGTCAGTACCCTTAGAAACATATAGGCTACTATATGTGTGTTTAAGTCCGTGTGTGAATGTGTGTGAGTGACTTAGCACTTAGCAACAGTTTGCATTTACCTTTATTCTTTAGGTGTGTGTGAGTGTTTGTGTGCGTTTGTGTCCTCAGTTGCTCTCCGACCTGTCTGCCGGAGGGAGGGTATCGCTTCCCTAGAGCTCAGGGAGAAAGGGAATTCCTCCGCAAGGTCTCTCTCACACACACGCACGCACGCACGCACACAGTGTTTGGGTGTGCTTTGACTCTTGTGTTTATATGAGATATTGTAGTGTACATATTAATTTATATGCAAGTCAAAATAATAAAGTCAATTGACAAATAATTGTTTTTTCAGACATCTGACGCTATGCATTAACTGGACTGGACTGCATTATCATGAACGTTGAACTGCCTTGATTTCAGCAATATTTTGAATTTCAATTACATGTACAATATCTGCAGTTAAGAGAACATGCCGTACAGTTACCAATTTAAAAATAATTTCAAATGTTAAATGTTCAAATGTGAACACAGCTGAAGTCTGTAGGAGATGAGCTTTAGATACTAAAAATAGAAAATAAAATGTTTTTTTATTGATTATAGAAAAACAAAATCTGAAAATGATTGCGCATGAAGAATAAAAAGACAAACACAGATGTTTGGACGGTGGTCTGGTGGTCTGTTTTCTGGTTTTGCATTTTGTGCAACTCTGTATACAGCCTTGCTGTTTAGAGCAGCTCACTCCCTCAGTGTTGTTGTATCTGTAAACAGTAAACTGTAATGCCTCAGTAGGATTCTGCAGTTTAGTTTTCCATAAACTAGAAAGAGTGTAGGACTCAAAGGAGGATAGCACCTTGTATTATGTGTTGTGGTGTTTGTAAGAAGTTTCTGCAAGTTTTGAGAATATTTTATACTTCTTTGTTTTGGAAAGTGTGCGTGCGTGCGTGCGTGTATGTGCACATGTTCCATTTAATGAGCTGGTGAGCACTTATTTCCTTAATGGCTGTTTGTGCAGAACCGTGCGCAATCTAGTGCTTTCACGTGAGTGTGTGTGTTTATGCATGCGCTCCTAAACGAGTGTGTTAATGAGTTGGGTTTCAGTGTGTAACAGGCTGTTGAGTGTCCTCAAATGTCTCTCTACATAGACTTAATGGACAAATTATCCCTTGACAGAGCTTGAGAGGGATGGAGGGGGGGCTGAGTGGCAAGAAGTGGCAGGAATAGGGCAAATAGGGGAATGAAGAGGTAGAATCAGATGGATTAAAAAAAGAAGGATGGTAAGATGAGCGATGATGGGGAGGAGGAAGAGGAAGATAGAAAAAAGTGGGGGTGGAATTCATATGGAGAGACAAAAGAGGGGAGAAAGTGAGTGGGAAGGGCGTAGGAAGGAGAGGAGGATTACATCTGATTTCCTTGAAAGTTCCAATGCAAAGAGCTCATAGCAAGTGCAGGGAAAAACAGAGGGATGAAAGACATGATACATGCCCTTCGAGAGCAGTAACAAAAAGAAGTGCTGTTTTCTCTGTGGTCTTGTAATGTAGCATGATGTAATATGAAACATGCTGTATAGAGAACACATGTTACAGTGCGTATGTAACAAGAGAATATAGGGAAGAAAGAGAAAGCTGTGTTTGAAAAAAGCGGAATTGGTGAAAGGAGAAATTTAGGAAGGATAAATTAGGGCAGAGAAGTGGTACACACTCTTTTTCCTAAATATAGGGTTACTTCTCCTAAATGTACTGTAATCCTTTTATTGTGTATATGAGGTCTTGTGCATACTTTGACATATGCTGTTGCTCATGCTGTCAAGTCAGGAAGAATTCGATCACGTTCTTGATCTCGAGGACCAAAAACACAAAGCTCAAGTGGTATGTTCCCGCATGCAGAAACAATTACATATATATATTTAAAAAAAATTTAAAAAAAAAAATTTTAAACGAGGCACATGGTTGAAATTGAGTGAGAAAGGTATGCTGGAATGACTCTCGAGCAGAGAGGTGGTGGGTGAGAAAGTGGACATGGAAAAAGAGGTAGAAGAGGTGCAAAAGAGAGAGGAAGAGATAAAATGGTGAAGGCACGGGGTGTAGATTGCACCTATAACAAGGAAATAAAGGTGTTTGCTAGCTATTAGCACTCTTTAAAAGAAAAAATGCAGGCCTATGCATTTATAAGAAACACTATTCCAGAGCTCTATTCAAGCTTTGACTGATGGTATCTTTTGTGTTCACGTTAAATCGTTTGTCTCTCGCTTCCACCGGCGATGATCAAGCTGCTGTTGGGCACCATGCCCACAGTTCATCTGGAATCGCATAACATGTTTTTTTGCCTTTTCATGAGCCCATCCAAGTTCAAACGAGTTAGTGAATATTTGCAAACATCGCTGTCTGTTGCCGGTGCCGAACGCAGCTCAGGTGCTTCTACAACTCCAACCTGTGTGGGCGCGAGGTCTCCGGATCCAAAACCTGCCTCCTACACACACACATGCACATATGCATGCATGCACGCACGCACACACACAAATTCATGCACGAAAACAAGGCAGGTATGCATGAACACATGAAACGCAGAAAAACACACACAGAGCTGATGTTGAGGTGTGTCATTGAGATCTCGAAGCAAAGGGAAATTGCTAAAAACGTATCTGACTCTGTCATCCAGTCTTTTGTATTACAACCTCCTTTGCGCTCTTTGTTACCCCGTTTTATTTTGACTCACCGTTCTCTCCTTTCCATCTCATGCCCTCTTCTTTTTCAGTTTTTCTCTCTCTTCCTCAAATTCTCCCCATCTTTTTGCTTTTTCCATTTCTGTCCAGGTTTCTTTCCCTATCTCTGCCCATTATAGTTCTCCCTCTGTCTTTCTCCCTCCATGTTCTTCTTAGTTCCCCTGTCTCTTCCTTCCACCATACCTCCAGTTCCCTACTTCTCCCTCCACCTCGCTCTCTATCTCCCCCTCTTTCTCTCTAGTGGCTGTGTGTTGGAAGCTGTGGGCTTTGATGCTTTTATAAATAGCCCAAGTGTTCCACTGAGAGTACCACCAAATAGGATGGATGGATGGATAGATAGATAGATGGATGGATGGGGGAGTGGAGAGGGGGGATGGAAGATGAGGGAGAGCTGAGTGTGTAGGTGTGAAGGGAGAACACTGAAAAGCACCAGAAAAAAAAGAAGGATTAAAAAGCGACAGAGGCAGACAGAGGTGTTTATTGAGATGACAGAAAGCATTGATCGAATAAAGATGTGAAACTGTGGGGTTCTCAGTTCTGCAGCCCTCAGAAATGCCTGCAGTTCAAGAGGTAGAAGGTTTAAATACTGTATTCTTTGTAGTTTTTCTCTTGTTTTGTAAAATAAATGCATACTAATGCATCTATATACTGTAAATGTGTGAGGCCCTGAGTTGCAGTTTCATTACTATGACAATTTTTTATTGTCACATGATGTTCCTGCTTTTTTGACGTGTCTCCACCTATACAAACACTCAAAACCGTGTTTATGATGTAAGTCTACAGCCATGCTAGCGGTTCTGTGTGGTTGTACTGATGCATGTCTCACATGCTCACATTGACCTTACTAACACACTGATGTTTAGCAGGTAGAATGTTCACCAATTTCACCATCTTAGTTACACTCACTCGTTAGCTAAATAGTGCTAAACAGAAAGTATGGCTGAGGCTGATAGGTATGTCGTTAGTTTTGCAGTGTATATCACAAACTGAAAGTTTGGCCTGATGGTGTCTCAAGGGGAAAGGTGAGGGGATGAATAAAGTGATAACATATCATCCTGGGGGGAACATGAATGTTGGTACAATATTGGACCCATCCAATAGTTGTCGAAACATATCATTTGAAACTACAAATTTCAGCCTCATGGTTGCGCTACAGGAAAAGTTAGGGCATTATTAAAGTCAGTAGGATTCATCATCTGGGGACCATGAATAGAAAATTCCATAGCAGTCTATGGATTAGATGTTGAGATTTCTGTCTGGACTAAAGTGGTGGACTGACCCACCAGCTGCCATGCTGCTAACATTGCTAAAAATATCAGAATCACTTTTGGCGTTCAAAATGCTTCATTTCGCAAATCCTCTTTGTTGCAGAAACATCTTTTCAAATGTTGTCGATGTGAAATGTGAGTTCTTTGAGTGTGTCTCCTGACTGTCAATGAAGCACTGACCTCATCCAAACAGTTTGTCAAGGACATTATTTTCAGCATTTTCAAGAGTTCATGTTATGTAACAGCACTGCATCATCTTTCATGCCACTGTAGGGTGTATCACAACTTTGGTAGTGAGCCTCAGTCAGCTTATTGATAGGGCCGAAAATATTGCAGCATTATAGTGTATTGATTTTTCCTACATTCCCCCGGTGCTGTTCAGACACAACAAACTTGCATCCTAAACAGCTTGTGCTCATGGCACACAACATGATATGAATCATATGTTTTAGGTTCGGAAGGCTGACTCTGATTATTTCTAGTGGAGGAGACGCTGCTGTATAGGTTTTATTGAAATGAATTTTGAATGTTGTTGTACTGCTGCACCCATTTAAAGCTTCATATTAGAGCAGTAGCTGATTGTGTGCAGCGTTAGTGTAAATGTGATCCTTGATGTGCCACAGTTTGAAGAGGAATTCAAGAAGTGGAGTTTTTAGTCAAATTTAAGGTCCAACAAATCAAATTCATTCATGCAGAATTATTCAGTGGAACTGAAGTGAGTTAAAATAACTGCAAATGAAGATGCAACAAACAAATCAATTCATTAATGAAGTAGCAGGGAGGTAATTAACACATTTTAAGGAACGTGGCCTCAGGTTAAAACGGGTTGGTCTTTTTGTTTAAAATTCTTATCTGGTCTTCAGTTTTAACTAAACACGCATGTAAAGTGAGACTTTTTTTTCGAGTATAGTAATAGTTTTTCTAACGGCATTTCGACAGTAACACCCAGTGTGTTTCCTCCCATAACTGCTTCCTGTTCTCAGTCTCTCAGTCTAATGTGGAGGGTGTTGAAGAGCTGTCAGTGTGTGAGCATGTTTGAGAGTGGGTCTAATGTGAGAGACTGTGCATATGTGTATGTATGAATTGTTCATTATACAGAAAAGTGAGTGAGAGAGTAAAGCAGCTGATGTTAAAACATGAGTTCTCACTGTTTCTGTTTATCAGCCATCAGTGGTGGTTATCTGACCGTCTATGTGTGTCCTTGTTATTCCACAGGTGTGTGTATGTGCGTGTGTGTGTCAGACAAAGTCTAATTTTACTTGTCAGTGACGGCCAGCTCCTTTTGCTCTGATCTACTTTAACACATCTGAAGACCGATCACTGTGTTTGTTTGTTTCTGTGTGTGTGTGTGTGCTTGTATTTACTTTCAGTTACAGATTGACAGACTATCTCCTTCAGGGCTTGGTTGTCCTTGCTGCTGACATTTGTGGCAATAGTACACCCGTTGCCACGGTGACATCTTGGAGACATATCAGGACAGATCAGACAGCCAATGTGGGTCAAGTCTGTTTGACATCACTGCCAACACACACACACACACACACACACACACACACACACACACACACACACACACACACACACACACACACACA
>JBBPCS010000672.1:4077417-4091137 GCA_037974645.1 Hollardia meadi
ACACACACACACACACACACACACACACACACCTGTAGCTTTCATTATAGTCTCTCTAAACTGAAGAGAACAAAAAGATTCCCATGAAACTTATATTGATCATATTACAATGCAGATGCCCATGTAAATAAATGCTCCATTGCCTGTATACACAATACACAGAGAGGTGAAGGGAGGAGAATAAAAGAGAGAGAGATATGGAGCATGTTGATTAAAGGTTGGTATGAATAAAACCCGGTGTGGTGGAAGTGAGTGGAAGCAGACATGCATTCATTCATTCATTTTGTTCATAGATCCGGGGATGAACATATGGCGAACTGACAAAATGCACTAAACTTTTATGTTTTGCACCACATTTACTGCATCTAAAGGTTTGACGAAAAAATGTTTGCTGTTTTATGATGATTTAAATGATTAATTCTTCTTTCCTTCCTTCTTTCCTTCCTTCCTTCCTTCCTTCCTTCCTTCCTTCCTTCCTTCCAGGACCCGAGGGCAAAGCATAAGTTCAAGATCCACACCTACTCCAGTCCGACCTTCTGCGACCACTGTGGCTCTCTGCTGTACGGCCTCTTACACCAGGGCATGAGATGTGACCGTATGTACTCCTGTTGACTGTTTGGGATGGATCATGTTGACTTTAGCACACTCATACTGTATCATTTCATTGTGCATTTAACTGAGCTGGTCTCAAATGCATTTCAAAAGAAAATGTGACTTTGAGACTGCCAGTATTGACACTTATAGTAACACAGAAACTTCTATCAGTTGCAGCACATATCCTTACATTAATGCATACTGCACCTTTATAATAGTTTACTTCCTCTGTCAATACTGGTACATGTCTGATAAACAGTTTTCCTTAAATAAGTCACAGATGTATCATCCTTAAAAAGCATTGGTACATATCCATACGAAGCTATTTATACCTCATGTTGACTTCAGTATATTTGTACTGTTATAAAGCATGATATTCATTTTTTTTTGTCTTTGCAAGCACACATATCCATCTAAAGAGACTGTTCAGAGAATACACCCTTCAGCAACATTACAAATACATGTGTGTGTGTGTGCGTGTGCGTGCGTGTGTGTGTGTGCGTGTGTGCGCGTGTGTGTGTGTGTGTGTGTTTTTCCAGACTGTATGATGAACATCCATAAGCGCTGTGTGGCCAATGTGCCCAGCCTGTGTGGGACAGACCACACTGAGAGGAGAGGTCGCCTCCAGATCACCGCCGAGGTCAAGACTAATGTACTCACCGTTACCAGTAAGTTTATCTCAGGAACACACACTCACTCATACTCAGGCATTTTCCCAGACTGATGTTTGAGAATACCAGTCATGTGTCTCCCTCTGCTGGTAGAGCTGCAGAGGATGGGACAACAGAATACGGGATCAGAAACCATTCGTTTATTCTGTCTGTTACCAGGATTTTATAAGAATTTCTATTTGATCACTATGCATCTGTATCGATCAATCAAGTGTGTCAAACATACACTGTGATTAAATGTCAGTGTATTTTTTTGTGAATGCATAAATCAACACGATTTGTGTGATAGTAAGTTAACAGAAATACTAAATATGCTGTTTTGGGGCAGACTGAAGTATTTACAGAAAATTATTTTTCTATCATTCTTCATTCATTTTCGAAGAAGTGTCTCGTGACTTGTGCATTAAGATGGCATCTTTTCTCAGTCCAAACACATACGTAATGCTCTAAGCACAACCTAGAATATCTTGCTGAAGTAGTAATAAGATATTTTACTGGTCTTCCCTGTATATTGTTTTGCAGTTTGTCGTTCATTTGAGCATAGAAATGAAACAGAAAATAAGTCTAAGATATATTTTCCTGTATATGAGAAATATTCCCGTGGTTTCTCAAGACTGAATGAGGTGTTACTTCAGTATGTGTCCAACCAGCAAGGGAAAAAACAGGAGTCACATCCGTTTACACAGTGTGTCGCACACACTCACCCCACATGACGCATTTGTATTTTGCTGCTGGGGTGATGACTGGGAAGAGGCATGACTGAGCAAAACAAACAGTCGTTAGTCTCATTGTCACTAACAGTTACCATATGACAGGCCTTACCAACAGTATTACACTGGGAAGGTTTTGTTACAAAGCAGGATCAGGATTTGTCTTCTTTCTGCCGGTTCCTTTTTTTGTGTGCAAAGCACAGAAGGTTCTCACTCTCTTTCAAAGTCCTTTCTGTTAGGCAGATATTTTATATATTTTTTTACATAAAAGTGTTCAGATTTCAGCTAATAAGCAAATACGAGTTTTGTTACTCTGTTGCCATCATGTTGACCCTATGATCCCCTTTTATGTGGAAAGATAGTACAGTATGTGGTATCTAATTGAAGAGAGATCACCAGGCAACTGCTGTAAAGATATGCTTACACTGAGTGACATCTTCAATGTTAACTGTATCATCTCCATCTTGTCCCAGGGGACATTTGTATTGCAGCCAGATGTATCCCCACTAATGTACATTAAACATGATAAAATACATAAAACATAAATACATCTAGTGACAACAAGGAGCTGCCAGTATGTTTTGCCATCACCGACTAATCATCAGCTGAGTCATCATGAGTATTTAACAGTTTGGTGGCCTGAGAGATAAAATAATTAATCACCCTGTTAGACTGGGTTTTTGGTAGTCAAACACCTCTTGTTCCCGGTAGATTACTGTGATAACCTTTCACGAACCGCAGGTGATTTTCACTATTCACACATGCAGCTACATTCAGGAAAATTTCCATCTTGCCCCTTTTTCCGCACATGCCATGGGAATGCTAGAGCAGATGGGACAAGGGACAGGCCGCAGATAGAGGTGGTGCAAGACTTATGAATGGCAACTGACAATAAAACTCAAGAGAAGAAGATGAAGATGGGGAGAGGCCAGATGTACACGTACTCTTAAGATGTTTCAATGTTGTTGTTGATGTACAAGATGTTTCTTGTAATGTATTTAATAATCAACAAGTTTGCCAGCCAAGTCGTGATTTTCTTTGTTACACACTTGAATTGGAAAC
This sequence comes from Hollardia meadi, assembly GCA_037974645.1. Lineage (NCBI taxonomy): Eukaryota > Metazoa > Chordata > Actinopteri > Tetraodontiformes > Triacanthodidae > Hollardia > Hollardia meadi. The sequence continues at coordinate 4,080,455 of JBBPCS010000672.1, forward strand.
ACACATTTGATACGTTAAAATTAACATGAGTCTTGTGACTGGTTCGCTTGCTCCACGTGAAGGCGTCTTTCGTCAGACAGGCGTAACCCTTTACGTGCTTGTCCCTGCAATGCTACTGTTTTTATTCACAACACAGCCGTTCTGGCATTTTCCCTGAAATGTTACCATGTCTCGAGGTCACAGACGGATACAGATTGCCCTAAATATCAATCCCTGCCCCCGTTCACACATGACCCCATGCAGGAATTGTTCCTGAACATTTCAGGGAGAGACTGGAGTGTGGAAGCTCAAACTCTCCAGAGGATGAAGATGGCTCTGTTACATATCTTGAGCCCTTGAAATTCTCTTTTTTACAGAAAAATGTGAGAGCAATTTGGAATGTGTGAAACAGTTTACTTGTCCTTCCTTCAGAAAATTATTTTTTTTAGCAGTCACATTGTTTAAATTTTGTGGAGGATAATTTTCACACCAGGATGTTCAACATTGCATTTCGATGTCTCCCTCTGATTTCTTCCTGTATGTGGTGGTCGAATTTAATGTTGAAGTGTGATAATGTTTCTAGAATCATCTGCATCTATGTTTGTCATCTACGGTTCTTTAAGCCTTGAGGGTTTCTATGCTTGTGTCTTGCAAGCAGGAAGCAGTGTGTTGCTATGATGGAGCCCTTCATTTAAAAAAAAGAAATATTAATCATTAGTACAATGATGTGTTCTGTCTGCTGTTAGAATGATTGTGATCTCTTTAACTTTGACACTCAAGGTTCTCATGGGATATGTTAAATGTAGGCTCACATCTTTCCTGGAGAATGTTTCCTGACCTGCCTCATGTTTTATTTAACAGATTGGACTGGTTGTCGTCCCTTATATTAACTGCAGGTGGCATCAGAGGCTATGCATTAACTTTGCTTTGTGCTGGTCTACTCGATTACAGCTGTGCTTCAAACTGAAAACCTCACACTTCCTTGATGTGGAATCAGCTTTTGGCTGAGATTAGACTTCACTCTAACGCCACGTTGTGTGAAATAAAACCAACTTGCGCTTTAGTGCTGAATGAGTTGAATTCACATAATTGTTTGTTGTAGATTAATTGTTGTAGAGTAACCACACACACACACACACACACACACACACACACCATTTAACAAAAACTTCAAAAGTGGGATATCTAATGTGCATACACAATTAATCTCATACCCCAAGTCAGACTACGTGTGCCCATTTCTGCTTGTAAAAGCAAATTTCCCTTTTGCTGGGCTCCATCCCTCTTTCTCTTTCTCGCTCTCCTTCTCTCTCGTTGTGGTTCCCACGCTCGTAGACTGATCATTAGCTGGGATTTACTGTGGGAAATGATAAGCGAGCAGAGTTATCACACAGAGACTGCTACTACAGCAATAAAGGCTAAACCTCACAAGTGCTACATAATAGAAAAGAAGGCAATAAAACAGTGATAAAACAGAGGTAGAAACTGTCAAGAAAAACTGTCAATTAATGTTCTTATTTTATATAGTGAGTGGTGGAATGTGAATTTACTCAAGTACTGTACTTAAGAACAAATTTGAAAAATCACACTTTCAGCAATGAATGTGAAAAGAGCCTTATAGTGTCAGACTCTGCACGGTGGAGCTCAAACATTCAACAGTAGGAACAAGAAGAAGAAAAACACATTTTTGACTGGAGGGACTTTAAGTAGGGGGTCTGGGGATCTTTCTCCACCCCTGAGTGTAGTTGTATCTGTCAGTCTCAAAATGTATTGACATTATTGTCCAGCCAACACTTGAAACACATTTTTTTGTGCAGAACATACACCTGGGTTGTGTTAAGATGAGGCAGTAGAAGGTGTAGTGCACATTGTTGTCCATAGGGGGCAGTGTGGAGCCACCAGTAGCTTGCTCCCTTGTTGCAGTGACGTGGAAAAAAACAAAACTCACCACCACATAGAAGGAACTGTAGAACCACTAGGAATTATTCCACAGCTGAACATAGCAGGAGCTGGTGGAAATGGCTGCCACACCGAGAAATGCATCTGTGCGGTGGATTTAATCACAGCAATTGACATGGGTGTAAAGTGACACATTATTGATCACTTTGAAGTCACCTCCTCCCCCCTTCATTGGGAGATCAGAGCTTAGGGTCAGTGGCAGAACAGTGCCCATGGAGATGAAGGATCAGCATCCAGCTCAAGGACGCTCCGGCAGGGAAAATGCAGTGAGACGTGGGGCTGGGGTCTTGAAAGGTGCCCCTTTTCAGTTGGCACTACACATGCTGCTGCCTAATGGCTGGAGTACACTCTAAAAGAAGTAGTTTTTAACGACATGCCGTCTGACCACATTGGAAGGCAAAAGTGTTAAAGCTGTTCTGAAACGCAAAGGTGAAAAGGCAATCGTCATAGAGAGGGCTGAGATGTAATAATTGTTTAAACAGGTGGATAACTGTGCACATTCTCAGGCAGTCTCCCCTGGAAGGCTCCATGGTGTTGCAGTTGGTTGTTTACATGAATATTCACAGAAATAGTTGTGTGAAGGAAGAGGGACAAAAAAGAGCCTGAGAGAGACGTTCAAGCCCTGCTTTCGTTCTCACCTCTACAGGTGCTGTGTAGTCTTGAATGTTGGACTTCTGCTGTTGGAAGTCCGAAGTGTGAAATGTGTGGGGAGATGCTGTTTGAGCATATGACAAGCGCTTCTGTTGGAGTATACTGGCCTTTTATTACACTAATGATGACTCTGGCTGTTTGTTTTTTGGCCTCAAAGAAAAGCTTAAAACATATCAAGTTTCCAAAAGACCCATAAAATATACGAAATATTATATTTAAAATACAGTTTTATTAATTTGCTGTAAAACCAAATGGACTTAAGGGAAATCTTGATGTGACTTGATATTCTCTGGATAGGCCCATTGTCAATTTGAATACTTCTCTTTCAACATTCATATGTAAATGTAATGTCGGGCTAGGAGAAGTATGCTTCCTTTTCACACTGTTCTTCCAACCTGCAGAAATTATTGAGACTCTTGTTCACCCAAAATGTCCATAATGTGGCAGGAAAAGCCCTCAGCAGAATCACTTAAAGACTGCTGAATAAAAATGAAAGTATGCCAAGAGTCATGTTGAGATGAACAACAGACAACACCTGTAATATCTTCCATGAGTTTCATAAGTTATTATGTTAACTGAAGGCAGGTTGTCTCTAGGTGTGAGTCAAAACAAATGCAGTATATTCCCTGAAGTCACAGTCCTGATGGACTAAGTTAACGTCTCTGGTGTTGTCACCAGTTGACACCCCGTGTAAGATTATAGTCGCTAAAATGAACATCAAGTCAACATTTAGATTTATTTAAACCTGTTCAAATCACTCTGGCATTATTTCCTATAGTTTTACAGATGCTGATCACATCTAGATTAGATCTAGACTCTGTTAAGCCTCTTGGTGCAGATTTTTGGTGACGCCAGACTGAACATGCTCGACATCGCTGTAAAATTCAGCTGTTTCCGACATGAAGTCCTCTGGAAAAACTGGAACTTTGCAGCACATTTACGGGCAAGTAACACTTGGACAGAACATAAAAATCCTACTTAAACTCTGATCAGGCTGTTTCACATGGGAAAAGGTGCACTGCCAACACCCACGCTGCTGTGCACATACAGTATTCTGCTGTTACTGCACTCTTACCTCCACCCGTCCTCCCTGTAGACTCAAATACACTCGTACGCACACACACACATATATATACACGAACCCATCCATGGTCTTTTACCGCATAGTGTATGCAAGCAAGAATTTTACCCTCCTCTATTTACTGTTAAGTGTCCTGTGAGACTATTTGGCATGCTACCCTCTTTATAGCTCCCCTCAACCAGCATTTGATGGTCACTTTAACAGGCATCATCTAATATTTATTGACCTGCTCCGCTGAGGGTTTAATGCTGGCTGTGGGTCTGTGCTGTGGTTAACCTCTCGCAGCTTAGCGTAGCATAGCGCCTCAACAGCATGAAAACCTCATTCCTCTGACTTCCTGAGGTTTTCTCACGCTGCGAGCTCACTGGGAAGCTCTTCTTTCAGTCATGGTTTGAAAGGATGCTTCATGTTCCCCACAGCTCTGGGAGCTTTGCATCCCCGTTGTTAATTGTATAAGAGCATTCTGACTTTTATTGTTAAAAGTGCAGTTTGAGGAACAGCTTATATGTCCCATGTTTCAGCGTCATGTTAGGCTGAAAGGTCTCACTGTGAATTGCAAATTGAAACTCAAGGGGAATTGCATTGTGATGACAATGAAAGAAGCCCCTCTTTGGCATCTGTGAAACAAAGTCCACTTGCCATCTCGTCTAATACTCAAATGCAGTATTTCTTCTTTTGCTCTTTGCCCGTCAGTCCACCACAGGAGATACACTAAACATTTCAGTGCAGTAAATTGCAGCCTGATTTGCCATCAGCCACTATAATTATTTTGGCTCGTCCTATCCCACACTGTGTCTTTGTTATGCTAATGACGCAGGGTGACAAGTACAGATCCGATGAAATTTCAAACTCAAATTTCACGTATAATTGTCGACACAAAAGGAACCCCAGAAAGAATTAACTTGATTCAAAATAGATCAAAGTACGGTTCGGGTATCAAAGCTGATGGATTATGCATACTGAGACCATCCGATTTGACTGATTAGACTACAAAATGTGGACACTGCCCCACTCGGATCCTGGGTCAGGTCTCACTGAGGACCTCTATTCACAAGTTTTCAAAACAGTCCAAGGAAAAATTAACATATCATTGCACGTGGCTTCATGTTTTGGTGTGTAGTACAAACCCTAAACCAGCTGAGAGGAAAGGAAAGGCAAATAAACTACTAAGTGTGATCACATTCTGTGTGTTACTGACCCACTAAATTTAGATATTGAGACATGTATTTTTAGGTTTCTACGTTTGTAGATGGATTTTTGCGCAGTGGGTAGGGTCAGATCAGATTTTAAGTGTTCCTAAAAGGTAATGAATAATTAACATCACCTCTGTGGCGGGGAGAAGCCTGAGCTGGTGTGTGCAGCTGAGAGGCACTGAGTTGGCTGGCTCATGAATCAAACCCCTGCTCAGGGGTTGTCCAGGATTTCCCTCGTGTTTCAGTGTTCAAGAAAGAAAGATTGGAGGCTGGTTGCCCCAACACAGTAGACATACAATATTGCACATCCTGTTTTAGCTTATCATAGTTTCCTTTGCCGTTCTTCTGTTAGTCGTTTTCCACAAAACACAATTATTGAGCTACATCAGCTAAGTACTTTGTGCGTGTGTGTATGGGTGATTGGAAAGGTTCTTGTGTGTGTGTGTGTGTGTGTTTATGTGTGTTCTTGAGTGCTTCCCTAGCGAGCTGCCTAAAACACAGCAGCACCAGCTCGGCTTCCGGTAATTGGATGTGACCTCACATCTTGACCAGCAACTATAATTGTGCACACACACACACAAATTCACAATCGCAGGGGGATTTTACGCCACTGGCATACAATTACAGCCCAATAACAGACAGCCATAAAAGAAGGATTAGTGTTGGAAATGGCAACCTTCATCTGTCTACATGGTCATTACAGACAGATCTGGCAACCTCAAGGATTTAACCCCCAATACAACTCTTGAGGTTCTAGTGTGTGTGTGTGTGTGTGTTTTCTGTTGCCTCAAGTTTACAATGGCTAATTTAATTTGTTGCTGTCAGGGGGGAGTTTTGTTGTTAAGGAGATTACTGACAGGAAGTTTTCTCCAAATTCAGGTCACACATACACACAAGAAATTAACACCTAAGTATGAGTGAATATTAAGACCTAAGACCCTCATTTAATGGCACAATTGCTCCTGGTCAACCGGGGAATAAGAACGGGTTGGTGTATTAAAATTATTCTCATATTCTAAGTCATTTTAATCATTTGATAGCATTTAAGGAAAATGTCTTACCAAATGAAGTACATACTGATTTACTGTATCTAATATTATTGTTCACAATGTTCAGAGTAGGGAGTTCAGAAATGCAGCATTTTTAAAGGGACAGTTCACCCCAAAATAAAAATTGTTGTGAGCAGATTTATACGGGAATTATTTTGTTTCTATTATACTACACCGTATCACCACACAGAAGGAAATGTGCATCCACTCAAGGACGAGAGGCTCAAGCTCATGACAGGGAAGGATGTAAACTTAAAAGGCGTCCTCCATCTGAGCTGTAGTTAACTAGCTTAGTTAGCTAGCATCTAATCTAGGGTTGGGTAGGTTTCTGGTTATATCAGTCCAGTCCGATGTACAAGCTTAAACCAGTTTAACTCCAGTGTAGGTGGAGAGAGCTAGCAGCATGCGGCTAGTTAGCAGAAGCCCCGGGGATAACCAATTAGCTCATTGCTACAGAGTGCTTCCCTGTTGTGTTGTAGTGCTACTAGAGTTGAGAGTTGTGTGCAAAGTGCTGCTATACTTCTCTGACTGATGTCCACAAGAGAGAACATCAGAGTTGGTGCAGGTTATGCTGTCCACAGCTATGTTACTGCATTAAAATGAGCACTTCCTGTATCCATTTCAAATTAAAAGCCCTCTAGAAACCTTCAGTTCTTAACAAGGCTTTTACTCTGAAACAAGTTTTTGGAAAATTCAATGAATTGCAAGGTTCCAATGTGCACTTGAAATGTTGCGACTGCCAAGTTACACTTGGTTGAAGTCTTATTTCATTTATTATTTTAACGTCAAACTTAACACGCAAGTTAACACTAAATTAATATAAGTTAAGTTGAATGGTTTGTGCACATAAAAGTGCGATGTGTCACAGTTGTTCTGATGGGTTGTGCTGTTAACATTCTCATTCATAGGTTCCCATTATGTTTCATTTGGGAGCGGCTGAGTCACTAGGGACACCTAGTGGTAAAAGTCAGTATGCTGGTTCGGTTCGATCTATGGCTCAATTTTAAACAGGTTTGAAAACTTTAACACTGGCTCAACTCTCATCCAGGATTAGATGCAGATTGCAGTTAAATATTGCGCAGTAAATGTAAAGTAGCGTGTTTAATTTATTTAAATGAATTCAATATTTTCATTACTTTGAAGGTGACCTTATGTTACTCAAGTGACTAATAAGGTTTCAGGTAATTACATTTGGTTACTTTTATGTGCCACAATACCACATTTTAATGTAAATCAATTTCTGATTCTTTCTGTCCCTCTCCCTTCCGTTTGTCTCACACTACAGATACCAGTAAAATGTTTAGTATTGTGTCTTTTTTTTTTCCTAATGGGCATTTTTAAATGCTCAATCATGATTTGGTTTGCAATAAAAAATCACTTTGGCTCATAGAAAATCTGACTTAACACAAAATGTCATGGTTGCTGCTGCTTACTTGAAATGGAATCTAAGATCTCTTTTTTCTTTATCCCAATTTCTTTCTTTCCTCTCTTACCTTCTCCCACTCTTCCTGTTTTATTCCTTCATCGTCCCCAGTCAAAGAGGGCAGGAATCTGGTTCCTATGGACCCCAACGGTCTGTCAGACCCCTACGTGAAGCTTAAACTGATCCCAGATCCCCGCAGTGAGAGTAAACAGAAGACCAAGACCATAAAGTGCTGCCTCAACCCCACCTGGAATGAGACCTTTAAATTGTAAGGCTTTATTACAACCATGTTTGCTGGTCTCTTATTTATCTTTCTGTCCTCTCTTGTCCTTCCTTAAGTCTTTCCCCCATTTTATCTCTGTTTCTTCATCTCTCGCTCAGTGCAGTGTTTTAAGAGGATCACATTATGCCTGCCTTTCCAAGCATGTGTAACCGCTGGCGATAAAAACATCTGGCTCCTTCTATTCATAAAAAACCTTGCTTTTGGGGTTGTTTCCTGCAGTTGGCTCCAATTACATTCTTAATGAGCTACATCACAGTTTGCGAGAAGAAGAAGACTTAGATTTGCATTTTCAAGCATCTGAGTGCAGATGTTCGGTTTAAAAGGTTTTCTTTTTTTTCCTTTTTTGCACCTACCCAACAAATCGAAATAAGAGATGGTAAAAGTGTCTTAATAAACTGCTTCAAACATGTGTGGTTTGAATGTAACACACAACCTAGATGGGACACTCAGAGACCACTACTATATTATATATATTAGGGAAATTAGGTGAATCTGATTGCCAGAGGAATTATACTAGGCTAGAAATTGTTATGGCAGGACAAGAATGGAAATGATTAATCCAAGACCCCTGTCATATAAAACACCTATAGGCATCACTTTGAGACATCATCCAACTGTTGATCATCCTTGTCTCTTTCCCAGCCACCTGAAGGAGTACGATAAGGACCGCCGTCTGTCGGTGGAGGTGTGGGACTGGGACCTGACCAGCCGCAATGACTTCATGGGATCGCTGTCATTCGGCATCTCGGAGCTCCAGAAGCAAGGAGTGGATGGATGGTGAGATGAAAGGATGGATGGATGGATGGAGAGCCGTGAGGCAGAGAGACAGCACAGGTAGAGGAGGAGGGAGAGTGAAGGTGACCTTGTTCATTACTGCGCTGTTGGAGAAATACTTTAGCTGGAGCTCCTCTTTTTACTCTGGTGATACTCTGTGCCAAACGACTCTACCCTGTCTCTTCTTCTTTATCTCTCCACCTCCCTCCCTGCCTCCCTCCCTCTCTCTAGCTCAGTCTCTATATCTCTCTATCTTCCCCTCTTTTTGCTGACGGTGCTCTGTCAGGATTTTTAATGAGATGCCAGCATTTGAGGTGGAATGGTGGACGTGCAAGAGAAGACGCCATTAAAAAGCTGATCTTCAAAGCAGCGAGAACCTGTGCGAGTCTGTGTTTTCTATGAGCAGCTCCAAAGCCTCACAGCTGCTGGCACCAGCAGCCAGAGGGAGGAACAGAGAGAGAGAGAGTGACATGAGCACTACAACTAAAGCTAAAATCCTGTGTGTTTCTTTATGTTGTTGCCTTCTGAGGGAAGTATTTGAAATTATGTTCAAAAGAGTTGAGCTTGCCACTTAATCTTACTTTGCTGGCGTATGTAGACGGCTGTCTTACTCCACAAAAATGCCCTTAACTGAAAACTTAATTTAGTTCTGTTGTTAATTTCATATAAAATTGTTATTAGATAAGGTAAAGCAGCACAAACTGAGTTACTCCATCACTAGAATTCATCCAAACAGCCAGCAGCAGATTTGTGAGCTGAAAAATGCATCAGAACTGCAACCTGTTTGCAGTGTTTGATCACATTGACAACAATAAGTTTCCTCTTAGGAAAACTCTCTGCAGGATTCCCGAAGAGTCAGTGTGTCATGACAGGGAGAGCCCTCTCTTTAAAGGATTTTTACAATAATTATTTATAATGAAAGTAATAATAATATTTGAACTAAAAGACTTCAGGGATATAAGCTATAACTTCTTGAAGCAGAGATCTGATCTCATAGCTTAAGAGAGTCTTTCATAATTATGCAACAAATAATATTAATGCTAAGTGAAACACATCATGTAACAGGTAAGTGAAACAGACTCCTGGACCAATGTGTGTTACTGGAAGCATTCCTCCAAGTTTCATCAAAGGCCAAAACTGGTGGAGCATTAACAAATCATTTCTACTGTTGTTACATTCATGATAGTATGTGCTGTGACTCTAGTTAAAAAAAAACAAACCTGCTCACAGTAACATTTAAAAGTCAGACTGTGTCTGTGTCGATTCAGGTTGTTAAGCTCCATCTCAGGTTGCTGGACTGTCAACAGCAGCTGCATGAAACTACTTCAAACTGTTGTTGTTTGTTGACAGCAGAGCCCACATAGTGATTATTCAGCACCAAACAAGTCAATAAACTAAAAACAGTATAAAAACAGCATGTCGCAGATAAAAGAAATTGGTCACAGCCAAAGGAGCCACATTGTCTGAGAAGATGAAACCAGAACAAGGGGGAAAAATAGGATCAACTATGTAAAAGTCAAAAGTTGAGATCTGTGTCACCTAAAGCATAAACACCCATCACAATGCTATTTGTTATGAACATAATGGTGATGCTGGAGGTGTGAGGTCGTGGCATCAGTTGTAATGAGGCCAATGTGGAAAATATATTCTATCGATTTTATTAAATGATAAGCGCCTCCGCTGTGTTTTTGAGCCAGGCTTTGCTAGATCACCATGAAGGAGAGTGAATTACTAAATAATCAGCTGTTCAGTCTTCACGACTTTAAATCGATGCACTAACTGTAAGCAGCTCCAGCTAACGGCAGATGTTAAAACCCTTAAATTGCATAAACTAATTGGGAATTGATTTGACTGGAAATATTCTCTCTCTCTTTAGGTTTAAGCTGCTCTCCCAGGAAGAAGGCGAGTACTTCAATGTTCCCGTCGCTCCGGAGGGGGAGGAGGGCAACGAGGAGCTACGGCAGAAATTTGAGGTGTGTGTGCATTTGTACCTTTTCTAGTACCCTGTTTATGTTTTTATGTGAAAGCATTTGCAAATGTGTGCCTGTGCCATGTGCTTCAATGTGTCGGTGTGCTTGTGAATGTGTGTGTGTGTGTGTGCACACTGTGCATCTCTGTGTGTGTGTGGGTCTGAATGAGAGCCTCTCTCTGGGAGAGCTGTTAGCAGTTGGCAGGCGCATTTATAGTACCATCCGGTCTGGCACACTGCAGGTCCAGACCTGTGTGTGTGTGTGTGTGTGTGTGTGTGTGTGTGTGTGTGTGTGTGTGTGTGTGTGTGTGTGTGTGTGTGT
>JBBPCS010000672.1:4091237-4107956 GCA_037974645.1 Hollardia meadi
GGTGGAATAGCTCAGCTCTAAGTCCCTGTGAGGCACACTGTCGGGAAAATATAGTTTTCAAGTTAATAACTTGTTTTATGTACTTAGATGGACGCACATCTCACGGGTATCTAAGCTCTTTTTGAGGTTCCCACTGGTCAGAACGAGGATATGATTTGGACTGAAATGAACAATTCTTCTTGACAAAACTAATTCTACCTAATGTGAATTGCACAATACTCTTTAAGATACCATAATTCCATTCTGTCGCTTTTTAGGAGCACTTACGATGGCCAAGAGTTTTGATTGGATAGTGACATCTGATAAACTTCTATTGCTAAATACGTAGATGAGATTTCAATATGGTGACATTTAATCATCCTATACAGCATATCTCAAATTGTGCAGCTTCTGAGCAAATATCTAAAGACGAGGAGTTATTCCCATTGCTCTTTTGCGTACTAGCTGGTTGTCTGATTTGGTTTATCAGATCTCAGCAGGTCCCCACTGCTGCAGCATATAATTAACCCACAATTAACCCACAATTACACCGTAATTATCTCATGGCTTTGAGCCTCTTCTTTGAGCCAAAAAACATCTCGATGAAATACCAAGGAAAGTCTTTTTCTGTTTACTTACAGTCATGGTGGGATGGTTTGTGAAATGCTTCTTACAAAAAAAAGTTATCGCTCCATGTGCACACTTTTACACAGCCGCCAATCCAATGTAGTGCACTGCCGCAGGGCGTTTGAGACTTCAGTGACCTTGTTCTGTTTAAAATTGGAGTTGAATATGTTTCAAATATTTGAAAAAGGAAAGCATATACCTGAGGCGTGCTCGATTTATCCTCTCCTGAGAGTGAAAATGCAAGCGGAGAGTTGAATCAAGCACACCACGTATTGGCACCTTGTTCTGATATTTGAAACCATGTTCAAGTAATGTCATCTCACACCCCGATTCAACCCGCCATTCCCCTTCTTTTGTTTTCCTCTCCTTGTCCCCCCACCCCACCCCAAATCATCCATTCCTATCCATCCCCACTCCTCCCCTTCCCCATCCGCCCCCTCCCCTGTACGTCATCCCTCCCCACCCTCCTCAACAGTGTGGACGGGATGCAGAGAACTTTGACCGTTTTTTCACACGCCACCCGCCCGTGCTGACCCCTCCCGATGAGGAAGTGATTCAGAACCTGGACCAGGACGAGTTCCAGGGATTCTCCTTTATCAACCCAGAGTTCCCAGGAAATGCTGCTACCACCACTGCCACTGAGCAGGCTTGATTTCAGCTCATGCATGGACACATGGAATCACACACACAAACATAAACACAATCATTTTCCCCAGTATCAACCCTGCGTACCCTGTACACACACACACACACACACACACACACACACACACACACACACACACACACACACATCAACTTTAAATATCCTGGATATTATTAAACTTTAACTGACACACAGACATGCAATACGCACAAAAGCACAAATACGCAATACATTTGTTGTTCACACTGCTGCAACCGTGATGATGTGTGTTGGCCACTTCTGAGGGTCCGTGGCCTGAATGCATGTAGCATTTTAGCTACATGCATTCAGCTTCAAAAATTAGGATTTCAATTGATAAATTAAAAACATTTAGATTGAATTTGAATTTATCCATCCTTCCTCTAGGTGATCAACGTGTTATTAGTTATCGAGATACAAGCCACTGCCTTTCGCTTTTGCTTTTGTTTTTGAGAACCAAGATTCAACACAAGCTTGCTGAATCTGACTTTCACAATTGAGGGGATTTTCAACTCATGTTGCACTCAGTGTGAACAAAGTGTTTGTGTTTCATTTACCAGACATAATCAGAATAAGGATTAGAAATTATTGCGGAACCTTATAAGTTTATAAATCCAAAATTTAAATTGAGGGACAAAAATATACTTTGAATATTTTTTGCTTTGTTGATAACATATACGCTGACACAAATACAGTAAATTTACAACCTAACTATACAGAATATTGACATGTCCTCAATCCCCCAGCACGCACAAACAGACAACTGCATCATTCCCATGTAACAACTCTTCAGCATTCCATGTTATGATCTTTATTTAGTGGAAATTGTGAATGAACTTTTCTTTTAGTCATTTCTTCCCGCTTCTCCAGCAAATTCTGAGTTTGGCCTAAACAATTCTGGTGTGCTTTTTATTCAATGCATAATAATAGTGTCTGTATGTTTATCCTTATCTTAACTTATCTCTATCTAAAATTGGAATGCTTCACATACTTGTGCATGAGTTTCTATATCATGATGGCCTTGGACTTTGTCTCCCAGCAGCATTTTAGCATCTTATCTCTGCTGCCGTTGTGTATGGTGTATGATTTTACCCAATGAGACAGTGGAAAATCAGATTTGACCACAAACATTTAATGTCGAGTTGATGTGTCTTATTCACTGTTCAGCACTCAGAGCATGATGCTAAAATGCTGTTGGGAAATATAGTCTTTATATAGGCTTCGAGTCAGTTAAATAGATAAAACGTCTTTTTATGCTCTGATTTTCTGTTATCTAGTATTTAAGCAATGAAAGAGACTAGCAGTTAGTTTCTTTGTGTTTCACAAAAGCATGATTCCGATATCTGGGCGTTTGTTTACAGCATATGTGCATGTGCACATGTATGTTTTATATGTGTGCAAACTAGTACTGTGTATGAAAATGCACATGTCATTTGCATTTTGATATGGTGTCCATACCTGCCCAGCGCCTTGCCTGGCCTTGCGTTTGTTTGTGTTTGTTGATTGTTTTTGCAACCCACTTAACAATATCAAGCCGTATTGGTGGTATTGAAATTAAGCAATAAGAAAATAATATGAAGTTTCACTAGATTTCAAAAACGGAATAGCAAATTACTGGTTACTTGGAGTCTTAATGAAAGCTGTACATAAGTTAGTGTAGTCTTAGACCTTGTGTTTGAATCAGCACGGATGTTCAGTACGACAAATTCCACCCCACTAGTTCCTGGAAAACCTGACCTCAGTACAAGGGATGTTTTACAGGTAGGATCTATGGCCTGGAGATTAAAATTGAACCCAGTTTCCTGCTTTCGAGATGCAGCTGAAGTACCTGAGCATCTGAAAAGGTTCGAAGGCCTGGACAAAGTTCCTTTCAAACAGACAAGCAGACCATTATTTTGTGCAGTTCAACTTTTATGGTCTAGTTTTTTAGTTAGAGGATTGGCCTCAACTCACTGTGATTGGTGCAATTTGCAAGTTGCGCAATAGGAATTTCCATCCAAAATACAACAAATGTGGACACAGGTTAAAGCTAGGCTATATGTGCGCTTTGTGTTTTGTTTTCCCTAGCTAGTGAACCGACCTTCAGAAGGTTTGGTTAGGACTGTGATTACTTTACATACAAACAGCTACGAGGCATGTTGATAGGCATATTTATCATGGCCAAAGAGAAAGATGTACCTAATACATCTGAGTGCAGCGAAAGTTATGTGGAAGTGGCTGAAGTGCTTCTTCGTATCACACTCCTCCTCACAGACGGAAATCCGGGCAGTTTTTTTCTGCAAAGTCGCCACAGTGCGGTTGACTGATGTTTATTAGCAATAGTGGCATGAAGTTGTCGGTACAGTATCTGCAGGTGAAGAAGAATAATGCTACAGTATCATACAGTTAATTCACTTGAACAAACAGTTATCTGTCATGCTACCAGGTATGGGAGTCACAGTCAGTGTTAAATCAAAATATAGTAATATCATTTTTTTAAACTTAAGATTCCTGAAATATTTGTAGAACTTTTGATGCAGAAGGTAGCTACACCCGTGTTGCTGTAGACTAGAATTTAGCATAAGCTTTAAATATCCCGAAGCATAGTGAAAAATGTCTGCACTTAAAGTTCAAAGACACAGAAACATTTGAAAGACGTCATTTTTGGAGGACACTAGCAATTTGTGCTGTCTCATTACTGACCGGTGGAACAGATGGTGAAGGGTTAGCAGAGAGCTGAAGGGAGCGAAGGCCTGATCCCAATGGGAACGGCAAGAATTCAGAGTGGAAAGCCATGCACTGAAGATTTTCAAGTTCCCCTTTGGATCACTGATCCGAATGTTTTCGCACACAGTCCTCTTCACTTCAGGGGAATGTGTGTTGAATGCACTTTGGGTGACATTGAGACCTGTTGCATGACATCATTTGACATTTTGATTGGGTTAATGATTGAAAAAAAAAAAGTGAGTTCAGCACAGAAAAGCAGTTTTAGAGCTTAAATCTAAAGTTAAATCTGTGTCCATTATCTGTGTCGTACCTCTATTGTCAGTATTTACTACAGTCAGTGTCTCCTGTATTAAAACAACAGCAAATAACTATATATACTTATACATAAACATATATATAGTTGTGTCAAATGTTGATATATCCATATAGTTCTATCACCATGTGGTCAGTATTGCAAACAACGAGAAATCTTATTCCAGGATTTGTGTTTTTGTTTCTATGATTCCTTCCTGCTGAAGGAGAAGCAAAATTAACTCTGCATGAAAACTGTTTTCTTTTTACATTTTTATTAGTTAGGATTTATATACATATAACACACAAGGGTGATTTATGTTTTCTGTGTCAGCAGTGCTTCAAAAGTGTAATCCAAGCTACTGTTGTGTGCGCTACATGTGAAAATAATGAAATATATTGAAAGGAAAAAAAGGAAAAATGCTTTTCACAATGCTTTCCATGTGCCAATTTTTTGTTTTGTTTTGTTTTCCAGGAGAATCAGGCATAACTAAAATAAAGGATATAAAAGATGTGTTAGGGGATGTTTGTTGTGTTTATATGATGTTCATGGTAAATGTTGACGTGCTTAAAAGAAGTTGTGGTGGAGAGTGAAGAAAGGAGGTAAGAAGAAAGAGAGATTAGACTGATGGAGGGTGACAGACAGGGGGGTTTCTGGGAAATGGGAGAGAGATAGAATGACAGATTTAATAGAAAAAAAGAGGAAAGCAATTCCACAATGAAAGGAGGTGAGGAGGAGAGAGGACGAGGGAGTAAGAAAGGACAGTTGAAAGGAGGAAGGGCTCTGTGAAGCGAGGCGGGCGGCTACGACAAGCTGTGCATATTTCATGGCTGCCACTTATCATAAGAGCCTTTCCCTGATGGGGGAGCGTAGGTCTGATGACTTCAAGGAAATAACATGCAGAATGCGGCCTACACACACACATAGCCCTGCTGAGCCACTCAACTGCTTCATGCCGCCTCTAAAGCTGCTCCCAATCCACTGTAGTCGAGCTGCTGCTGCTGCTGCTCTTACTAACTGCACATTTACTTCAATACCGCGTAATGGGGGTTTCTGTATCTTGATCCATTTACTATCCCTAGTACAGTATAATGTTTACAAGTGTGGACACAAACGAGAAGCAGTGGTTCTGAAAAATGTGCGAGCCGTGGCACAATGTGATGGAAAACAACGTTTAAAACCCAGCAATTATCCACTGGGAATGTGAATAGGGGAATGTGATCATAGAAGCTGCGAAGGCTCAGAATCTATGGATGGGAAGAGAAAAACTGAGCTAGAAAGTTTTAACCTTTAATGAAGTTAGTCAAACAATTTGAGATGACCTTTAAGTTCTTTAAATTTGGGGAGAAGGTCAAGACATATGACCATAAGAGACTGACATAAGGCTCAGATGGTTTTTAAAAATGTTTTAGCATTATTACTAGGCTTCAGTCTACAGTCTAGGTGACAGTCGACAACGAAAGATGCCATCCAAGTCCCACAAAAGCAGGCTATTATACTAAATGGGTTAGATGGAAATATTTGTCAATATACTATATAACTTTGGACCAGAACTAGTGTTTAATTAAAGATTATTTAATACAGCAATTCTCAACCTGTGGGGCGGGGCCCACTGGTGGGCCTCAGAGCATCATTTAGTGGGCCGCAGAGGCAGTGGTACAACCAAACGGTTCGATTGTTATTTGCCCAGTTACATTTAAAAATCACCGGATGTGTCCTGCCACTACTGGCTAACGTTCCCTCGGATGCAGTGGCACAAAATGGTTTTTGAAATGAAAAAAATTATGTGGGAGACAACCCTGTGGCGGCAAAAGCTCCAAAGCGTGCAGTGAGGAAATATGACTCTGACTACAATAAATTTGGATTGATTATAGCAAATAATGATGCCAAGCTGAAAACACAGTGAGTTAAATCCTGTCGCAGTCCAATATATATATATATATATATATATATTTCCATTTTTTGGTCATGTGAGTCTTTTATCATTTATTTGGGAAGGTGGTTCTCGGAAAGTTTTTGACAGAAATGGGCCTTAAGTTACAAAAGCTCC
This sequence comes from Hollardia meadi, assembly GCA_037974645.1. Classification (NCBI taxonomy): domain Eukaryota; kingdom Metazoa; phylum Chordata; class Actinopteri; order Tetraodontiformes; family Triacanthodidae; genus Hollardia; species Hollardia meadi. The sequence continues at coordinate 4,097,556 of JBBPCS010000672.1, forward strand.
CTGATTTAATATACAACATCCCATTGTAAAACTCAAATGAACGTGGTGGCACTACTCCAGATTAGTCAGCAGACACTGTGACCGCTGGTAATATTCTACTGCACCAGAAGGAAAGTGCTCTAGTGTCGTGTCTACATCAATACGTGTTGTTTTCTAATCAATACACCACAGTTTTTAACAAAAAACAAAACAAAACCGAAACATTTCTCTTCAGGTCGTCTCATATGATATTTGTATAACATGCTTAAAGGAAAATATGCGTCTTTACTTTCTCGCTGAGAGTTAGATGAGAACATCCATACCACTCTAATATCTGTCTGTTGAAAAGGCCTATGAAGCTAAACCAGGAACTGGTGAGCTTAAACCTTCAGTGTAGGACTTTAGAACGTCTATTACAGTTAAGGCCCTGACAAATGAGTTTACACAATGCTGATTAAGCCTATCACCGCCTGATAAATCTCTACTTTATAGTATACCAGAGTTTTTAAATCTGGAGTGGCCTATTTTGGAATTATATCAGCCTCTAGGTAAATACAATCTACTGTTCAAACTGTCTGCAGAACATGAAGGCTGTACCAGAGAAGCAATTGAATTCACAGAACACATCAACATGTGAATACCCAAGGGAAAATGTTATTGGGTTAACACTAAAGAAGGATTTCTCAGAGCTGCAAAGGCATATGTTGATGCCATGTACTACAACAACCCACCGAAGACAGCTAGTAGTCGTTGGCGGAAGCTCTGTCAAGAAACTTGCCACAACTATTGATTGTTTCTTAGGGTCTGAGCATACACACCATGGTATGAATTAGAACAGACTTTGGGGCGCCCAATCTTGAACATTCTTGTTGTTGGTTGTGTGCCACACTTGCAAGTGTTGCAAATAAAACTCAGAAAGACATTCTCTCAAAAGTTCTGCAACGCAGGTTTAAATTATAATATGAAAACTGGAAACAACCGGCTCTGTCCACCTACCAGCACCTCTAAGATCGCTAGCTCGTTTGTTCCGTATAACAGAAACGTCAATTTGTGTTTTTACGGGGAGTTATGAAGCGTTCGTGGCTGGACATAGTTACTTCCTGGAGAGGTGGAGCTAAGCTAGCTGTCTTTATGGAAACTATAAAATGTAACACTGTTGAAGGTTTGTCTTTGTATCAATTTTACTTTATTCAGCAGGTACACAACTGATCCTGTTGACCAACCTGTCACACTTTCATTCAAACAAAAAAAAAGAAGCTAATTAGCAGGGAAGCTATAAGAATATCCAGAATCGATATACAGGACTGTCAGTCGAGAGATATCTGACTACTCAAATCTATATGTCTGCTGTGCAACCAGTCCATTTCCATTGAATAATATTCTATCAATCTGTTATCAGCCCTCAAATGTGCAAATGGCTCAGAAGTCAGTTTCACCTCGACGTCAGATATGGACCAAGTTACATTCACTGAAGTACAGTTCCCTGGTTACTGTGTTTAACTTGTAGCTACTATATTTTACATGCTGTTCTATATGCTTTAACAAAACAAATTGTCCTGTTGCCCACATTCCTCTTTGTGTACTAACATTTTAGTGCAGCTGTATTTTATGCAAATCTATCATAACAGCAATACAAACTCCTGTGTAACACTAAGTTCCAGCACATAAGCTGTATAAAGTTTGTATTGGAGTGGATGTAATAGCCATGTACACAGTAAGCCGCAGCAGTGCTGGAGTATGTGTGATAATTAATTCCAAATGTTGCAGCCCCCAAATTAAAGCCAGTGGCTTCAGCACAAAGCATTCTGCGCTTATCAGCCCAAAACAGGTCAGCGTTCGATACCGCCTTTCATTCACCCTCCTCTCCTCTTCACCTCCCCTTTCCTCTGTGCCTCCCCCACATCCTCAGCTGACATCGGCTTGTCTTCCGCTAATCCTCTCGTTACTGAAAAGAGAAGGGGTGAGAGAGAGAAAGAGAGGTGGAGGGGAGTGGAGGGAAAGCAGAAGAGGAGTGGGAGATGAAGAGAGAGAAGGGAGGTGTGAAGAGGCAAAGTCTAAATTAAAGACGCGTTTCTCTAATAAAACCACTGCCTCTGGAATGCTGCGACTTGAAAAACAAGTGTGTGTTTGCCCTGATGCTACTGTATACTCTAAGCTTTCTATCTATACATCTAAACTAAAGGGCCACTGATATTTATCTCACTCCCCCGTCCTTTGCTGCATTTCTATCTCTCTCATATCTCTGTCTCTCTGCCTCACAGCATTGACTGCAGTTGAAGCGTGTTGAGATGGAACACATTATGAGCTGGCCTACATGGCTGGCAGCTGTGTGTGTGTGTCTGCGTGCGTGCGTGCGTGCGTGCGCATGTGTTTAAGTGTATTCTTGGTAAATAACTGTGTGCACGGTCTTGGGCAGTGTAAACAGTCGATTTACAAGGAAATTTGGAAACATAAACACACACATACACATCTCCGTGCGCGTGTGTATATTTCCATAAACTGTCTCAACTGCAAGTCATAACATGCAGTGGCATTTAGTTTGATTGGCAATGGCGAGTATTGACATGGATGAGTAAAATTTCATAGACTATTGCAGGAGATGATAATGAAAGCATAAGTTTGCACACTAAGCTGTAATGAAACCACACTGATATACAACCCATTAGAATTAAGTTTAAGTAATACCCACAGGTGATTTTAGCCGACCAAGCCCCACCCCCCCTTAGTTAATGACTAGAATTCAGGCCTGTTTTTTTCATGTTGTGAGACTGGATGTGATCATTTTCTAAAAGTCAAATGTAGGATTGCCAGTGTGCCAGACAGTGCTGCTTTAGTTCAGAAATGCCCAGAAGATAACTGGACATTTGGACATTGGAACATTGACTTTATATGATGTTAGACATGGCAAAACAAGGCCTGTCATCCACTGAATTCATATTTTTCTCATATTTCAATTGTCATTAAAAAATCGTGAAGAGGTTTATTGAACTTTTCAAATTTTCTCAAGAACTGTACATTAAAATAACTCAGTCAAATTTTTATGGTTATATTCAGGTATGTCCTGTCCCAGGTTGACAGTGATATATAAGCTGACCGTCCATTCAGTTTTTTATTATGATAATGGTTTCATCAAATCAACAGGACTTCAGTACAGTACAGTATACAGTAACAGTGTGAATAGAGCGCTTGCTTGACTGCATTTTGGCTAATTGCGAAAGTGCGATTTTCTACGGATGGCATGCCTTGTTTTGCCATATCTAAAATCATATAAGAGCAGGGTTTCAAAGACCCTTTATCCTGGGCTCAAGCAACACTGTCTGGCACACTGGCAATCCAACATTTGGCGCTCTTATAAATCAACAGATCCGGTATCAAAATATTTCCTTTATGTTTTGTAGTGATTTTATTTGTTTGTAATACAAAAATCGAACTTTTTTTTAAATTTAATTTTATTATTTTATTTTACTCATGACCATGAAAAAGAATCAGATCAATTTTAATTTTTGTATTTTAAAACAAAAATTTAATAACCACCTGTTTTTTGTGGTTTTTTTGTTATACACTGGTTTGTGAAAAGAAAACCAAAAAACCAAAAGATAATCTGACCGGAAAAACATATCTGTCAGATCTCATATAACAATTTTTGTATCAGTTGTTGCTGAGTTGTAAACCTCTGCATATCAAAAAGAGTAGGAAGAAGCCGCTACCATTAGCCTACCCATAAAACTCAGACAAACAAATCCAATCCATTCCTTACATTTTGTTCTTGTGTTTGCTTAAACTGTAAACTGCATCACTCTTACCCTTCCTCCCTGCACATCACTTCAACATGTGGAGAAATCTAAACCTTAACAGGGCCACCATGCATAGTTACAGCTAGCTGTCCAGGAGAGGAAGCACAAGCCTAATCGGCCATATTGAAAATACCTGTGTGAGTGTGCAGAGCCTTTAAAAAATAACAGTAAATTTGATAAAACATTCATATTAATCAATTGACCCTATGCTAAGTCCCACCCCTCAGACTCACAGACTGGCCAATCACAGCGTAGCACCAGCCAGCTCTTATGCATTCATTTCAGATTTTCTTCATTTTCAGGCTGGTTTTGTGAATTTCAACTAGTCATGGTTAAATGATGTGCCTGGTACATGTGGTATAATTATACCCAGAGAGGTTGAAAGAAGAGATATGTTTTTTTTCATTAAATCAATCATTAACTAGCACTTCTAGGCTACGCTATCTACTGAATATACAGTATACACATGCTGCTTTTGCTTTTTAATTTTTGCAACAGTGAATAAAGACCTACCCTGCTTTACAACAACAGTGGTGCTCCTTAAAAGGGAATTCTGGTGTTGTTAAACCTGGGTCCTATGTTTACATATGAAAGTGTGTAAATGACCAATGGATACAAAAGAGCCGTGACACGGGCTGCAATGGCTGCAATGTAATCCTTGTGGGCACCCTTGTGCCAGTCCCGACCTGCCAACCCAAAACATCGGTATTTGACGTCCTGGTAATGAGACTCAACATCAAAGTAAAATCCTTATTGTTTAACCAGAAACAACTGATATATTGAAAAAAAGGGAATTTTAACCATGTTGTAAACACACCTTTTTACGATCATCCAAACTTGACAGACACAAAATAAAACTCACCAAAAAACCTCTTTGCCTTGTCTTCCCGATGTTCCAACAATCTTTAACTCTCAGCGAGAGGGCAGACATCAGAGAAGCAGCAAGAAAAAACAGCGTGTATAGCCAAAATAATTTCACAAGTAACAAGGTGAATTAAGGGTTTTACCAAAACAGAGTTGGTGATTGTTGGAAAGAATAACAAAGACAGCAATTACATGTATTTTTTTAATGTCATTGTCTTCTGTCTCGATCGCCAGGTGATGTGGTGGTAACTTTAAAATCTGTAGGCTGTAGCTTCTACTTTATCTTCTAATTCCTGGATATATTCTTCACAAGCATATTGTAGACCCGTCTCTGCTTCTCTCTGAAGTCGCTTTTTTGTTTTTCCCAAAATCAGATAATATTTCTTAAGTGCAGTTAATGACCGTGTAGCCTCCATGCTAGCTCTGACAGCTTGACAGAGTAGCAGCAACGAACAAGAAAGAGGAAGATATTAGCAAAGGGTCAACTGAGCCCAAAATATTCTAACCATACTTTGTCCCCCCTTGAATGGGTTTAAGGGTAGATGAATCATTTTATTCCAAAATGTGCCTGCCAGGCATTCTAGGCTCATGATCGTGAGGTGGATCTGGGCCAGCTGTGACAGGTGTGTCCTTGTGGATGGAGGGAGTTCCTCCCAGGCGACGGGACAGTTGACAGATAAAGGTAGGAGACACAACACTGGCTTGTGGTTCCTGTGATCTTGAAAGCTCTCCTGTCCCTCTCTACTTCTCTCGTTGCTTCTCACCCTGCCTTCCTCTGCCTCGCACTTGTCAAACAGTAGAAACAGGCATCGCTGTGATGTACGAGCTTGTATCAACTTTCTACATTTAGACGCTTTGGGCCAACGTTATAATCAACATCTACTTGGCTAGATTCCCCTCTCCTGTAGTCCGGTCTTTTTCTGTCTTCACCAGTGTTGTAAAAAGTATCCAAAAGTCCAAAACTTGAGTAAAAGTGAAGACATTGTGCTAAAATATTGGCAAAAGTGAAAATCAGCCATACAAATATAACTTCAGTAAGTTAATATCAGAAGTATCTGATATTACATGTAGTTAACTATCAAAAGCACAAGTAAAAGTAAATTATACATATATTTGCATGTGTGTATGTACAAGCAAATACAGGTATATGTATATTTTACTGTGGATATATTATTGGTTAACTGATTATCGGCCTGGCCAACTATCGGATCCCATATTCAGCATTTTTCCGATTATCAGAATCAGTGTTTTGTTTTGTTTTGTTTTTTGCATGTAAAATTTATTTAATTTAAAAATGATGCAGCATGTAATCTGCAGAGTAATTAGTAACTAAAGTCATCAAATAAATGTAGTGGAGCAAAAAGTACAATATTTTCCTACGAAATGTAATGGAGTTGAAGTATAAAGTGGCAGAAAATGGAAAAACTAAAACACAAGGGGCTCATATTGTTACTTGAGTACAGTACTTGAGTAAATCTACTTAGTCGCATTCAATCACTGCTCTTCACCTCTTTCCTTCCTCTTCCTTGTGCTGTGACTTTGAGTGTCTGTGTTTTTCCAAAGTACACAGTGTTAGATGTTCAGACTCATGACTTTGTGGATGTATTTATGGTTGTGGATTTTCTGAGATTGTCCCTTGCGTGGTTTTCTCTGTGACCGCTGCTCACATAGTGGTGTGGATTGAGGAACATTTTCAGACATGCCAGGTTGGATATGGAGTCCTAATTATGACTTAGATGTTGATGTAAATGCTCTCTGCAAGTTGGACGCTGGAGTACATAGCCCTAACCATTTCTCCGCCATGAGTTTAAGCAAAATCTCATGACAGCACACACAATATCTCACACAGCCTACAGGCTAGACATGGCATACAGTCAATGCTACGACTCCCTATGCTGCATTTCCTTTGGTGTTTGCTCTTATGCACTGAGCCTTACGGCACCATGAGTGCATATAGCATGGGTAGCCGCAATAAGAGCTAAATCCCCGACCGTGTGAGTGTGTCAGTGTCAGTGAATCAATGCAGCCGCTCTCTTTTTTACCACATCTAACTTTGCCCCTCCCCCTCTCACTAACGTACACTCCTCCATCTTTAACGCCATCTTTTATTTCGTCTATCCATACACCAACTGAACCAAGCAGTGCATTAACAATGCCCTGCCCCAGAGAAACCTTCCACTACAACACACATACACATACACAGAGATTTCCCTCACTACCTACACAAAGTTCCAGTTGCTGTTGCCTGTACTCCTCTCTCTCTCTCTCTCTCTTTCTTGTCGTGATTCGTGTCGCTGTCTCTCTTCCCTCTGTCTCAATGTTGCTTACTTACTCTCCTGCCTTATGCTTAACTATACTGTAAATGTCTTTTCTGTTTTTCCACTGTATTGAGATTTTTTAGTTTCTATTATGGGTTTCCCATCCCCCACTTGGTCTTTTGATACTTTTCTGATGCATTATTCTGTCTCTGGGAACAAGGTACCAGACGCCTGACAATTCTTGTATCTTTTCTACCTCTATTCTTTATCATCCTTTCATCTGACATCATTCATACAGGTGCTACTTGTAGTATCTTAACATTAGCAAATCATTATCACATTAAGTTTGAGACCCGTCTGTCTGGCCCACAAGCAAAACAGGACCAAGAAGAGGGGGGGGTGCTGTGTTTGTTCCTGTTATTTTCTATGTAAACCCACACACCAGCAGCAGCAAAGTGTGCAGACAGAATTCACCACTGTCCTATTTTTCAGTGGTGAAACAGAAAAACAGCATTTTTGTAGATTAACTACATTGCATCTGCTCATTACATCTTCTCTTGTCTATGGTAGTATGTCTTCTTTAGTCTTGTACCTCTCACAGTGGAAAAGGAAGGCCTCATTGTTGGGATGTAAACATTTCCTGATTTCTATGACCCACAGTCCTTGTGTTGTAGAGATAATATTTAAAAAATAAATTAAAAAAAAAGACATTGGCTGGTAAGACCTAGTCAGAGAGATATTCAAGTGACAAATAAATGGAATAGATAAGCACACTTCAGATTCACTCTTTATATGCTGTATATTATATGCATGGGTGATGGTGTTGACAGCACACAGCTTCTTGTATTGTCATATGGTGATATTTGAAGAATCGCTTGCATGACCAAAAACAATTTTGTGAGACACAGACTGAAAAAATGAACAGATGAGTACAATGATTGTATTTTCATCAAATGTATTGATGACCATAATAACCTTTTGGAGGTTCCTTTTTTTTGTTCATTTATTATGTTTGTTATACATTTGGTGAGATTTGCTGGGCCTGTGATGGATTTTAAAAGGTACACATAATTGTATGATTTTCTTGATATATAAGATCTTTACCGCACCATTTCATTGGCTTTAAAAAAAACCCAACTATTTTTAATCAGAAAATGTAAGTGATGTCAACACTAAGCTAAGCTAGGCTAATTGACTGCTGGCTCTGGCCTCATTTTGATCATCTAATTCCCAGTAAAGAAATCAAAAAAGCATTTTTTAACAAAAGCGTCATTTGTTCACAGTCATATCATCAATGACATTTGACAATTCAGTTGCAAAATCTATCCTTAAAAGCCTTTGGATGGAAACTGTAAGTAGTCTGTAATTAAACTCTAATCTTAAAATATGAACTTCTAAACAAAGTCCAAATGAAGATGGCTTGTGCTTTAATGCAGTTAATACTATACTTAAAGGCATAACAGTAATGTTTTCTCTTCTTTTCCATTCCAATCCATCCCATTCTCCTCCAACCTTTTTTCCTCTTCACCCCTTCTCTTTGATTCTCCCTCCCATCACATTCTCTCTCCCTCCATAATCTTGTAAACTCCACCTGCAGAGGAACCGTCGGGACACTTGCAACTTTGACAAGGAGTTCACCAAGATGCCGGTGGACTTGACTCCGACAGACAAGCTAGTCATCATGAACCTGGACCAGGACGACTTCCTCGGCTTCTCCTACACCAACCCCGAATATGTGGCTCCTGCAAATTAACACCCACTCGATCGGACTGATGGACTGGTAGAAAAAGAGGCTTCAGAGCAGATAGGAAGGCGCTAAAAGTCCAATTATTTTGTGTTTGTTCAGTAGATGTCTGCTTTCTTTTTACGCCACACTGGGGTTTGTCCAATATTTCAGCATAAGAACGGTATCGCATCACCAAACATGCACAACGGACCGGATACCAAAGATTTGAAGAATTGTATCAAAAATGCTCTCACTGTCAAAATGTGTTTTTTATACAGGGCAAAAACATGTGTGTCATAAAAATATTAATACCCATAGACTACAATTGACTAATTATATACACAATGCATTACAATGATACGGGCAGCCTGGACACCATACTCACCACCCCAGTCTTGCTTGCCAGCTGAACTAGTGCTCTCTTTTCTTAATTGTATGACAAAGTTATAATAATAATAGGAATTTGGTTTTCTCTGTTCATTTAGTCTGCTTAAATGCTAAAACAAGCCTAACCTATTTTGTTAATTGGAGCATTGTGAGACATTTTCTAGTGTTTTTACACAAGTTTAACTGCATCATTGTGACATCTCAAACCAAACCATGTCAGGAGGGGAACTAATCGCTGAGATATGATATGACAGAAACCCATGTTAACCGAGAATGAATGGATACAAGCAGCAGACTAAGTCCTGGTATAGTTAAAATGCCATTCACGAGTAATGTTGAAAGCAGCAGTCAATTTCAACATAATTTTTACATGGTATTCTGGTCCTAATTTTGTCCCCTGTCAATAATGGATAAATGATAGTGTTAAGTTTTAAAAAGGGGGACATGGAGAGATGAGACCAAACCGAACAGGAAACACACCCTGGCCGCTTTTAGATAAGCAAAAGATCACAAGCGGACGAAATTGTCATGATGTTAGCAGTTTTATTTTTTTTGATATTGTTACTCTCATCACTTTGTAAAACTGTTTAGGAGTTAAAAAAAAAAAAAAGATAACTTCCTCAAGCTAACAAACTGCATCCACATCTGCATATTCTGCAGTCATTTCAACAGAGTGTGCAGGCTTTAGCCATCTTAACATGCACCGTGAGGAGCACTGTGTATCCGTGTCTTGACCATTGTTGCCTGTTTCAGCTGGCCTTTACACTGCCATGAGTTGCACCATGGAAGTGCTGACATACTCAGACTGAGCGTCTCCAACAGGGCCATCAAAGAGGAATATGCCTAATGAGTCAACTTCACAGCCTATCAAACCTTTTCATCCTTCTCTCCCCTCTTTTTTTACTCCTTTGGCTCTTGCCTTCTCCTTTCTCCCTTTTCCCACATCCCCCTGTTGTCTCCTCCTTTTATTAATGTTTTTTTTTGTTTGTTTGTTTTGGCTCTAATCCGTACTTCTGACAAGGCCTCACTGGGAGCCTAGTATGATGTGGTGTCACAGAGTTGGCAATGCGGCAGTCACTGGAGGAGAATGCACACACACACACACACACACACACATGCAGATGCTCTCACATTGAATGAAGAGCTGCTTTGACAACCCCCAAGTGGGTGATTTCACAAACAGCAATAATAACAACAGCAAATGCTGTTCTTCTCCATTATTTTTTTAGCACTTCCTTCTCCTAACCCATCTGTGCATGGATGTGTTAGTGCTGTGTTTCTGTGCATATATTAGCACATGTCCATATGCTTCAATATATGTATTAATGTGTGTGTGTGTGTGTGTGTGTGTGTGTGTGTGTGTGTGTGTGTGTGTGTGTGTGTGTGTGTGTGT
>JBBPCS010000672.1:4126306-4137838 GCA_037974645.1 Hollardia meadi
TACTGATGATGTGTTGCACCTTAATGCGTCCAACTGGAACAGCTAAGACTACAATTACCTCATGAATAAAGAGAGTAGTTCTCTCCAACAAATCCCATGAAAAGACCAAAACCAACAATGAATTGACTACTACTACTAGCAGGTGTTGTTTGTGTAGTCAAAGCCTGATATATCTTCTTCTTCTGTGGGTTTGTTTTAAAACAAATAGTATTTAACTTTCTCCTGTGGAACAATGATGATCTGAACTGATCAGTGTTTCTCCTCTGCAGGAACATTCAGAGGTGTGTGTAAGAAGATTGACCACTTCCCAGATGACGCTGACTACGAAGCAGATGCTGCTGAATACCTTCTCCGTAAGTCTGATACGATCGCAAGCACGAGGCGTGTGCTTATGCATACATACACCTGTTGTAATATTCACAAAAGCCTTAGATCTTACTGGCCTCTGACCGCACGTTACCCTGGCAAAAGTATGCAAGGAGCTCTAAATGAGCCATGTGCACATGATAATTTCTCAACCTATTAACAAGCTATTTTTAGGATCAAATTATTTTAGATTTTATCTCCTACTAAGAACCACAGAATTTATTATTTTGTTCCATCCACTATTTCAATAATAGAAATGTAAGAAAACATTGATACACTTGAATAGTGCAATATTTTTGTTTTGTGATACTGTATCGATTCTCAAAAACACTGTATCAGTTTTTGATTAATGGTAAAGAAAAGATTCGTGGCAGCGGTTCATTTTGTGTTGTGTTTAAACCTCCGACAGCTAGATGGCAGGGTTGTAATCTCTTAAGCCATGAGTCTGCCTCTCTAACATAACTAAGTGAGGTGAGACTGGAAGAAGTAAGCACATATCGCTGGTGTAAACACAAAGAACACAGACCTATGAAACAATATATCACCTTGCTTACAGTATCACAATATATATTTGAATTGTAACCCCTGTATCGTGATATGTATCATATCGCCAATTCTTGCCAATACGCAGCCCTATTCAATAATGTAAAAACCACTAGAGTACAGTCACAGGTGACAACTTTTTTAAGAACATCATTGTAGGTCAAGGTCCCAACCTTGATGTGGAGAAAATATGGGATATATAAAAAGAGCACGTCACTGTCTCACTGCATTAGTTAACAAGGCCCTAATGTTACCTTAGCTGGTCGTTAAAGAGGCTTTTTAGAGCAGACAAATGCTCAATTGACAAGGATTTTTATGGAGAGAATTATTGAGTTGTGTACAACCAGCACAGAGGATAACTGTCTCATGTAACATTGGCTGGCAAGAATGAATAGTAGCTAGTAGATAAGCAGAGAGGGTATAATGGAGAGAATGAGATATAAACAGGTGGCAGGGTTTTATCAGCAAATACATGACAAAAATGAGGGGGAAAAGGGTTGGGTGAGAAAATGGAGAAAGAGAGAGGAGGGAGCACCTTGTTATTTCCAGAAACAGTAATAGGACAGAGGTAAACAGGATGCAGCCACAGAGGTATAGGGAGAGGATGGTTTAGTGGAGAGAGTCCACAGAGAGGAGGGGGAGGCTGTCTGTTCTCTCTTCCGCAGTAAACACAGAGTAAAGATGGACGGTGAAAGAAAATAGCAACAACAAAAAAAAAAAAAAAGAGGGAAGATGTGCTTCTTTTTCATTGCTCCACTGAACACAGAGCAACTTCCCCAGAGGCAGCCAGTTAGATTGCAGGCCTCGGAGCTGGCCAGCCAATAGAGAGCAGGGACCTAGTGACCGGCATTTCATATAGCCCAGGGGTGTAGGCCACAGGGGCGGGGCTTATATGCTCGGTCGTGCCATGCCACTGGTCACTGCAGCTGTCAGTTATGCTGCGAACGTTTTGGAGACTGAAGCGTTAAAAAAAAACAGATTAAAATTCAGACACACAAATGCATATATGTTACGTACTGGATGATTTCAATCGTCAGCTAGAGAAGCAGCTCAGTTCTGCATGACGAGCTGTTTGCAAATATCCTTCAGTATGGTATCGCATCATGTACACATATGGGGTTCTGACAAATATTTCACTCCTCCTGCAGCCTCGCTTTCGTTTTCATCTTCTCCGCTATTCATTATTGTTGCCTTGCATATGTCTCAGTGTGACGCTCCATCTGTCTTGGTTTTTGTCCATCTTTTCCCTCTACATCCATCTCTCTCTCTCTCTCTCTCTCTCTCTCTCTCTCTCTCTCTCTCTCTCTCTCTCTCTCTGTCTCTCTCTCTGTCAAGCGAGGCCTCTGAATGCTTTAACATGTTCTGGGATCAGACTCAGTCAAGCATGTAGCAGCACACTGACCCATGTGTTTGGGCATGTTTGTGTATGTGTGTGTGACACATTTTTTCATTCTTGTATCTCTGTCCTCCTGCATACTGACTCTGAAATGAAACAATGACTATGAGGTTAAAGTACTGACTGTTGGGGAGCCGTATAGGTATATCTCAGCAGGTTTATGTTAACTTGTCCAGTTTTGATCCTTTTAGAGATATAATATGAAGCATTCCCCCATTAAAACGTCACTACTAGACCTTTGCTGTATATTTTTTTGAGTTGTGTACTGACATCATCGAAAATGTTTCCCACAATGTTCAACCCCAGAGTGATTTTATTCAAGGTAATGGCGTGTTTCATTTAGTCACCTGTCGCTATAACCTCCTGGAGAGAGTGAGAAATGAAGTCCACAAACGTGACTAAACGTAACGTGAACAAAACTTTAAAGCATTACCTCGTCTGTGAACATTACTGCCTGAGTCACGTCAGGTAGATTTTCATCAGCAATGATCCCACGCTTCTTCTGTCTTTTATTTTGTTTTGATTGAGAGACCTCTGGCTTCGGGAACCAAATACTGTGCATTTAAATAAAGTGGAGTGAGAGCCACAATACCTACACTGTTCACTTAATATTTTGCTGTGTTTTCATTTTTTATTTTTTCTACAAATATTATTTGATTGTATACCTTCTTTCCTTCATTTGTGTCCAGGTGCTGTCCGTGCCTCCAGTATCTTCCCCATCATGAGTGTGGGTCTGCTGTTCCTGGGGGGGCTCTGTGTGGCCGCCAGTGAGTTTTACCGGAGCCGACACAATGTCATCCTCAGTGCAGGAATCTTCTTCGTCTCTGCAGGTTTGTCTGCACGCTGTGTGTGTGTCTTTGTGTTCGAAATAGAGTTTCTTTCCTCTTTCCTTTTAGAGTGGAGTGGTAATTAGTCATTAGTGAACAGTGAAAAGTACCGTAGGTCCTGTGTATAGAGCAGGGACATGTAGTTCTGCACTAAATGACACATCTTTTACATACTGATGCTACATATTGTACATCCTAACGGGTGAATTCATACAGTCTGTTGTCATAGGAACGTCCACGTTATCCAGGTTGATCAAGATAGCTGCTGCCCTGTCCTGCATTTTTTGGGTTGTTATTCAGAAAAACACTCATTGCTTATAGATGATAAATTACCACTTTTCAGCCTGAATTTTAACCATATTGACTGGATATGTTTTCTATTTGTATTATATTATTTATTTTGTTTGCTAATGTCACTGATGACCAGACGGAGAGGCGCAACAGGGGTGCAACAGGCCCGCATTGAACGGGCTCTGTAAAAGGGGCTAAGATAAGATTAAAGACAAGATTAAAATGTAATTTAAAAATAAAAAACTTTAACAAAATCCTTTATTTTTTTTAATTTACTTTAAAAAGAGCAGGCCAGCAGCAACAGGTAGGGCTAGCAAGCTAACTAGCTAAAAGCCATATGCCTTGCAATAATAAACAACCAGACGTAACTCCTGTGCAGCTAACTTATTTGGCATGCATGTGGTGGCATAAAAACGCTTTGTTTATTTGTCCTTCACATTGCCAGCAATATGAGTTTGATTTGATTTGGTATCAAAAGAAATCTGGATGTATACTTTAAATTAATTCTACAGAACAGTAGAACTAATAGGCCTTAGAGATTTTCTGCAAAGCTGCATTCTTATTCATTCCACCTGTGCTTTTTATCAGTGAAATAAGTTTGACTAAAATGACAAGAAATTACTGATTTTGGCGAGACCATATCGACTGAAATGTTCAATATAATCTGAAAAAGGCCTAAAAGAAATAAACTTACTAAAAAGACCAAAAAACTTAAAACAGTTTCCTTTGACTAAAACTAGATTAACACGGTAAGGTTGCCTGTCACAATATGTTAGAATGAATTAACGTTACATAAATACTGAGAGCAGCACAGTTTGTCCAGGAGCTTATCAATAATTCAATAGTGATCATTCAGGAACCACTACCAATTTATTTATACCCGTCTCTAGTGTACTCTGATGTTCATCTCCATGACTACGCCGTTAAACACAATGTAGCAGCCATCTTAGCTACAGTACCAACCAAATGTCTTAAAATACCAGGACCTGATAGGATGAGCTTAGCAGGTTTAACTATGTTCAATGTTGAGGAATTTAAATACAAGGATGCCTGCTGCATTTGAGATAGCAACACGCTGTGTGTGTATGTGGGTGTCTATGAGTGTTTGTAGTTGTGTTACTGTGGAGCCACTTTAAACAGAGGAGATGCAGCACTCAAATATTTGTAGAAAAAGCCCGTCGGGCATCTAAAGCACACAGAAGTGTCCGTATGAGAAGCCAGAGTGTATAAATTGACCACAGTAGCTGATTAATCAAACAGCAAGAATACCACGATGCTGTTGTGATGCTCTGTGAGGGTGTGTGAGTGTAAACAAATACATACTCACACACGTAATCTATCACATTAATGCTGACACTCTCATAAACACACACACACTTGTGCTCTTGCCTCTTTCACACACACACAAAAGGGTTGTAATTGCTGTTTAGTGGGATGTGTAGGGTCCCATTGGGTTTTGTAGTCAATTCATGGAGCCAAATTGGTAATTATTTACCACAATAGTATGGGGCTGATTCTGGTTAATTACAGCTGGCTAATTGTCCCCATTCTGTGCATTCCACCACACTGCATGAGCACTGTATGCCGGACTAATGATATGAAATAAGAGAGCGCAGCTGCGTGCAGTGACTCTCTTCAACGTTTCTATCAAGCTCCACTCCTCTCTGATACTCACCTCCCATTACTTTGCTTTATTTCATTTGGCTTTCGCACCGTCACTCCTCTTCCCTACCCATTCCTCTCAACATTTTTTCTTTCTTAGATTTTCATTCATTTATGCTCTCAGTAATCTGCCACGTTTTTCGTTTCTTGATTTTTTGTTAGGGTGTCCCAATCAGGATTTTTGGGGCTGATCACTGATTGCTGGAAGCAGTATCTACCTGTATAGTTGTTAGTTAATTAGTTGGTTTGTCATTTTATAGTCTGTCTGACAGAAAAGCATTCGAGCCTTGAAGCACATTATGACATTATAGCCATGCATAGGGAAACTGTGTCACATTTTTATCGGGTCAGCTCATCTGATCGGCCACCAATCAAACTATTTAGAACGAATATCAGCCGATAATGATCAATTGGAGAACCCTTATGGTTATCAGACATGCTCTGGATGAATTGTAAAAAAAAAAACTAGCTTTCCATATAGTTTTGGTGTTTTGGTTTATGACCAAATGTCTGCAACTAATGATATTAGTTGCCAACAAGCTAAAATAAGATGTTGATTCTGGTGATCATAAAACCTGATAAACATTGTCATTGTGAGAATGTTCGCATGCTGATGTTAGCATTTAGCTCTAGCACTGCTGTGCCAAAGTCAGAGTGCTGTTAGCATGACAATAGATGCATAGTCTTGTGTTTTTATTGGTTCTTGTGAATTACTATTTGTCTGTGCTTTGTATTCATTGACTGAGCAATCTCTGTCTCTTACAACTTTTGACATTATGTGCTATTGCATTGTTTTCGTTTGCATGAGTAGGTCACACTCAGCACCCCCATCTCTTATTATCTTTCTCTCTTCTTCCAGGGCTCAGTAATATCATAGGAATTATTGTCTATATCTCAGCCAACTCGGGTGACCCAGGCCAGAGCGACAGCAAAAAGTCCTACTCCTACGGCTGGTCCTTCTACTTTGGCGCCCTCTCCTTCATCATGGCAGAAATGGTGGGTGTGCTGGCCGTGCACATGTTCATCGAGAAGCACCGCAAGCTACGGGCCAAGTCCCGCACCGAGCTAATCAAGAAATCTGCCTTCAGCCGCATACCCTCTTACCGCTACCGCTTCCGGCGTCGCTCCAGTGTGCGTTCTTCCGAGGCCCCCAGCCGAGACGCCTCACCGCTGGGGAAAAGCGGCTACACAGGGCCTGCTGCCTCCGAGATGCCAATGTACACGCTGAACCCACGTGAGCCAGGCAACGCTGGCACCAAACCTGGCGGCGGCATGGGTGGGCTGCTCAACTCCGAGAGGGAGTTCCTCCAGAGCAGCACGCTCACTAAAGACTACAACAAAGACCCCAACCGCAGGACCACGCCCGTCTGAGAAGTGCTGGCTGCAGATATCGCCCAATCAGAGTATCAAAGAGAAGGATGATGAGAAATACAGGGGAAGTACAGGCAAAAGCGTGGGACACGCAGGGATACGGGGTGGGAAAATGGGGTTTGATAAACTTTGACTGTGAACTGTGAACTTTTAGCCTTTGAACTGTGAATCCTGAGCCCTGTGACAGTTTCAGTGGTGTAGCAGGGTCGGTGTTGATGGAGAAGTTGTTCCCAACTCTACCACATATCACTGTAGTTATAGCTGTAAATCCTTACATATGAAGTCACACTCAATTTATGTTCCTGAATTGACTTCCTGGCTTTTTCAAGGGGAAAAGAAATGAGATTGACCCAAGTTTAAAAGCATATTGCAAGTGGTTTGCCGTTTGGGGCAACTTCTCCTAACAAATGAAAATAATGTGAACTAAAGGAGAAGAGGAAGGAGGTGAGAGACTCTGTGTGATCTTTGACCTTTTGACCTCTGTCCTCCTGACCTTTCGTACAGCAGCAGAGTTGGATCAGTTCAGGGAACAGCCTCCGAGCTGTCATTCTGATTACGAGTTAAAAGTGCGAAAGTTAACACCTCATAATCGCGATCGATTCACTTTCAGTTCCGCTGGATTCAAAATATGAATTGAAGATGCAGTTTGTCTGTTTAATGGCAGCACATTTGTGGCACTGGTTATTATTTTCTAAACATATTGTGTATATATACTCCTTTCATATCGATTAACTGATTGATATAATCATGGAAAAGCTGCCTTCATAATTGACTGAACTGAATCTGAATTGAGCTCATTCTTGCTAACATTTACCCCCATCTCACTGATCCCAGGTCAGTTGTTCAACCTGTGTAGTGGTTTTTGATGATGTACACTGACTACAGATCAGCTGTTAGGGGGGGAAAAAAGGTGTGACTGAACTAAACTAATGATTTTAGATGATAATGTTAGATCATCATTGGTGCTTCCTTTAACCCCTTTTTCCAGCCACACACGTCATCTCTGGATTTACTTTTTCACCTAAAACTTAAAAGAGATGATGATATTTGTCTGTGTGTCTACATTCACTCATCACCTCTCACCTTCCACATTTTTCTGTGTAGCCCCATAACTCACCTCACTGCCGCCCTCGAAACCCCTCTCTCTTTCTCTTTTAGGTCCTGTCTTCCGTTGGTGACGCTCATATAGACTAGTTATGTTTTCTGGAGGTTGTTGGTTCAGGTTGCTGTGGAGAGGAGACTACTGAGCTGTGAATATGCTTTAAGGCAGAGCCAAATAGACATTAATAAACAAACAGATGGACATTTTTGTTTGCCCACTACCTCTTGATGAATATCATTCAGATGAATTTAACATAAAGTTGTCTTTTCTTGCCAATTGTCGAAATTTCAGCTGCAGAAATAAACACTGAGCAAATTCTCACTTCAGTCTAAAGTACACATCTCTCTTATCCAACGGAGGATCTGTTGGAAGCAAGCTTAAAGATAGATAGATGGGATTGGAGGAAGCCCCATGCATTATTCAGAGGATCTGTGCTCCTTCCATCCAGCTGTCACTCACAGCCTCTCCTCGTCTTTATCTTCCTCACATGTGGGCATACTGTAAACACAAACACACACAAGCTCATGCACATCTCTCACATGTCTCCTACATGTACATGCACAGACAGCCATGGTCCCATCATATTTCAAACACCTGTTCAGTTCTCAGAGACAATACATTTCCATTTATCTCTCTCAGACATATAAACATAAAAATACCAAATGATAGATTGAACATACTGTACATTGGGCAGATGTGAGCTTAGATATGGTCAAGATTAAAGTTGGTGCACTCTCTGACACTGTATACTGTGTTGGCACCATTTTGTATTAACTTCCAAGTGTTTAAGTTCTTTGCCACACATGAACATGAGACGACGCACTTGATTTATTTTGGGGAGTTTCAACACAGACTCTCCTGCCTCAGTGACGAGTCCTTAGTTTTGCAAGACAACAGAAAAATAGGGAAAGGGCTACTTTATGTATAGGAAGAGCAACAGCAGGCTTGAATCCTTGGATTATAGATTAATGAGACAAAAACGCAAATGAGGCTTTAGAAAGTTAGAGTATCAATTGATGGCGTTCAGGTGAAGCTTCTGAGGTCTTAGGCATCAGTGGCTGTGAGATATATGTTTCTAAAAAATATAATAACGCAATCTAAATAAGTCAATTACATAAGACATTAAATACTGTATCTAAAACACATTATCAGGCTTTATTTTGCTTTTGAATTATAGACTATTTTTGCACACAGTTCACACAGTTCTCCTCAAGATCTCCCAACAGTCAGTCTGTCCAATGTAAATGTTGGCAAGGAGGTAAATCTAGGCTTTTACAACACACAGGCAGCACTTGGCAACACTTCACTACAGTGAGTGCAGGATATCACATTAAACCATTTATCACGTCACTATACAACACCTGATCACACATACATTCAAGGGTAAGGTTTGTGACAGAGTGAGAAGGAGGCAAAAATAGCCATAAAAGTATGAGTAGCTAGTATAAATGTTAACATTTTTCTTTGTCTTTACCTCCTGAAGCCACCAATGCACTGTTTTGTACAAGCTAAATATGAAACAACACCAAGCTGATACCAGTCACACCACTACTTAGAGAGTTATTAATATACCCTGATAATAAAAGATGTTTTAAACCTCAGTCATACTGTTTAATTTATGACGCTGCTGTTTTATCCTCTGTCTTTTTTTTGCCATAAAGGGAGCTGAAAGGGACAAATGTGCATCACCACGGACTTGCTCTTGCTGTCCTCCACATGTAAATATTAATTTTGCAAGCTAACTACAACATCAGCAGTTGTCATGGGCTGTGAAAGGGAAAAAATGCTTTTCTCAAAGGAAGGGCTTTTAATTTTT
Source organism: Hollardia meadi (assembly GCA_037974645.1). Taxonomy (NCBI): domain Eukaryota; kingdom Metazoa; phylum Chordata; class Actinopteri; order Tetraodontiformes; family Triacanthodidae; genus Hollardia; species Hollardia meadi. Next base: position 4,135,681 of record JBBPCS010000672.1, read on the forward strand.
AAAGGACAGGAACACAAAAGGGCTTTTTATGCTCAGCGCTGCGGCAGCATCGTTTTAAGGGTGTTATGTTGGAAGGAAAAGGCAAAGTACATTTGCACAGGAACAACCGTTTTTAAACCAGCTGAATAGCTAACTAATGTTATAACACGCTTCTTGTAAAAGACAAGCCAAGCTAGAGAAAACGCAAAGACTGTACTCTTCTACTCATGTTAGCTACAGGTTAGCCTTTAGCTGCTTATTTTTATTTCTATTTGCCAACTTTAGCTTAGATGGGTGACCTTCTTAAGTAATTAGAGATGAAGAATATTGCCTTAAGCAGAGGTAGGATAATTTAGGAATCATTTGAGTTTGCTTAATGATCAAACATATATTAGCAGACATACTTGGTGCCAAATATTACTCAAAATGTTTCCTGTATATCAAGGCCTCCAGGTTAGATTTAGATCATAGGTTTACTGCTCTAACTACTCCTTTTCGCATAAGATTTCCTGCAGTATACTGAATCAGCAGTAGTAGCCATGTAGCTCAGCACATCAGAGGCCCCTCAGATCCTGAGGGTCTGTCGGGGGTCAGGGTTCAAAACCGCTTCCATGAGCCATGTCAGCATTGACCTTTCAAACCATGCATGCCATATCCATCTGCTTCCAGTGCTTACATTTGCTGTATCTCTAATCGAGTCTCAAATGGCACCCTAATCTCTATCCTCTGTATGGAATACTGGACTGCTACATTTAAAACGCCTTACAAGGGTGTGTAGGCCCATAAGCTTGTGCTGTGTTTAATGATGTTTACTCCAATAGAGCGCAGGGTGCTTTTTGAGACTACACCTCTGTCTATCTCTTCTTACCGCCATACAGCTATGATACTCTGATATCAACAACAAATAATTGTATTATTAGTAAAGAAAAAAAAACTACTTGAAAGGTGCCACTGTGCAGAGGATGACAAACTCTGTCACATATTATGGTTATTAATCTATTAATGGGGGGGGGGGGGGGGGTTGATCGAAGGGAGAAGAGTTGGGAAGCAGGGGTCATAGTCTTTGTAATATTATATGATTCTAGTTTCATTTTCTACTTTGATGTGGTTTGTGAGATTGTGTCGTTTTAATCACATTTGAAGCCTCTGACAGGAGGGAAGGAAGAGACAGTGAAGTACTCGGACGATCTCTCATGGACACGAATCTCACCTCACTGGTGCCAGAGGTCACTTTACAGATTGTCAGTGGGGCAATCAACACTGAAAGTGCAATACACACATACATACATACATTCAAAGTAAGGTTTCTACACTTTTGAGGACCTATTGACCCGATGCACTACAGGCAAAAGTTCTCAAAAGTTCAGTTCAGTTCATACCATAGATTTGGACCCCAACCTCTCCAACAGTGTCTCCAAAAAAAATTTTTTTTTTCATTTGCAAATTTACCATAATGGATTGTATTACATGGTACACTTACAGTAAGTATTCTTTAAAACTTAGAGCTGGCAACTTCATGTACTGCCAATATGTTCCGATCAAAAAAATCAAACAATGTAGTATAATTGGGAATTAGAAAAGTATCCAAAATAGAGCACCTTAAAGGAGCAATTTGTATGATGTTGAGTCTTATACCTGGGTCGTCAAATACTGACACTTTGGGTTGGTAGGTCAGGCTTCTTCCTTTTCACTGTTACTCTCTTGGCACTTACAAATTAAAACTAATTTAAGAACAACACATTGAGGCAATTTGATGCTCCAAAGACAGCCTTGAGTATATATTAATATTGTTGTTAAATTTAGTTTAAAAACCAGCAAGTTAAGATGTACAAATAAAGATATTAATAATTTTTTATGAATAAATTGCTGTGAAAAGTGGCCACCAAAACATATCTATGAACCAACTTCTTCAGAAATCCAAAACACACCTATATGGGTGTGATATAGGTCCTCATAAGTATAGAAACACAAGAACACATCGCATAGCAGTACACATGATCACAAGCATATACACATTATGCACACACGAACATAAACATACACAAATACTGTGCACAATCGCATCTTCAGCTGTGCCCAGAGTGGAAATGAGTGTGTCCTGTTAAAAGAAAAATTACTGTGTCATGTTTAGAAAAAACATTGTAAGTGTTTTTGGGAGGGGGGGGGGGGGGACTAAAAA
>JBBPCS010000672.1:4147851-4158359 GCA_037974645.1 Hollardia meadi
AGCCAAATTTTCTATGTGCCCCCCCCCCCCCCAGTACAATGGTTTTCCCATTTTTACATGCAGCTGCAACAGATCACTTTGACCTGTGTGTGTGTGTGTGTGTGTGTGTGTACACCTGCACATTTTTTGCATGTATGAAAAGGGACATATAAAACATTACATTGTAAAAAATGTAAAATTTATAGATATATAAATATTGAAAACAATAAAAAAAACAACATGCTTCTATGTGTGTGTGTGGGGTGGGGGTGGGGGTGTTCACATGTCTGCAATTGCATAACTTTATCCCAGCCAGTAGCCTACTGTGCAGGTAAATGTGGGCCCATGTGTATGTGTACCTGATTGCATTTGTTTACCCAAGTTAAGAGGGTCTATTTTTTGCAGTTGAACTTGCGCGCATGTGTGTGTGTGTGTGTGTGTGTGTGTGTGTGTGTGTGTGTGTGTGTGTGTGAGTCAATGATTAAACCTTGGCCTGTACTATATACATTGCTCTGCCTGTCAAGGTGACTGCCTTGTTACAGACTATTACCAAACTCCTTTGATTTCACTGCCCTCTGCTTTCCCTACTACACCTATTCATATATACACACACACTCAGCTGGGTTTGGAAGTTGTAGATTTATCATTCATTGTGACAAGCAGCCAAAAAGTAGTTTTCTGCCCTTTCAAACACATGTTCCGGTTACTATCTTGTATTAGTCTCTGGGCCTTTTAAAAATAAAAATTGTAAGGTAAAAAATATACTTTTTATCCTCTTGATGTTACCACAGATGTAATTCACGTTTTACTCATGCTGGGGACCTGACACCGAGCAGAGCTGTTTTTGCTCTCCTCTGTACTGTTCTATTCTTCTCTGTCTTGCTTTGTTCAGGTTTTTACCATGGCTGTCTCTGGACTTTTCTGTTTTGTTACGGTCTACCAGCTTAATCTAATGCTAGTTTGCCTCAGTATATTGTGACGCATGAGTGGACACTGACTGAAAAAGCCAGACAAACTCCCAGACCTTTATATACTGTAGCTGACCTGACTTTTAATTCACCAAAGTTTTGTATCTTCTGTTATATCTTCTATCAAAACATGTTATTATTAACTGACAGTCATGTAAGCTCTGGGGTTTTATATGCACGCATGTGTCTTAGTGCCCCAAACTACCTGCTATCACGTCAGCACACCCTGTCGTGTCCCATGCTTTTCTAGCAATCTACATATACAGTTGAATTGTGAGATTTGCAGTTGGAGACAAGCTATATTCTATATATATATATATATATATATATATAGAATGTGTTTCAATTAATTTTTCTGAGAAAAAGCATGACTCTGCTGTAGACTCTTAGTTTTGTTCGATGATCTAGCTTGCGTGTTTGGTCTCAGAATTTGAACTGTAGCTTGGCTAACATCCTTTAACATTAACGTCTATGATTGCACCCAGTCTTAACCATCACTGTTAACACTGCTATATTCATTTACATAACACTGTAGGCTACATGACAACTACATGTGAGTGAGGTGTGGTGTTTACTGGCTGTTTACTGGTAGTTTAAAGACCATTTTCCTACATGTAATACAAAATTGGCAATGGAACAACAACCCTTTTTACATGCATTACTCGCCAGATATCCTTCCTGTCTGCTTGAGTTTGTTACAAAAGAATAATAATGCTTTCAAGGTTTCATTCTCATCATCATACATCCTTAATGTGTCTCACCTTGTATTTATGATTTGACATCTGGAAAACAGAAACTTCAAACAAGTGAAGGCAAGAAGAATCCCAAATAACAGACACACACATTGGAAGGACAAGGAATAATTAATTCAGTATTTTCCCACTTGGAGGCCACTTATATCTGAATACTTATACTTGTTTATATAGTGTTTGATACCTGGTCAAATAATTACTTGGCAGAAGATGAACTCTACTCCTCTCTCCCTCACAATCAAATACACACAGATAAGGGAGGTAATTTGTTCGCAAGGATGGGGGTTGTTTTTGCCATTGGTGGGTCAATGGTCATGGCTTTGCACACACATATTGCCGGTCTTTCCAATAAGCAGCAACAGCCTTTGTCTCGTTGGTGAAACGTTGGCAGATTCCACTCCGTATTTGTTTCTCTTTCTCTCCTCTCTTGTCTCTGTCTCTTTTTTAAAAACTCTTTTCAGAGTTGTTTTCTTACATAAGAGCCAAAGCCACACAGGGGTAGGCAAGACAAGCTTTTGGAAGCAGTGGAGAGATGCTGGAATCCTTCTTGTGTTTATGAGTCTGCATGTGTGACATATATTTTCAATACCCCATTCTATATTCAGGAGTACACTCAATTCGTATATACAGGGGGAACAGAATGACCCAACCGCACACACCGGGTCAATTACCTTAGCAAATTATTTAAGTCTTGACACAAAGAGAGTAACATTTCCCATTGTTGTGTATGGAAATTAATTGCATGTTTTTAGCTAAGAAAAGTCACAGCACACCACTCACACCACGTAGAAAAAATTACAGAAAACAATTAGTGTGCCCATGTGCATTGCCCAGCAGGCACACTAAATAATGACATTCATAACTTGGGAAAGGCGTTCTTATTTCACTTGATTTCTACTCTACAGGGAGATGAGAAACACTTACAGACTGTCTGTCTGACAGTCGATAAACTGGCACCAAATATGCTGGTATGTTATGTACTATATTTTACTATTATTGTGTAGGTTTTTAGATATTGCACACATTTTGTGATCTTTAACATCGCAAAGAAATTCTTGGGATAGATTTCTCCCAGAACAATGTATGAAACATCAGTTCATGGGAATGCCAAGTCAAAATTACAGTTTAGTTTGAATTCCCGAGACTATTCTGAGTGTTGAATGTTGACTAGACAACAGCTGTAGCTACATAATTAAAACTTACATATGGTAGATATTTTATGAGCTCATTCCATTATTTGTTAGATTCAGCAAGTTTAATTTGGTACCATGGTTTGTCCCATTTGTCATTGGTTTATTAATGTGAAGGGACTGAGGGAGGAATATGGCTGACATCCTTGGCCTTAATTACTTTGGTCTTCTCTTTGGATGTAACTTTAACTGGTGTTTGGTTTTCTTGGGCAAAGGAAGTGGTGAATGTGTTTCCTGCCCTGTCTCCCCCTCCAGAAACACACGCACTCTGTCATAGCAGAAGTGAATGCAGAGAGAGAGAGAGGAGGGGAAAGCAGAGCCCTAGCGATAGAAGGTTAGCCAGCAGCGAGTTAAGAAAATGGCGATCATGCAGGACGGATGCCTCCCCTCGTAGATGCTGCAAACGTGTTGAAATTCTTTTAGCCTTACAGCCGGCTTTCCTTTCCACTCTGTTGCACTTTATACTTCAATGAGGTAAGGTTGGTTTTACGGTGTTTTCTTAGATATCCTTTTGTTATGTCCAGCTAATCTACATAGAGCCCAGAGCAGGGAGACCGGGAACTGGTGTAGATAAGTTGAGCAGCCGCTGTTGTTTAGTTAGCCGTGACTGAGCTAAGCTAGCTAGCCCCTGCTCAGCTCGCACTTGGCAAGGTGTCTCGTTTGCATTGCAGTTTGCAAACGTGGAAGGCAAACGCATCGACTGACAAATAGGGGTGTTGTGTTTGCCTGCATATGACTGAACATTTTAGGCTTTTTTGACAGGCAGACATTTGTATTTGTAACGTTAGGCAGTTAACCTTGTGCTAACTAGTACGAGCATTGGTCAACCTTAGCTTGCCAGCTGTGCGTACATATCTGTCAAAAGAGAGTATTCTGTATTTTGTGAAATATTAATGCCTCTATGGATTTGTTTGTCGGTAACATATAATTTTTTACGGATTCCCTGTATCACTGCGCTATTAAAGTACCATAACCGCTGGATTTGAAATAAGACTGGGTAAGTAAAGTATCCGCTTCGTAATGTTAGCCTTTAGCTACCATTAGCAGTCATGCTAATTTGACGACGTAGGTTGCTCGGCGGTTACTCCGATTGATTGCCCGGTATTTTTGTGACTTGGAGAGAGGACACCGTTGTTAATTTCCTTTAAATATGCCAAACTTGGCGTTGAAACGTCATATCATGTAAATTTAGTAATGAAATTGTGAAAATGCAAAGTTGTATTTCGGCCAGAGACTTTATAACACCCTCTGTCGGCAGAAAGACGAAGCAGTTGGTTAGCTTAACATAAGACCTCCGCTATGCTGGTTTTGCAGTCGTATCCACGTAACTTTTTACACTGTCCCGACGACGCTGCAAACATAGCTAAGCCACATGATAATTTAATTGCATTGACTGCAATACGATGATATGTTAAGGCTATTGTTGGTCTTGGTTCGTGCTGGAAAAATACCAGGCTCGAAAGAAGCCATGTTGGTTAAGCTGCTAGTCGGGCAACAGCTGAGATAATGGCCGATCGTGGCCCGAGCTGTAACTCTGACCTACCTACCTACACACACACACACACACAGTCTTTATCTGTCATCCTCAGACACACACATTCTGTATTCACCTTGCAGGGCCTCATCTTTATGGGGCCCTGGTCATGCATTACCGTGTTATGCAGTTCAACTTGCATTTCCACACTGAGTAATTAACATAACCTTACTTTTTACTCTCAGCAACTACTGACAAGTCTGAACTGTTTGTGTATGTTTGTCCTTGGATAGCTTTTGTGGTTGAGGTTTGTGTCTTAACCTGTGCATCATAAATAATTAATTTGAGATATTAAAAATTGAGTTATGTTAAGCAGCCATCTGTAACCCTTCCAGATGTAGGTAAAAAAATTAAATAAGAGTAAACATAAAACTGCATAATACCTGTGGGTATCTTTTATTTGTTTTAGGTTATTTAGGGAAATGATTTCTGGGAGATTAATCCCATCTCTTCTTTGTTTTTCAGAGATTTGGAATTGGAAGCTGTTGCCACCAAAGAAGCTGAAGCATCTTAACAGGTGAGTTTGCCACCATAAATGTATAAATACATCTGCATTTTAAGAGCACATGTAGCAGTTTCCATTACATTTTCCAATAGATGATAGCATGACCTTTCTGTGTGTGTCTGTCTGTTTGGTGGGGTGTGTGTGGGTCAGGGGGACAAGGGCTGGGCAGCTGCTGCTGCTGCTTATGCAAGCACATGTAGTTCCGTTTGAATTGAATTGGAGGGTCTGGGTTGGTCTAGGCAGCATTGTGCTGAGTAAGCTTTGCTGTTTTAAAATCGCTAAATGAGAAGCCAGAGTCCTGATGTTTTGTGTGTGGAGAGGTGTTTGTGCAGCTCATTGTGTTCATACAGTTGGTCTACATGCAGGCACACAATAGAGCCATGGACCACAACTAGTCCATTAACCTGCTACAAGGGATACGTTTTAACTTGTGTTCTGATTTTTAGATCCTAAATGAGCTTATGAATCTTGTTATCATGCAAAATTTCCTAAATTGGTGGGGTTTTTTTTCTTTTATTGTTTTGGATTTTTGTGTAATTTTAGATAGCCCGTGAACCAGCTCACCTCCTTCTCATGTCCAAAACTCTATGGTGTTGTTTAGGGATGTTGTTCAAACATGAGATGTATAAAATCTTAGCTACCTTTTTTTTAATGTGGTTTTGGTCGTGGCTGAGGATGGTAAAACTCTATATGCTAGCAAAATGTACAGATAGCTCTGGATACTGCAAGTTTTTTGTGTGTGCGCTAAAAGTTTTCTTACATTAGGGCAAGGACCAGCCCTGTGACAATAACTCTAACTTTTAACCAGCACTGGGATGAGATGTTGCTGCTGCAATTGGTTGTTTATCAAAGAACCCAAACAGGCAATGCTCATTTTAAGGTTGTGGTAGGTGACTAGTGAGGCTTACTTTGGTTATTTGATAAGCTGATGAAGTGCACGCCGTCACCAGAGCCCATTGGGAACTGATCTGTGTATCCAAGAACCCTTAACATCAAACAAATTATGTAATATCAGTTAGGGCTGCAACAACTAAGCGATTTAATCGATTAAAATCAATGATGAAAATAGTTGCCAAAGAATTTATTCGTCGATTCGTTGCTTGTCATTAATTACGTTGTTGCTCGCACTGACTACGTTACTTCATTTTAATAAGAGCGCTAAACCATTTCGATCATGGCCGAGCCAAGTCAAGCAACTGCATCACGGCGGAGATCAAAACTGTGGGAGCATTTTAGGGCTTTTCACACGGAGGGCGATTGACGCGGCTCGTAATTCATTTTCAATGAGAGGCGAGCAGGCACGTAGGGAGGCGCGGGCGATCATACAGGCGGAGCGACAAGTGGGCGCGATCCTGTGAAAGTGCCACGGGTGGGCGTGTGACGAGCACGATCGCGGCACTTTCACGGGATCACGCCCGCTTGTTGCTTGCCGGAGTAGAACTTTCCTGAACTTTGACTACATGACAAGATGAATAAGAGGCTGATCCTGGCTGTGTGGTAGGGTAGCAGTGCACAGAAGCCGTTTCCATGGTTACCACACGTGGAGTGCTTGTCTGCCCGTCTATTCACATGAGGAGCGCAGTGAGACCCCGCAGATCCTAGCAGGTACGCGGGCGTAGTGTCGCCTCTTGTCTGAAAAGCCCTTAACAGATGTGATATCATGATATGACTTGTTTGAAATGAAGGATGATTCAACTGGTAATCTTTCATTTGATACTGACACACGAAAAAAAATAGGAGGTTAAAATACGTGATATGGCAGTTATCTTGCAGTGGCTTTGCTGCTAAGCATATGGCTACTTTATGACAAGAAAGCAGGCTGAAATGACTGGAACATTAGTCGCGAACCTTGTAGGCTATAGTAATAAACATGACTATCTGTCATGACGTGATCTGCCACTTCAACACAAGTGAAATGAAACTCAGTTAAACTATGCTTGTTTCATTAGGCTAAGATAATGTGATTACATTAATGCATTGTTGTAGTCTAACGTTACCCACAATATTAAAATATCTAGCTGTCAAGCTCTCTCCACTTAACCCCTTGGGATTTTTAAACTAGAAGTTAGAAATGTCTTATTTATGAAGGCCTGAAAAGTGGAGCACTGTATTTCATGAATAAATAAATCTTTTATACATATGGCCTATCTATTTGTTTTTTGTTTTTTTAATCAACTAATAATCGATTAATCGAAAAATAATTGACAGACTAATCGATTATCAAAATAATCGTTAGTTGCAGCCCTAATATCAGTCTTTCCTTGTAAACTTATGTAAAATAGGAACCTTGCGAGTTTTCCTTTTGTATGGAGCAGCAAAAATGTTGCAGCATGACTTGTTTGATTTGCAAAGTCGATGCTGAAACAATAGCTTGTGCAGCCCTAATAGCAACATGATTTTTTTTTTCACATCACATGTCACATTTGCAGTTTTATTGCTTGTTTTCCACGCTAACAATCAAATGATTTGTCTCATGAAATCATGTTTCATTTAATCTTAGGGAAAAAACACATACATCTTGGCTGTGATTTCTTATACAAATTTAGATAGAAAACTGATATTGATCCATAAATAACATACTGTCAACAGTACAGTGTTGCTTGAGGTCATTTCTATTTCAGTTCATAGCTTTTGGAAACTGGTTTCACTTTTATGTTTAAATAAGAGGGCCTGTCCTAAAGTTTACAAATGGCATTTGGATGTTTCTATAAAAGACAAACCACAGCATCATAAATTTAATAAATTTATAGCATTTGTGGCACCAGTGAGGATTACATCATTTGGGGCAAATACTGTGTTCAGAACTCCTACTCTGAAGTTTTTCTGTTATGCTTAAACAAAATTCAACTGTAGGTCAGTTTCTAGACACAGACTTGCCATCCAGCTTGCTGACAGTCAGATATCCAGTCTATTGTTTGTGGGCTTGTTGCATTCTTAACCTTTTAAATATCCAACAGCCTGCCTGTGGGTTGTTTAAGTCTTGCTAAACTATGTCATGTGCTAGTGTAAAGTGTTATGTTTCAAAAGAGACCAAAACCATGCCTGTACTCCAAATGGTTCAATAACAGCTTTTAATTTACTTTGGGTACACCCTGGATAGGCATTTAGGCAAATGTCCCTTTCCTTTGTTGAACAATGTGCTGTTTGCTTCACTTTTACTTTTGTTTGTATGATTCCATTCCCCAAATCACTGTTCTCAAAACAAAGTGATTTCATTCTTGTCTAAAAATATCCAGTGTTCACAAGTGGTTGATGATTTGTTAAAGCCATGCCTTGACTTCATCCTGAAATGGCCATCTTGAGATTGTCGTATTTGGAATTTAATACAGCAGTGTTATAAATTCCTAAGGTGTTGCAACAATGCTATATTGGATGGGGATCAGGTAGTTGACCATTGCCCCTCTGAGCAGTAAAGCCGCACCTGCAAATGGTCATGAGACTTGAGCAGAAATGAGACGGGAGCAGAAATGGAGTATTTAGTGCTGTTAACCTGTGCAGGCTCAGACAGGATGCAATCCACACAAAGCCAATTTTAGATGAGGTTATTGTTTAGCTGTGTGGATGGGCAAGGGTGTCTTTGGTTTGCAATTTTTAATCAAATTAGTGTAGCTTAAATTGTGAGTGGTTGGAGACGGACTGGTATTTTCACAAAACTTTGACCCTAAACTTCATTTTTATCCATAGTATCATGGTTTTTGATTGGAACAAAATGTTTAAATTTTACATTTCAAAGTATCAAAACATTTATTATTAGAGTAGGCTCTTTTTTTCTGCACAAAAAACAAACTTGAATCTGTATTTCAGAAAGCTGCAAAAAGCCTTGCTGTAGAAAATACTTTGATTCATAACTTGCCCCATCCTCTTATGCCAGCAGCAAAACTGAAGAAGCTTTTTCAGCCAGAAATATCACATTGCCTCAAGTTACCATGACCTAAAATGAACCAGCCTCATTTTGACTGTGCTGTGGAAATGAATGAATGGTTTAATGCAGTTGGGCAGTAGATGTCATATCTTTCAATCACAAGGTCTTTGCTGTTATGCTGTTTGTGAGGAGACACTCTTCATTTACTAATTGGGTGGCTTTCTTGAATGGAGCCTCCAGTGTTGAGCCTCTGTGAGAACATGGTAATGCAAATTGATGTAAATTATGTGGTGTTGTACATGCAGATTAGCCATGCGACTACCCTCTGCCTTTTGTTCCTTGGGGTCAGACAAACTCTTTTGTTTGTGGATGCTCGTGTCTACCAGTTTATGTTTGGGTCTGTGGTGTTTGTGTTAAAGCAGCTACCTCCACAAGTCCTTGATGTATTCACTACATGACTCACTTCTGGGAGTGAGAAACACTCCTACAGAGTCTTAGAATGGAGTAGTTTAAATCCTCAAATTTCTGATGTCATCCTCCTCAGAAGCCCAAATATAGTTTGATTATTTTTAAGTCTTTTAGATTTATTTGACAGCTGGCAGAAATGGGTTCACAGAAAAGGCAAGTGGGTGGCAGCAAAATCCATGCTACACTGTGAAGCTCATGAGGGTAGATTAGAAGTGGCTTTAAACTTAACTGAATGTAGCAGAGAGTTCAGATACCATAAAACTTATATTAAAAGCTCAAGCTTTTATTTGCTTCAATCACTAAATTGACCCTGCCTTTATTTGGAACAGGCGTCTGTATGGGACAGGTGTTAAATTCTTTTTGCACAAAACTAAGCAAAGATGGGAAATGCCAGTATTATCAAATTGTTTATTTAAACCAGTATGAATATTAGTTGTATAAAAAAATAGGCTATCAAATGACATTAATTACGAATAATTGAGTGCATCTCCTGCCCACCTCACGCACAGAGAGAGAGAGAGAGAGACACCATATCAAAATACGGGGTTAGCAGTATTTGGAAGGATGAAAGCTTATACTTCAAAATGACAGTCTTCACAACTTGGACTAATGTTTATGAAAACACATTTTGTGGACTCTTATGGACTAAAGGAATATAAATATATCGAGGAATGGACACATATTTGGACTTTTTGACCGCTTCAAAGGTAGGAAGTCACTTTTTTCGTTTCTCTTGTTTACCATGCCCTAAATCTGAGTTAATTATACTTTGGTGCTCATGGTTTCCATAAAACGAATCGAACGACTGAATTGTGGGGAAACTAGACGATCTATAGTATTACTGACAAGGTTTGAACGTTTGTATTTGTATGCACTATTGCCTTGGTCGCAGTAGCTGTCTTATTGATCAACGCTGAATGCCATCAGAGCTGTTTAAAAATATTTATTTCAGAAGCTAAAAGTTTAATTCTGTTTCCTCTGGAGAGTTTTCTCTGTCCTGTCAAGTTTATACCTACAGTTTTGAGTTTTGCCGCTTAAATGTGCTGCAATATTTGCTGCTGTGACCTTACTATAGGTGCGTTTCCATCAACCTATTTTTATGCGCATTTTGAAGTGTCGCATTAGAAAAAGTTGATGGAAATGGCAAAATTAAAAAAAAACTTCCTCTGATTAGCAAAAAAGTTTATACGCTCGCTTGAGGTGGTTTTTGCCTTTTGCGAAAAAGAGTTAATGCGCAAAATGCGAGATGG
>JBBPCS010000672.1:4158459-4179904 GCA_037974645.1 Hollardia meadi
TCAAATGAAATGTTTTATGTCCATATCTACAACAAGTAGGCTAGGCCATCACAATAAGAGTAATAGGTTAATTCTAACACAGAGATTTGGGGTTCTTTTAATAAAAAAAAAAAGATGCGTATATATCGTATCGACATCGGCAATCGACCTAAATGTGTTTGAAAATATCGGCATATCGGCAAAAATCCAATATCGTGCATCCCTAGTCTATACTTAACAGTGTCTTAGTATAGCTAGAGTCTATAGGCTGGTTTGCCCTCAGTTGTCAGAAGCTCTTTAGCATGCATTAATTTGATTATCTTTGGTCTTGAATCCATACAGGGTTTTTCCTGCATGGAGAAAACTTAGTCAGCCTAGTGTAGATGGAAGTTCTGTAAGCTTATAATGGTTTCACAACCATCAGTGCTGCAGTTTAGTGTAGACACATGAACCTGGCATTGCATGATATATTTGTGCCTTATAAAACAACAAAGCAATTTCACCTCCCAGAAGATCCACTCACTGCATCACTCAAATCAGCATCAGGAAAAGGACAAACCAGCACTCCTATTGACTAATTTTAAACTATTTATAGAGTAGATAAAGTTCCTGAGCATGCCTGGTGGCAGTCACTACCACCCTGGGTGTGGGTGGACAGATGACTGCAAAGTCAAATGGATGACTGAATAATGGACAAACCAGCTAATGAGTCATAAGCAAAACCTGAAGCCTGTTCATTTGCACAAGTTGCAAATTTGTGTGTGTGGGTGCCCCTGCAAACCCCTCCCAAAGTTGACATGACGGTGGTGGACCGTGTGACAAGTGCACTTATCTGCTCCTGCACATGCAATCTCATGTAGGACCTACAGTTCTAAAAAGGGATGCAAACATGTGCAACACCTGCACTCCACTAAATGTGTTAACACTTACTCATACTCTTGAATCCTGCACGTTGATCTCACATGAAACGGGAAATTAAAGCATGAAAGATGCAGACTGCTTGCCTTCCCCTTAGCTTTTCTACTGGTTCAGAAGGTTTTTTTTTTACATATTTGAGAGACACTGGCATGTGCTTATTGCAACAATGTCACCTTGCTCGGACAAGCCCAGAGGAATTGGGAGTGTTTAGGAATGTTGACATGGCAACAGGGTCTTCCCTAACAAGAGCTCCTTTACTGGTTAGTTCAACTGCCGAGAATAGATTTGGAACTGGTTTGCCTTAATTAAACTGAATTTAAAGATAATTAAACTTTTTAAGTCTATAATGATGCACTGTAAATGTATAGTATTAAGTGTATATGTACTATATGAAGAAGCAGCATTGCAAGTCCTCAAAATATACATGCAAGTATGAGGAATGTTTTCTCCAACAGAACTTTTGTCAAATAGGCCATAGTTTTTTTTTCTTCTTTAGCCACTCTGTTATAATCCAAGTGTGCATTTATTTAACATAAAATGTGAAGTGAGTACACTAATGCCTGTACTGCACTTGAAGTGATACAACAGGTGAAATCCATTTTATATCGGCGCTAAACTGTATAGCCAAATCTGTATCATGTTGCATCTCCGTGCTTTTCATACCCATTATACCTGTTGCACTCTTGGTGCAACCATTTTTTCCTATTTAGCATAGTGGTTTGTTGATAAGGGCCTGACATGTTTTCCTGACATGCAAAAGATGTTAAAGAATATGTCAGTTTTAGCAATAAAGCACCATGCTTCAAATGAACTAGTGCAGTGCCCGTAGAAAACATAGCTGTCTGAAAAGGGCTCATTGCATGTCCTCTGATATAACTGGTTGCAGTTATGAGTCCAAACTGACGGGACACGGCTGACGTGGAAATTCCTACTCTCATAAGCCATGTCTGATTTGCAGAGTTTATAATTAAAAGTAATAATAAATTAAATAAATAAGTTTATAATCTTCTGAATAAAGTAAATTTAAAAAGTGCCTTTTCAAGAAAAAGTGCAAACAGAGCTTTGAGCAGCCCTCTTTCCCTTTAATATTATTATTATTATTTTATTTTTATTTTTTTTACATTCTTTTGTACTTCCTTTCCTAGTGAGATGAATGGGCATGTGACTGCCCTACCAGTAGCTTGAATCTTGGCTTGAATGGAGTTAGTGCCATTGTTATGTAGGGCTGCAACTAACGCTATTTTGATAGTCGACTAGTCATCGATTATCAAAACAATTAATTGACTAATCGGATAATGAATCGCACAATTACTCAATGGCTCATTGGGGTTCCTGATTGGGGTATTTGATCTCCGAGTAGAGGAAAAGATCACCTGCCACATAACGGGGACGGCAAATGTTTGCTAATGCCATGTTATTCCATTGTTTAGAAAGCACTGCTTGTTGGGCATGTAACACGTCACACTAAATGCTGATGCTGCTGTGTCATGCCTCTTGATTGTGAAACGCCAGCTTGCTATCTAAAATCAAGCAGTGGGGTGTTATGATGTTTTTGTTCAGTGTAAAAAGAAGATCTTCGTTGCGGCAATATTGCACAATCTCTGGGTAGAAAGGGCTATAGATTCTGTTCTGCTCTGTTTCTGATTGTCTTCTGAATGGTAGTATTGTGGGATCTGTGTAAAAATGGGTTATCTAACAATTATGGTAGAAAACAGGGCCAACATACTTTATTAGTTAATTCTGTTGATCCTGGCACAGTGGCCATTTTGCCTATTTCTTGCTCCTCATTTTCTTTGCTTCTTACTATTTAATGGCGTATCCATTGTACTGGGTTCATGTGCCACTGATTTCAGAAAGTTGACCTCTTTGCCTCTTATACAAGTTAGAAGCTGCAGCTGCCACTGCATTCCTTTTCCATCAACTTCAATGACAGGTTTTTGCCTCTGCCGCTTTATCCGTCCTTTTTCACATTCCACTTCTCTCGTCCCACCTCCTTACCTTGGGATCATCTATCTTATTCTGTTCGTCACATACATCGTTGTTTTTTTGTTGATGTTTTCCCTCCTCAGCTGCACTCTGTTTGCCAGGAAAAAAACGCCCTGCCTGCCTGACTGTAAGATGATAGCAGCAGTCGAGCTACTGCCAACTCAGGGGCCCTCATGAAAGCCGTTCTCAGATGGAAGGAGGAACAAACTGTACTCTACGTACTGAGCAGCAACAAAGAACATGCTTATCCAGGGTTGAAGGAAGTTAGTTTTCAGAAAGTAATTCTTTGAAAATAGCGACATGCGTTGTAATCACTAGCTAAATAAATAAATAGGCCTTCTAATTAATAACCCATGTACTTTTGAGAATTACTTTTACATGAATTCAGTTATACCTGTGTGTATAGACACTAGAGCTGCAAGTAACAATTTTAGTTATTACAGGAGGTTGCTTGTTTTGTCTGAAAAATAATCTAAAACCTAAAAATCCTTACTTTGAGAAGCTAGAACCAGCAAATGTGAGGCCTTTTTTGCTTGAAACCTGACTTAAAGGGACAGTTCACCCAAAAATCCAAAATACATATTTTTTCTCTTACCTGTATCCATCTATATTGTTTTGGTGTGAGTTGCTCTGTTTTGGAGATATCGGGTGTAGCAATGTCTCCCCAAATATATTAGACTAGATTGCACTTGTTTTGTAGTGCCCAAATTTCCAATAAAATGCTTGTTAAAGATCAAACAGTACTCTTTCCAGAAATCATGACCCAGTTACTCAAGATAATCCAGACTTTTTTGTAAGCAGTTTGTAGGAACTTTATTCTTTGTGTCAACATGCAGAAGGAAGCTTGAATATAGTCATGGATGAGAGATGTTTCACCCCGTTTTTTAAATTGAAACCAAACTGATCAGAAAAAATTAACACTTGAACATACATCAGCGTGATAAGAACTACCTAAAATGACAGAAACCATCGTTGGGGAGAAATTTATTTGAGGTGTACTTTGAGTTTTTTGTTTGGCCCATGTCCTACCTGATATCATTGAGGGAGAGGAGTTTATGACCTATACTGCAGCCCACCAACAGGGGGCTGCAGATATTTTGGCTTCACTTTTGGGGAGCTCTCATGTCATCCATCTTTATACAGTCAATGGTTGATACGATATAGTTCAGTAGAAAGAAAATAGTTACTACATGAAATTGTGCATAACAAGGTCTGCAGATTATCTTAATTAACCGGGTCATGATTTCCGGAAAGGGATGTTGCAAGTTTTTCAAAAGTATTTCATTGGTGCTTAGAGCACCACAATACAAGTACAAAATAAATATATAAAATGAAACAAAATATCCCCAACACTGAGCAACTCCAATAAAAATAAATAAAACCCCCCCGAGATGGTTAATTATTACTACAAGCCAGAGGAAAATATGTATTTTGATTTTTGGGGTGAACTGTCCCTTTTAAACAATTAGTTGATCAGAATGGTTGGTCATTAAATTTCCGTTGATAGACTAATCGATTAATTGACTAGTTTGACATTGATTGTTTCAGCCCTAGTAGATACATACACAATATCATGTAGCCAATCAATAGAGACTGGGAATTTAATTTATTTTATTTTAAATTACAATATTGGTCAGAAAAATCATGATTTCCCCACAATCATTCACCACTAAACAGTAATGGCGCATGTAAAGTGTTAAACATCTTTTTACATTACTTTGATATGCACTGCCTTATAAGGATAAGTGGTTTTCCCTGCATAGCTGCTTTGATTCAGATGCTTTAGGGTTGACAGAGGTATTTCCATCGAGGAAGGTTGAGTCAAGATCCATGGAAGTAAACAACTCTTGTTTGCTGGAAGGGGCTTGCCCTTTTAGTGCCGTGACTGCCAGAGGGAGCAGGTCAACTCCACAGTAAACTCTCTACCTTTCTGCTCTGCTTCTTAGTTTTCTTGTCTTTTGGATAGTAGTTCATCATCTTTAAAATACTTTTGGCCAACTTTCTAGGCACACAGATGCTCGCAGTGTGCCTGTGTTTAGCTAGTGAGCTATGAGTTAAAGTACTTTGTTCTCAGTTAAGTGTGTCTGCTCAATTTTCATAGTTTTATCACATTGGTTGCAGGTTTCTGTGCATAAAGGAACCTTTCCTTGATATGAATTGCAGTAGTAGGATTATTTATTCTTACTAGAGTAAACATTCCACTTCACATTAATATTAAAATTAATAAAATTTGTAAACACGCATGCTTCATTGCATCTGCGTGCTTGCTCATTGTCCAAACATGGGTTTTTTTGGTCTCTTATCATATTGGCTAATTAACAGAGTGGTTGCTATTTGAAATATAGGTTTATAAATAGATCTGTGAACTGCTGCAGCAGGCAGAGAGAACTAACACACTTGCTAACATGCACTAAGAAAATACACACACACACACACACACACTACTTTGTGTCAAACACACTGGTCCACTTTTACTGAAGGATGTTTGTGTCCCTCTCCTCTGTTGATTCGTTCTTTTGTACTCCTCCTTTTAATGTTTTTACCCCTGTCTCTCACTGCCTCTTGTTGTCTTTGTAACTACTTCTCTTTCTCTGCTCTGGGATAAGAGTTTTTTTCTTTCCATGGCTTCCTAGGGTAGTGCTGCCAGCTTTTGTATAACCCTAATCTAGTTGAACCCAAGAGTTCTCAACTGAAGATCCACTTTTGATTGTTAAAAATTGCCAAGCCTCAAATGAATAAGCCCCAAATGAATAAGAAAAATTACATAACATGGCAAGAAAATGTGTTGGTGGCATGGTGATATTGAAATTATACATTTTAATGTGGAGGTTTTGGATTTATATGTAATTCTTGAGTATTCTCAGATTTACCAAAAACAAATTAAATTAATCTAACCATTTGGCAGTATCACTGCCTCTGTGACCTGCTAGAATGCATGGCTGGTCTAACCCATGCACATTCATCCCACTTCAAGAAGAGAAGGTGTGCTGGGTGGTCTGTCTCCCTCATTCTTTCTTCATCTATTTGACTTGCTTATTTGTCTTGCAGTCCAGTGTACAATAAGCAGGAGCAAGGAGAGATAGTAATAATTAGTTTCCTTCAACCATAGAAAGAGAGAACAGAAGGAACAGACGAGGCCCTGCTGACTGGATCAAAAAGGCTCCTAATTAATTTCCATAAGGTCATGAATTGACATACAAGATGTATTGTAGCCTCCATTGGAGCTGGCCTGCACCAAGTCCGAGAATTAACTGTTTGACTCACTGGCCTGGCATATTTCTTACTGGCCAAAATGTATGCATATTGGGTATGACTTAGTAAAACAACTGGAAAATTTTCATAAAGGTACTTGGGGGACCTGTTGTACAAGAATATTGTGGAGTTTGCTGGTAACAATTTAGTTTGATTTGATTTTAATAGAATACTTAAAATCTGCTTTTGTAGAAATGAATGTGATATTCATTATGTTATCATGATATATAACATGATGTTCTGTAAATGTTTTGTATAATGTTCTTTTTGGCCATTATTAAACACCATAACTCAGAAACAGACGGGGAGATAGTGACCATATTTCACATTTGGTCGGATACTGAATTGATGATACTAATCTTGGGTGAGTCGAAAGGAGACAGTTGAGGTGGTTCGGGCATCTGATTAGGATGCCTCCTGGATGCCTCCCTTTGGAGGTCTTTTGGGCACGTCCAACTGGGAAGAGACCCCGCGGTAGACCCAGAACTCGATGGAGGGATTATATATCCCATCTGGCCTGGGAACGCCTCTGGATCCCCCAGGAGGAGCTGGTAAGCGTTGCTGGGGAGAGGGACGTCTGGAATACCCTGCTTAGCCTGCTGCCACCGCGACCCAATACCCGGATAAGCGGAAGTGGATGGATGGATGGATGGATGGAATCTTGGGTGCCCACTTTGAAACTGTGCTGATTGTAAAGCTCGTCTGTGCTGTTGGGTTGAAGACGTGTGAAGCATCCGCATTTTAGAATTTTTAGCTCCATTGCAGCAACATCCATATTTGAAGCATTGTAGCCCACCACAAGCTCATTGGTTTTGCTAATATTCAGCTTCAGGTGATTGTTGTTGCACCATGTGATGAAGCTCTCTATCAGTCACTACATATATTATAAGAGTCTGGACAGTCATGGATGTAAACTGCAGCTTGACTGGTGCTGCAACTTGAATGTCTGAAATAGTCTAGAAACTCGCTTGGGTGTAGATTTGTGATGGATGTTGTGATTGAGTGGTTACAATATGTTGAACTAATGTGAATTTTGATCTTTCTCTTCTCTTTTGTCTCTCTCTGTCTTTCTCTGCAGTCCTAGAGCATACCAAGTCAGGCAGAGTCCTAAATCTAAATCACACCCCCCTTTCCCCTCCCCACACATACACACCAACCTATAACATACACACAAACGCTCACACAGTCCTCAGCAATGCCAAGGGGGCCTGATCAGCCTGCTACCCGCTCTGACAAGCCCTGCCTCTTCACCTCAGACTCTTGAGGCTGTGCCCTCTGAGCTTTGATCTTTGACCTCCCCGTTGTCGACCTGGGAACCAGAGGTCACCTGTTCTCCACACAACCCGGGGACGCCCTCCTGCCCAGCCAGGAACCACATCCACGAGCCCCACTCACAGGTAAACTAGAAAAGAAAGCATAGAGCACAAGCAAACAGCAGTGGATTACATTCAGTTGGATCAGTCTGTATTCTCAAAGATATACAGCGATACTAGCCTCCAGAGGCACATGGATAAGAATGAAAACAATTGTACAATTACATTTAAATGGTAATAAATGTTGAAATGTGGGTGTGTTCTTGCTTATAGCTTCTGAATAGTTGTTATTGAACTCATCACGGCTGAAAAGTAACCAGTATCTATTTAGCATAAGACGGTAATAAATTCAGAGCATGTTTTTAGAGTAATGCGCTAAATGGCATCCAAAACATGATTCACTTGTAACAATGTGTGACCTTTGAATTAAAATTGCACATTTAATAAATGCTTATTTTGTGCAACATTGACTTTAAAAACTCTTTATAATTTCCTGAAGTTTTTCAAATGTGTGCAAAATCGCTTTGCTCTACTTTGATATTATAACTGCATATTGAGTAATCTAAGTGGAACATGAGGATTTGTTGGTGTGCAGTCCTACTGTTACATTAAATGGGAATAAAACCAAATTGAGAGAAGGCACCAAATTCAGCTCAGACAAATCCTTTAGAATTACACACACATAATTTATTTTATATATTATAATTTCCATAAACAATTGTTACTACTAAGGTTCAGCAACAAGGTCCGTCCACTAATGCTCTTCTACTTGCAAGCCCTTACTTTGAACCCCTTTGACTTTAACACTCGTTTTCTTTTCTGTTTGCTTGATTCTCATTAAATGTTTTATCTGTCCTAACTATTTCTCCCCACTGTGTTTGTTTTCTGGCTCTATCGCTAACTCCCTCTCACTCTGTTTGACAGTCTTTCCTCTCTGTTTCCAGGCATGGCTCCCATTCGGGATTCCGTCAGCCACTCCCCTAATCAAACAGGTGACCACACATTGCCGCCTTGCTTTACTGTTCTGTGTTTCATTCTTCCTCATAGTGTCTTACTTTGGCTTTGTGATTTGTGATCGACAGACTAAGTAGACACAGTTTGACCTGACTTGACCTTTAGAGAGGATGCATTTTATTCATGGCACATCAGTGAGAAAGAGATGAATGAGTGAGTGAGAGAGTGGGTGTGAGAGGGTCCAAGAGGGGACTTGGCAAGCAAACATGAGAAGAGCTGGCAACCAGTGTAAGAGAGGCTTTGAAAGTGAGAGACACTTTGAGTGAGAATGACCTAGAGATGGGCAACCAGTCGGTCAAGAGACTCACAGTTGGACTCTGAAGAAACCAGGCAAAAGAAAAAATCCGAGAGCTTGTGGAAATGTTGCAGCTCACAAATCTCCCAGCTGAAGCTATAGAGCAGTCAGTGTACTCAGACAGTATGTGTTTATGTGTTTTGGAGGAGTGGCTTTGGAGAAAAGCCTGAAGGTAGAAGGTTTGACTTTTTTTTAGTTGGATGCTTTTGAAATGTAGCTACTTTTGCTTATTTCTCCAGCTTTACCTATGCCAGCTTTAACTGCATATCTTTTAAATGTCTTCTCACAAAAGAAAGCTAACCACTAAACTGCAAAGCTTCTGCAATGTTTTTTTCCTTCTGTTAAAGGTTTGTTTTATCCTTTTCTTAAATCACTAACGTCCTGTCAAAAAGAAATGAAAAATGTCTATTTGGAGAAATTAATTGAGTCCTCTTTTAACCTTAGCTAATCTTGTTCTCATCACCTTTTATAGGTTCTTTCATAATGAAGGCCTCCTTCACTGACTTCTTCACTACTACAAATCCTTTACATTACAACTTTAATAGTTAGTAAATAAGTATCTTAATGCATTAACATTAGCTTACAACATGAAGTGAATGGGCTCCCACTGCAAGAAGGCTGTTTGAGTGACAAATGCTGCTATCAAATGGTTATAAATAAAGCAGTTATGCTCTGAGGGTTGCTGTAGCACTGAAAATTCAGGCACTCATTACGACTGAATGCGAGTGTGCATAATTGCCCATCACAATTGGTTTCTGGAGTCTAATATTATAGACTTTCCAGTCTGAATTAGGGGTGTGAAACTTTGGGAATCTCACGATTCGATTCCGATTCTTGGGGGTCCAATTCGATTCAGAATCGAAGAAAATACTCGCAATAAACTTCACATTAGTTTCGCAAAGGTAATTATTCACTAAATTGAAAACATGCTCGTAACCGCTGCCTTTTGAAGATGAATTACAAGATAACTGTAGCGTGCGTGCGCTTTAGACTGTCTGGGTGCTGCACTGCCCTCGCAGTTGATTTCCGCCTTTTCTTTCCGTCAACGTCACGTAATAACCTAACGTTTAGAAAATTGACTTTTGACATTTTTTAATCTGTTGAGAGTCGTGAAAGATAATTGAAAGATCTTTTCTGTTGCCACCACTTAATTTGCCACTCAGTTGCCTTCTCTCCTATGCCCTCCATCTCTCTCTCCTCCCTGAATCCCTTGTTGTAGCTTTGGCATGCTTTTGTGTCCTGCTGTAATGACAAAATGATGGCAGCTGTGTCTGGGCTCAGGCCTGGCACTGATCAGATCCAGAAAGGGTGGGCAGCTGAAGGTTGGAGAGAATAGAAAAATATCAAACTAATAGTGAATGATGGGAATTTAAACCACAGGTGCTATTTTATTTAACATGGCACATCTCGTCATATAATTTCTTGATGATTATGAAACGGCACCTTGGTTAAATGCTTAAATAAACCTAACAGTGTCCCCTACCATGTCTACCCTTCTCTCTCCAGGTTTGGAGCATCCTGGCTTGGAGTCGCAGTATGAGCCTTCCCCATGGTCCTCTGGCTCTCCCTGCAGCAGTGACAGCAACAGCAATTGGGGCAAAGTCCTAGTGGATGGAAGCACTGACAAATCCAACAACCCTTCTTCAACTAACTCTTCTGTCTGGCCTCCCTCTTCCTCTTCATTCTCTTGCTCCTCATCTTCTTCCTCTTCTGGCTGTGGGTCAGGGTCAGACCCTGAGTTGGCATCAGAATGCATGGATGCAGACTCTAGCTTCTTGAACGGCTCAGAGAAACACCTTACCGCTGTGACAACAGTGATGATGTCATCAAATGCTTCTTCCTCTGTGTCTTCTACGGCTTCTTCTCCTTCCTCCTCTTTGGTGACTTCTGCCATGATGGTTGGTGTTTCAGTGAATGGAGACAGCAATGGCAATAGTCGTCAGGTAATGGGTGGAGGGATGGGAACCACCAGCGGTTCAAATAATGGAAATAATAACACCACTGGGCCCTCCCATTACTCTGTGGCTGGGTCCAGCAGTATTGGCAGCAATAACATGGGTAACCACAACAACAAGCCCGTCAATAACGGTGGTGTATGGGGCACCCAGTCAGGCAGCAACGTGATCACCACCGGCGGAAGCACCCCTTGCATCAATGGTGGGTTGAACCCAAACACTTTAAACCCAAATGCCAACCATGGTGCCTGGCCGCAGAATCCAGGCCCAGGGTCCCAGGGCCAACGTCCTCCACAGGCTCAGGGGATGAGTTCCAAATTGGGTCTAGCTCCACAACAGGGCCCCATGCTGGGCTGGGGTAGCATGGCAGCTCCAAACAACAGCAGTATGATGGAAGACACTGATGTGACTAATGGTACAGCTAGCAACAAGGTGTTAGGAAGCAGCAACAGTGGAAATGGTGGCCTACAGCCCACCAACCTTAACACTGAATCCAATGGACCAAATAACACTATTATGATGAATACTACTACTACTACTACTAATGCCACAATGACCTCTAGTCCACCAAACTCTACCGCCTCACCCCAGCTCAGCGGGGATTGTTCCTGGGGCTCTATTGGAGGAGGGAATGGGGGTCCAATGGCCAATGGAAACTCATTAGCCCCCCAGCAACCCCAAGGAGAGCTGGGTGGTCCTGGGGCCTTCGGTACGCCTTGGGGCGCAACTACCTACCCTGGAGACAAGGGCCACCTAAATGCAGACACTGTGAACCCCCCAAACCCTACCTTAATGCAGGCTGGGAACCTCCAAATCTCTTCTACTGCTGCTTACAAGAGTAATAATAATCAGAATAACACTGGGGCCCCGCGATGGGACCAGGGGCCCACCAATAACCCAAACCAGCCCCAGAGTAACTTGTCCTGGGGTTTTAACTCAAATCAGATCCCAGGCTCTGCAGGCCAAACACCAGGAAACGGCAACCAAACTACAATGGGCCCTCCAGCAGGGATACCTCGCCCCTGGGGGAGCAGTGCATCTTCTTCTTCCTCGTCCTCATCGTCCTCTTCCACATCTAACAACAAGATGTCAAATGGAGAATGGGGACCAACAACCCCTGGTAACAACCATTCAGATGCTGGAAGTCATAAAGGAAGCTCTGCCAACAATGGCTGGAAGAGCCTAGAGGATGACGCCATGGGCATAGGAGGTGGAGGGGGGGGAGGTGGAAGCCATGGCTTGGGGAGTGTCACTGGAGGCTGGGGTCGCTCTGGAGGAAGTGAGGGGAGCGGGGAGAGCTCCGGTGGCCGTTCCAGCTCAGACAGAGATAACAGCCAGCCAAAAGGGGGAAATCGCAGAAAGGGTACCACATCAGTACTGCCAGCTGTGTCCCGGACTGATTTGGACCCAAGGGTTCTGTCCAACACTGGATGGGGACAAACGCCCATACGGCAGAACACTGCCTGGGATGTCACTTCTACTTCAAACAATCAGCACCAGGGTCCCAGAGGAGATGAAAGAAAGCAGAACAGTGGAGGCTCTGGCTGGGGCACAGCAACACCGGCAGCTTCCTCCCAGACCTCTGGAGGTAGGGCTATAACATCTATGCATTTTAGTTATATAAACAAAAATATTCAAATTTAAAACAGAAATTCTATTGCAGAACACAAAAGTCAATGGAAAATGCATCTCCTTTTCATACTACTTGCAGGTTGGGGGGTTGGGCCGAGCAGCTCAGGGCCAGGTACAGGAGGTTCTGGCTGGGTAGAGCGACCAACCACTGGGTGGGACAGCAAAGCCCCAGTAAGTGGAGGAGGTGGGCAGAGTGGCTGGGACGATGGATCTAGCTACAAGGGGAACAACAACACCAGTAACACCTGGAATAATAACAAAGATGACAGGTAATTTATGTTTAAATGAAAAAATACTGTAGTAAGTGTAGCTAAGATTAGATTTTTTCCAGTAATTTCAATGTTATGCTTAACTTCTATTTATTTTCAAAGTTTAATTTCCCCTGCTTTTACCACTATGGTCAACATGCCATACTATTATTTTATTGATCACCTTCATTGGCATTGTTTAGGTCCAGTACGTGGACTAATGCGCCCAAACCACAGCAGGGCTGGGGTTCCAGTAGTGGAAATGGAAGTGAAGGCTGGGGTAATGGTGGAGATGGTGCCCGACCAGGGAACAACAACCACTGGGGGGAGCCCCAAAAAGGTGCAGGCTCAGTGGGCTGGGACAGCGACAGTGACCGGTCTGGTTCTGGATGTTGGAGCGAGCCAAGCCGAACCACCAACACCAGCAGCAGCAACACCTGGGTAGGGAGTGGAGGATCAAATACTCCAGACCAGAGCACTCCTAACCCAGGTTCCAACTGGGGTGACTCAGTCCACAAACCCAATCCTCAAAGTAACAGCCAGGGCTGGGGTGAGCCAATGAAGAACAACCAAGGAACCCAGAACTGGGGTGACCCAAAGCCATCCAACGAGTGGGTAAAAGGTCCTGAATCCAGCACGTCCAGAGCCGCTCAAGGTCTTAACAAGCCCACAGGTATTTAGAAATATCCATCCCCACTGAATCACTGTCTAGAACATTTTTACCCCCCTAAGTCCTTATTAGTTACATGCCTTTATGTTTTAGTGTTTAGTAATGGCACCAAACTGAGTTAAGTGGGAGGACATACACTTGATTGCTCACTTTTATTCAAATTTTTCTTCTGTCAGGCTGGCTGGGAGGCCCAATGCCCACAGTAGGTCAGAAGGAGGAAGTGGCAACTGGGTGGGAAGAGCCTTCTCCAGAATCCATTCGTCGGAGGATGGAGATCGATGATGGGACAGCAGCTTGGGGAGACCCTGGTAAATACTCAGCCCACTGTAAATTTCTTTTAAAAAATCTGTTGTAAAGGCTGTACAAAATCATTTGAAATTAAACCATTTTCCTAGGTAAATACAGTGGTGGATCTGTCAACATGTGGAAC
Source organism: Hollardia meadi (assembly GCA_037974645.1). NCBI lineage: Eukaryota > Metazoa > Chordata > Actinopteri > Tetraodontiformes > Triacanthodidae > Hollardia > Hollardia meadi. The sequence continues at coordinate 4,172,152 of JBBPCS010000672.1, forward strand.
AAGACTGGCCAATCAGATCAGGAGGCCATGGGCCCATCCTCTCAACACCAGTCCCACCCCCCACATAGCTCGAAGCATCCTCCTCAGCCCATGCAGCCTATTGCGCAGGACAAAAGCTGCAGTTCTGGTAAGCTGGAATCTGTATGCATGCACCTGTATGTTTGAGACAGAGTAAACAGAGGCCAGATGAAGCCAGATTTAGCCGTTCTTACTAGTAATCTTTTAATTTTTACGAAAATTACAATCTGTGGTATAAATAGACTAAATAAGTAATGAATAAATTGAATACACCAGCTTCACTAGTCATGTAATTGTTCACTCAGCTGTAATACAAATAGACAGGAGTACAAAAACTTGAGCACGTGCCTGCACACTTACTAACACGTGCATATATGTGAAAAAAGATGATGATTTGAACACCACTGAGTCACACTTACTTTCTTTAATAGTCTGCGGTGGTACAACAGACCTAGTCATTATTTACATGTATCAGATTTAGCCTGCAGGGATCCTTTCATCATCACACTTCTGAGAATATGAACTGACTCTGGGTTGATTTAACTTTCAAATTAATGCTTTTTATATATTTTTAGTCTCATATTGAGGTGCAAATAAAAATGCTAGGACATGAGCCATTATCTAAAATGGTACGAGCATGTAGGTACAAGCCTTGTGGTGCAGTCTGCAAGCCTTATGAAGGAATAAAAGTCCCACCCACACTCCCTTTTTGAGATAGCTGAAATTCGGTCTTAAAAGGATTTAGACATTACAAAACACAAAAGCGTGTATGCACACACATTCACAAATATATTTATACACAGTTTGCACAGAAGCCTACAGAAAAAACAAATATGTACAGCCATTCTCTCCCATCTCCCTACGGTGTTGTCTATGTTGAGGGCTTTTTGTAAAGCCGGTTGAGTCATCCCTTTGGAATGCAAAGAGCATCGATTTTTCTCTCCTCTCATTTGCCTTTTTTCCTCCTCCCTTTCTCTCTCACCGGCCAATCCTGCGTGCTGAAAGACTGGCTTTTGTTGGGATTGAGAGAAAGAAAGAGAGCTGGAGACCATGAGTGGTGAGGAGGACGTCTGGTGACTTAATAATAGGAATGGTTCCAATGTAAGATGGAAAAACTAAAACGAGTAAGGCAGCTATTCTGTAGAAGAGGGCTGAAAAGGGGAAAGGGGGGAGGGGCTGTTAGGGTTATTCTGGGTTGCTGCCTAGCAAGCTAACTGGAGCAGCAAAGCGGATGGCAAGGAAGGGTTGGGAAAACTTGCCAGCTACTGTGATGAGAAAAATAATCAGGGTGCAGAATTTTAGTTATTTTAGTTCATTGAACACTGACACTGAACACTGAAATGCAAAAAATAATTGGCAACATAGTAATTTGAGCAGATGTTATGAGTGAAAGAAGTTGGTGAATACAATAAATGATGAGATAAAAACGTGTTAAAACACTTTTTAATACAACTGAAAATTGGAGACAAATGTTGATTCTGTTTTAGAAATGATGTATTTAGGTTTGTTATGCTGTTTGTGCATATGAGCAATGAAAATCAACTTTTTTTTACAACTTGTGCGCACACGTGTTTCTCATCCCTCTTTGATTAAAGCCACTGATGCACTTGCGTAGATGCTGATATAGAGTGTTAGATGAAGGCTAGGGTTACAGTTTGTTGATTGTTGTGTGTGTGTGTGTGTGTGTGTGTGTGTGTGTGTGTTTGCATTTGCATTAGATACCCTCACCCCTGTTTGTGAGTGTATAGCAAATATGTACATCTGCTTTATAACATGCATTTATGGGCCAATTTGTGTATATGCATCTACCTCTGCATGTCTGTTTAGCTGTGTGTGCTTTTTTGTTGTTTTGAGCATATACTTGTTTGCGCGCATGCCCAGTCACATCAGAGACACTGGAGCTTGAGGCCAACCCGTGATCTGTCCTATTTTTACGGGGAGGTATCCCTGGCATCTCCCCAAACATCTACAGTGGAGGGAGAAGGTAGCAGGTCTGGATGGTCAGCTGTAATGGGAGCCTTTTGAACTCTTAACAACCACTTTAGCACACACAGTCTCATATTTTAAAGTGTATGGGGGCCTGTGCACATCTACACACCCACCTAAGTTAAAGTAAACAACACTTGCATAAGGAAGGCGATGCAGGGTTCCCCTGGGACATGAGCAGGGGCCTTTCGTCAAACTCTGTTCTCTGATTCATGCAGAGAAAATGTAAACTTGCAGCATTATGTAAATATGAAAATGTGAGTCGGGTCCCAGAGAGATTGTATTCATCTACCTATTTAAATTAGGGGCACTGAAGTCACTTTTTCCATATGATGCCCCCCACTCTCTAACTCTGAGTGCCCAAACAAGCTTGATATGGCTACTCTGAATGAGGAAAGCAAACAAATGGCTCGATAAATATCACTTCCTAAGGCACATACTGTATTATGTGTAACTATATTAATATGTAGTTGGACATTGTAATTGTAATGTCACACTAAAAGTATAAATGTGTTCTGGCAGTAACAATTAGATTTCCTTTGTCCTTAATAGGGTTGTCACGATAGTGCTGCCAGGTGAGAACACTACTCAGAGCTGTCCACTTGTGATCGGATCACTCGGATCGGATTTTAATACCAGGTGAAAACGGGGTCTTGGACTCAAGGATGACCTGATTAGATTTTGTGGTCAGAAGTCAAAGGTTAAGGTCACTGTGACCTCACATCACTCCCATGCTCGTGAACGCGATATCTCAGGAACGCTTTCAGGGAATTTCTTCAAATTTGGCACAAATGTCTACTTGGACCCAAGTATGAACTGAGTAGACTTTGATGGTCAAAAGTCAAGGTCACTGGGACCTATTAAACACTTTTTTTAGTCCTAAAATAAGAAATCATATGCCATTTATGACAAAGTTTTAAACAAATGTCACTGTAATATTCTGAAAAAACACTTTTCTGAACTTTATTCAACACCATAGCTCAGGAACAGAAGGGATGATTGTGACCATATTTCACATTTGGTCAGATAGTGAATTGTTGACACTAATCATGGGTACCCACCTTGAAACTGTGCTGATTATATAGATCTTCTGTGCTGCTGATGTGTGTGAAGCATCCAAGTTTTAGAATTTAGTTTTTCTTTCTGTCTTTCAGCTTTGGGGCTTTAGATTTACTTGAATGAATGCAAAACGCTACTAAGTCCAAACCATAGAAAGTATATCCTCAATCTCAAGGCTACCTCCCTCTTTTCCTCCAGGATGGGGTGAGTCTTACCCACAGCAGAAGGAGTCCTCCACGTGGGGGGAGCCTCCCACTGCTCCACCTGTGACAGTGGACAACGGGACATCTGCCTGGGGGAAACCCATGGATACCAGTTCCAGCTGGGATGAACCGAGCAGAGGTAGCAGAGAATCTGGGTCTGGATGGGGCGGCCAGCATAAGTCTGGTAGGTGCAAACCTAAACATGAATATACAGCAAAAGCATACATCTGAAGAGTATGATCAAATTAAAACTATTATCAGTCCTGGCTTATTTTGAACTTGACCTGACTCTTATGCAAAGTGGCAGGAGAGAGAATTTATCTGAGGGAAGTGCATGAAATCTAACCATATTAGAATTATTCATTGGTATTCAGTTTTTTCCTTTGCCCTTTGTAACTCCAGGTCCTAAGCCCATGGAGACATGGTGTGGTGAGGAGGTGTCCATGGGCAATAGCTGGGACCAGGAAGAGGAGGTGGAGATCGGCATGTGGAGCAACAGCCAACAGGACAACCGGTCCAATGACCAAAACACCTGGAACTACAAGCATAAAGGCTCCTACAAGGTTTGTTCACCTTAGCTCTGCACATTTGTTCATCCCAAATACGAAAACATTGATGCCCACTCTTACCAAACACCTGACTTTAAAGTAAAGTATGGGGTTAAAGTTTGGAGTTCTTTTTTGACAGAATAGAAATATTATTTTCTGAAATGTTTGATTTGTATTCTTCAGGAAGAAGCAAATGGTTAAAAAGGTGGCCCTGCTAATGCTTCAGATGTCTCCAGTTGATTATTTTTTGTCTGCCATGTTTCAGATGAACAAACCAGTCAACAAACAGGATGAACCCTGGATGAAACCCTTCATCAACCAGTTCAACAATATGAACTTCTCTGTAAGTACTATTTCCTATTGTTTTGCTGTTGCTGTCTTTTACTTTAAAAGTCAGTATCTTTAAATGGTTGTGTGACAGCTGTATAGTTCTCACCTGGAAACATCCGTCCACTTTAAAGCCGTGGTTTAAAATGAACTTTATGTATGTGCAACGATGTAGGTTCTCTGCATTTTTCTACTGTTTAGTTTTTTAAAATGCATAATACTCTTTGAATGAATGCAACATGTATGCTAATTCTATTTTCTTGTTTATCCCTTTGCAGAGAGAATCTCCTGACGACTCCATGAAGACAGGAGCAGGGATGGTGCAGGACAAGCGTGTGGACATGGGCAGTATGGGAGACTTCAATGGAGTAATGGGGAAGAACCCTGGGTCTCGACACCAGCTCCACAAGGAGTCTGCCATGGATCGCAGCCCTTATTATGACAAGGTATACAGAAACAAGGTTTCTGTGGTATCCTGTGGATGGGGGTAAAGAAAAGTTCACATAAATACATCTTGGGTATATAGCATGGGACATATAGCAGGTGGGTTGAATCAGTATTTTGACCAAACCACTGTCTAGTAATGTTTTAACAACAGTGTGCAGTCTCTCCACCATTGCAGTGATCATGAGGTAGGTGTAGAGTGGGAGAGAGTCTTGGTGTGTAATCTGCCTCGAAAGTCTGGCTGGGTACTACTCTTTGCCCTGTACTGCCCTACAGTGGTTGGTGAAACACACTGCATTTGATGTATGGGTTGTAGGATGGGATGTTTCATCTTATACTTGCCGTTTGCGTGAAGTATCTCATCATTATGAGTTACTAATTAGGCTGGGTCACTGATGAACAACGAGCGAATGAAATATGCACACTTACATGCCTAATTGTAATAACAACTAGTAGTTTTGCAGGTGGATTGTAATGCGCAGTGATGATTCATTCCTTTAGGTAGTTATGTACAAAGCTGCGTGGGGTTGTTTGGCTTTGTTGCTTTTCCTTCTGCATTAAACGCTGCTTGTCTCTTTGTTCCTATCTTCTTGACTCCCATCCTCTGATGCCACCTTCCCTTTTTTTACTGCACTCCCCTCTTCTCCATTGCTTACGTCTCTTCTACTTTTACTCCTTTTGCTCTTTCCCTTTGCCGCAAACTTTGTTTCCTCCTCACCCTCTTCTTCTGCAAAATTAACTCTTTTCCTTCTTTTCTCCTTCCTTCTCTGAACTTCTGTGGCTGCTGATGTGCTTCCTGTCCCTCTGCTTGCCGTCCATCTGCTGTGCACCTGGCCTTGCTTCTGCAGCTGTCTGTTTCCCCCTCTGCTTATGATAGCCAAGCTTCTGATGAGCTTTCCTCCAATCAAAGCATGAACTTCTCCCCTTCCAATTCTGCTCAGCCTATCCCCTGTCTCGACTCTGGGCCATCTCCTGCCCACTGTAGTCCTGGGGCCGCTCGGCAGGTGAGTCTGGAAGGATGAAGAGGATGTTGTCTTTAGGTCTTGAGCTTCAGACCTTAAGATAACAACAAGAGAATACAATATATCTTTATGAAAAAATAGAGCTAAAATAAACCACATATTACACAAATGGCATTCTAACAGGTTGCCCATCAAAATTAAAAATGTAAATTCCCACATTTATCCAACATTTCATCTGTGATTATACTGTGAGTGAGTTGCCTTAAAGCCTGTGGTCATAAAGTGACTAGAACATTACATTATGAATGAAAAAAATAAAAATGTAAGTTTACTGCTCGTTGTTTGACCATTTGTGTGTGTGTTTGTGTCTTCCCTGCTTAGAATGTAAACCCTATGATGGGTGGCAGCAGCGTAGCACAGGGCCGAGGTGGCCCCCAGTCCCAGGTCCCCCCCCAACCCAACCTTCGTAATCAAGTGCCTCCACCCATCCTGCCCTCTCAGGTAGCACAGATACACAAAACATTGTACATTTTTTTCAGGTCATTCAGACACCATTGCTTGTACTGCTTATTATGTTTTAGGCAGCAAGGTTTTATGACTTTTGTCTCAGCAAAGGTCTGAATGTCTTAGTATCTTTAATATGGATGCACTTTAAGCATTTTCAAGACAACACAAGCAGATCATTCAAATCAGACCATGGTTTTTTGGACGTATGGACATGTCTTTTTTTCCCTGCCCTCCAAGCAGCCTTTGGTTTCAGTACAGTATGAGAATCAAGTTGTAGGGATTTGAAACTCCATTCAGATGGATAATCCTACATAGTATAGACCAGTTACACAATATTGCCATGTAATTTAAAAAAACTGCACTGTTTTGTAAACAATTATATATGAATAAATATAATAATTATAAGATTATTATTATTATCATCATCCATGGTTTGCATTTAACATTGAACTCACAGCAAAACTTAAATGACATTATATAAACATAAGCCAAAATCTTGTTTTTGTTCAGGTCCCTCCATCCCTGTTGAAATACCCTGGAGGTAATGGAGGTCTGAACCCTCTGTTTGGCCCCCAGCAGGTGGCTGTGCTCAACCAACTCTCCCAGCTCAACCAGCTGACACAGCTCAACCAGATCAGCCAGTTACAGGTAGAGTGATGGACACTTGAACACACATGGAGAAAAGGACGTTTTCTGGGTGATATCGACCAATCAATTGGCTATCTACTTTTTCCTGCCACAGATTATTGTTGTTAAATCAGCCTTTGAAAATCCACTATTGGTCGACCTTAACTACATACACATGGCTAAATATCATTTCTTCAATAGAGTAATAGAAAACATCTCATGCATGTTTATCTGCACTCAAAAACAGTCAGTGAACCTTATATTATGTTGCCTTGCAATATTGTCAGACTGGTTGTAACTCCATCAAAGTAAAAAAGTTATTTAAAGTATACAGTACTATAAAGTAAATGTTTGCAAAACTTAATCTCAGAGATACAAAAACAAACTCTTTAACATTTTTCTTTTTGTCTGTGTGCAGCGTCTTCTCCTCCAGCAGCAGCAGCAGCAGCAGCAGCAGCAGCAGCAGCAGAAGGCTCAGAGCCAGAGAGTCATGCCCGTGGGACGACAGACTGAACAGGTGTGTGTCTAAAAAAATTTCTCTGAATCCTCTGTTGGTACACCCAAAATTTAAGAATTTTTATTTGATGAAACAGTATTGTCTCTGGTGTCTCATTGAGTGGTTTCTCTAACCACCTCTCTTAGACACGTCCTATTGGTTCGTCTCCATCGATGATGCAGCCCCCACGGCACCTGGACCCCTCACTGCTGAAGCAGGCCCCACCTCTCAAACCGTACTTGGATAGCTACTTGTCCCACAATACCCCTGAGATGCAGAAGGATGCTGCTGCTCTCGGATCCTTCAGCAACTTCCCTTTAAGTACGTTAGCTACAACAGTAATCTTTCAAAATCAAATCTGTATATTCTCACAAATTACATGCTGATACATTCAGGTATAGATATTTGCCTTTAATATGTATTTGAACATGTCAATTACTTTTTTAATTTTGATCATATCTGTTGAATTTTGTCATACATTATATTTAAATTCAGAGTAGGGCTGCAACTAACGATTATTTTGATAATCGATTAGTCTGTCAATTATTTTTTGATTAATCAATTATTAGTTGATTA
>JBBPCS010000672.1:4189428-4199465 GCA_037974645.1 Hollardia meadi
AGAGAATGTCTTTATGTGTGTGTGAGTATTTAAAAAGCTGGACAATGTTAAATGCTTGAAGAAAAATTGTCATTTGCAAAAGGATGATGTGAGGAAAGCCTTTTCAGTAAGTGAAAACCACCACGAGCAATGTACAATCCCCAGGGCTGCCAAGCAGCTTCCCGACAGGGCCAGAGAAGGGGAGGAAAGAAGGAATAAAACGAGGAAGGATAGAGGGTAGTAAAAGAGGGAACCTGGCTGGTGATACTCTTCTACTTTTAAATGTTTAAGAAAAAATAATGTGACTGTTCTTCTCTTGACTTAATTATCCTGTGAGCAAATGCTATATTATATCATAACACACCCAACGGCTCCTTATGTTGATCAAAAGTGCTATGGCTATTTTTTTTAAATGTAAAAACACAGCAAAAAAAAAAAAAAACGAACTGTGAGAATCTGCTGTCTTTTTTTGTCATTTTACATTTAGTATGAATACACACAAACCCTGAAAAGCTTTAGTCTAACCAGCACAAAGATGTGGGTGGGGTGTTCGGGGTATTGGGGTGGTGGGGTGGGTTACAGTACAGAGGGGAGGGGTGGGTGTCGCTCAGAGAGACTATGCAGTGGAGTGTTGAACCCAGGCTTCCATGTCTACCTTGGGTATTTTGCTTTCCTTAAATAATTAAAAAGAAAAAAAATCCCAAAAACTTTTTAAAAACACAGCTGAGATGGGATTCCCAATAATATTCCTCAAAAATGTTGTGCCATCGTTGAATCGTACTACTACTACTACTAATAATAATAATAACTGAAAAAACCTTTATTACCTACCAACCGTCGGGCCAGTTGTAGCAGGAGAGGAGGACAGGTTAAGATTTGCAAAGTCCATTTCTTTACTTTCACAGCTTGTCTCGTCGTCGATAAGCCGAGGGGAGTGAGGCCGGTGAAACTGCAAATTTTACACAACTACAATGTTTTTTATAGAGATTCTATCAATCCAGTGTGTAGTTGGATCACCTGTAAACCTATTATGCACATTGCTTTGGGAGACTGTTGAAACTATATATAATATATATATCAATGAGTATATAAACGTACAGTGTCTATAATTGAGGAGAGGACGTCTTCCTCTCACAAACAAAACGGGAAGTACCTTTTTATTTTCAAATGTCTTCCTCGGGTCATCAAAGAATTTTATCTTAAACTTTGGGGGAAACTGCACTTTTTGAAGGACAATCTTTATTTGTATGGGTATAAAAATTGACAAAAACGAAGTCGCCTGATATTACAATGTATAGAAAACCAACTCCAGTGTGCTCTAATAATGAATGTCTCCTCTGATGCTGTCTATTTGTTTGGTTTCATTTAATCTTTTTATTCTCCTTCCTTTGTTGCTTGGTTTGTTATGTATTTTTTTCTCTTTATTTTTCTGGATTTTAGTGCTCTTAAGAGAATCTGTACTAAGGTGTAGAGTAGTAGGTAGTAGGTCTTCTGTTGGCTGTACTCGTATACTGATTACTGTTTGTAACCCTCTGGCTCCTGCAGCCGTCATACAAAGCTGTAAAACTTGGGTACAACCCTCAATAAAAGACTAACAGTGACTCAATCGTTGCCTCCTGGGGTCTTTTATTTCTCCTCGTCATGTTCATCTGTGCTCATTTAAATCCATTGATTCTATTTTCAAAATATAATGCTTCTGCGCATTTTCCATACATCAGATGTACTTAAACCATGAATTTAGCCACTTAAATTGTGAGTTATAAATTGGTCACATTCTGTCGTGAACAAAAATAAAATAATTTCTAGGAAAATTGGTGAAAATGGTTTTTAAAAAGTGGAGATTTTCTCCTATTGGTGTTTAGTTTCTTGGTCTCAGGGGAAACTGTACTGAGTTGACTCAATTATATGTAAAAGTCCAGCATTAACACTTAAACCTCAGTAACAGTACAGACGAATTATCAGCCAAATGTGCTTAAAGTATGAAAAGTAAAGGTACTGCTTCTGAAGAAAAAATGGCTCTTATGGCTGATTATATCGATTACATGATTAAATTAACACCTATGCATCAAAAAGAAGCATTTAACTGTTGTAGCTGGTAAAGATCGAGCTACTTTTAACTTTTACATACAGTTTAGAAGTTTAGGATCTCAAGCGTTGTGCAATAATTACTGGGACAGGAAAAAATTGGGATTTTTTGGACTTTAATCTTTTTGTGTAATATTGGATAATCAGATGTTTAAATGAAACCATCTGTTAAGTTTAGAGGGGAAATTTCTGCAAGTCCCAAACTTTTGTAACCAGTGGTTTCATTTTAAAGTTTATTGTATTTTAGCGTATATGGTTCTCATCTGAAATGTAGCTACATAAATATTGAAGTTCAAATATTTCCCTCTTAAGTGATGTACAACCTCAAAATGTACATATGCAGTACTTTGTTTATTCTGTATGCAGCCTCAACACATTAACTATGTTTATGCAACTATATTTCAGACACAGAAATTCTGTGCCGGCTGCAATATTACTGTTTGGTTCTGAATCTCCATTGGACCTTATCCTACCACATTGTGAATCTGTGTTTCTCTTCATTTTGTAGTAGTGAATACATACCCCTGTGGACTGCAGACTACAACATGAGGTTAGTGGAAAGACCAAATTAACACTTAGTTAAAAAAAAAACAACTAGAATTACCTCGCCAAATTTTTTGAATTTCCACCAAAGTGTTCCTGAGATATCACATTCACAAGAATATGATGGAAAGTCAAAACCATATCTTTATTTCTGAACATTTAATGCCATGTGCATTCTCCTCCTGTCATATGGGAATGAGTATCACAGCAGAGACATACAGATCTATACAGCATGTCTTTATTGATCAATTTGTGAGAAATTAAAAATCGGAACCACAGGTTGGAGCTGCAAGAAAAGAAAAACTGATAACCTTGTTTATTATTTTGTTTTATCTCAAAGCAAAGCACATGTTCATTTAAATACAGTCAAACACAAGACACTGAAGCCAGAGACACCATAATGGACAGAAGAACTGACAGGAGAAGTGGGAAGTAGTTTTCTGCTTCACGAGTACTTCCTGTGGGGTCAACCTCTGTGGGAGAAATAGACAATACTGAGTCATTACACAGGAACAAAAAGGAAAACAGGGTGCATGTGTGATGCAGAGAGAAGGGAAAGAAAACATGGCCTCTGCAGAGACTTGCCTCTGTAGTGAACTATGGAACAGATTATTCATAAACGTCCTTCTTGTCTGCAATATACTGTACAATCTCCTCAGGACTCATCAACTTCTCTGCTTCTGCATCAGGGATCTCAAAGCCTGCAGAAGAAACACAAGACAGTACAAGATTGTCTCGTTTTCTTTTAAAAGTTGCACTTGAACACACCACAAAGACTGTAGCCATCGGTACATCCGGTCCAACGAACACTATGCAACTCTAAATTTGAGGATTCCTAGTGTTTCAAATAAAAAATAATCTCACAGCTGCAACAATTATTTTCATTTTCAATTAATGTGCAGATCATTTTCCCCAACCACTTGATTTTTGGCGTATAAGATGTATCAGATGTCTTGTTTTGTTTGACCAAATGGCTTCAAAGATTTATCAAATACAGATTAATCTGTCCATCGGCTAATCAACAACTAATCAATTGTTACATCTCTATCCTAATAGTTCTTGAGGTAAATAAACCGTTCCGGGCATATATCTGGAAAATGCTTTTTTTTTTTTTTTAATTAACTCATAAAAAGTTGATTTGGAGATATGGGGCAGCAATGATGTGGTCTTTTGCTTGTGGCAGAAGAAAATACCAGCAGTGATCAAAAACTCCATTGAAAAAAAGGAAAGTCTGACAGAGTGCTGCATGACTGTGCTGTTATTCTGATGGACTATTGAACTGTAATGCGTATTTTAACTTTAAAGCCATTATAGCCTCGCTAATTTGTTTTAAACCAGCCTTCTTTTGTTTGCTCACACATCACCTCACTATTACACAAAGGCCATAAGTGCCAGCAAATATACAAGTTACATTATTTTAAGTTTTATCATTTTAGCCTGAACACATGTTGGTCTACAACAGCAACTGCACTTATTAGCATCCCTTTATATTACAATTAATGACACCACAAGCAGTGTCCTTGTGCTGTCTCTCCAGATCTGAGCAGTTTGGGTATCACTCCTATCCAACAGTAGAATTTCTTCTTTGCTGGCCTGATGACCCCAATTTGTATCATCTTCCAATGCAGTATACTGTGCGCCCCTGACAGACTAGCAGCTACACACAGGTTAGCATGCTGAAAGACACTCACCAAACTCATCCTCCATGGCCATGATGATCTCCACCTGGTCCAAGCTGTCCAGACCCAGGTCTTTCATGAAGTGGGAGGATGTCTGCAGCTGTGGAGCAGAGAGTTAACATAGGCATTAGAATTAATAGAATATTAATATAATAATAAGACATTTTTCAAAATCATGATCCGAATATGAATCATGGGTGTTCCAAACAAATACTGAATAGCATTCATACTAATGTAACTTCACATTAGCTGTGGATACGTTTACAGCAGTTTTAACCTATTAATCAGGTAAAATACCTGCACTGACGCACATACATGTCACCATGATTACCAAATTATTTGCATGAGTATAAAGATGGCTTACACAGATCAATTACAAAAGCTGCTTCCTGAACAGATTTCATGATCAGCAGAAGAATTTGTGAGTAGTTCATATAGTTTTTAATCCATCTTTTACTGATAATTTCTTAGATAGTCTGCTAGATAGTGCTTACTCCGACCTTCTCAGGGTTGATCTTGTCGTAGAGCTTGAGGACGTACATGACGCGGTCTTTGATGTTCTCTAGGGTGAGGGGGGGCAGGTCCCCATACTGTCGGTACAACACACCCACTGAGGGGATCTAAAGAAGAAGGAGAGAGGGTCAGGAGCAGGGATGATGGGGGAGGCGGAGGTCATGGAAATGCACTGAGGACAGACAAGGGGGTGATCATCAGTGAGACACCAGCTCAAGAATTAGCTTGATGCCGTTGATGCTCACTTCCCATCTGTGGGTCAAAATGGTATGAGTGCAAACTGTTAACAGGCAAGAGTGCATGTTAGCAACTTATTCATTCTCAGTCAAATATGAACACATGACACCCGATGCTGTCAATTGTTTTTAATTCATGCATTAATGTCGCCCTGCCTGGTTAGACTGCAGCAGCACTCTCTTTCCTGGTTGGATTAAGCGGACAAACAATAGGAAGGCTTCACCTCATGACACATACAATCAAAGCCAAACACTACTCCAGAACTTACATCACTTTATTAGCTCCTAGTGAAATACAAACCTAACATTCTGACCTGCTCTACGACAGTCCAGCCTTAACCTCTCTTATTATTAGATGGTATTTTTAACTAAAACATAAAATCCAGAGGCTTTTTGTGACTTTCACGCAACTCTGTCCACATTCGAAAGCAAACTGAAAACTCTTTCCTCTATTCTCATGGTTCCAATTAAATGTGCAACATAAATACACTTGCCTTGCCTTCCTTCTAAATATTTAGGTATTACATGACTTTCATAACACAGGAACACTCGTAATATGATGATATAATGACATCATCCTTACTGTGGGCAGCATCCAATCAAAACATCACTGAAAAAGTTATCATGCTTCCAACACCGCCCAAAAAAAGGTTATTAAACTAACAACATCATAGTTACACAATACAAAAACACTTCCACGCTGCAGTAATGTTACAATTGTAAAAATCATACTTATTTGGCAAAGCATCATTAGCCATTACTTAACTAGTATTAGTTATATAATATTAAAAGGCGCTTAGGATAAGTTACGGCATCCATGTGGCTCTAGGTTGCAGGTTAGAGACAGGCAACAACACAAATGTGTGTCAATGAACTCGCCAACTTTGCTGACTAGCAAGCTAGCCAACATGCAAAACATGGCCGGTGTCTAATCAAAAATACGACCATACAAGGTTCCGTTGATTTCAGGCAGGATATCACGCCAACAGATCTTCATTTATGGTAAAATGAACTGCCTGCATACCATCGTGAACTTTTAGCAGGCTACGTTAGCCTGACAGGTTTGAAAGGCGTCTAGGTCACAGCAGCCAATGCTAGGCCACGACTCTTCAATGTTACAGGAGACTCACCCGGCTCTTTCCGAGCCACCGCGTCCTCCGGCTGTCTGCGGCGAAGGAGAGAGGTCGGTGGATGGCTGCTGCCGGGGCAGCGGCTCTGACTGCCAGGTTACAGGAGGAAAGCCTCAGCGAGGGCCGGGCGAGCGAGCGGACGCACTGCTGCAGGACACGAGCCGCCATGACAGAGAAAAGTGACTGGTGGCTTCAAGCGTGCAAGGCGAAGAAGAAACGGGGTCAAGGGCTCCTTGGGGCGCATGCGCGCAGCACAATCTGTCTTTATTTTTCGTATTTTATTTGTGCTTTTTACAGTGTTATTCACTAAACACATAAACACAAGATGTCTAATTATAAATACAAAGTCTGATCAAATGTAAAATTCAAAAGTGCTAAGGAGCTCGGATTCAGTTCAGGGAAGAGCAATCAATCATAGAGTCATTACGGATCAGTTGTTAAATAATTACTAACCCAAAGAATATATATCTACCCAATACTTTAACACTTTATATACAATATATTTCTTATATGATAAAACTCAAATATAACACATACCAATTAAGTGTTTCCTTTGTTTAGCTTGACGAAAACCATCGATGATATGGCACTTAACTCAGATTGTCTGAAAATCCATTCATCGGAGTCGGCAGAGAAGCTGAGAAGCTGAGAGCTGATAGCAGAGCAGAGAGCAAAAACACAGATAGATGCATTAGTTATTTTTGCGGAATCATCCCACTGTCTTATTTTACCAAATTCCCAGCCATGGAGTTATCTGAAATACTGTACAACAAAGCGGAGTACATTGAGACGGTAATAAATGTTAGACCGTTGTTAGCTAGCTAATCGCATGCTATTTAGCTAACAGAAGCTAAACTGGGCGTTGGATAGTTGAAATCATTGTTTATGCTCAGTCTAGATAGACAATAAAGACAGTAAAACGCTATAGCAAAATTATTAATAATTTCTGTCGTTTTATTTCAGGCCTCTGGCAACAAAGTGAGCAGACAGTCAGTTCTCTGTGGGAGTCAAAACATCGTCCTCAATGGCAAAGTAAGGAAAAAACAAAAATACACCAGCCTGATAGTGACTTATAAAGCTGTCTGATTGGGCAGTTATGTTGTACTAGGCTGTGATATAGCTTAAAATTGTGTGTGATTTGTATTCCAGACTATTGTCATGAATGACTGCATCATCAGAGGCGACCTGGCTAATGTCAGGGTGGGCAGACACTGTGTGGTGAAGAGCCGGAGCGTCATTCGTCCACCTTTCAAAAAGTTCAGCAAAGGGTAAAGCGTCGTTCTCTTTTCACAAACGTTTAGTCCATAAAATGTGGGGAAATGGTGAGAACTGTTAATTACAGTGTCCCAGTGACAGACACGATGAGTTTAAATTGTTTTGTCCAAACAACACTCCAAAACCCAAAGACATTCATTTGATCATATAAGGCAACAAAAAGCATCAAATCCTCACAGAGGAGCTGGACTCAGCAAACTTGAAAATGTACTGAAACAATCAAATTTCAAAATCATAGCAGATTTATTTTGTCAGTCATCAATTGATTGACTATTCCTTTGAATAAGTATTCAGTACAACAGAGTACTGTACAGCAAATATTCGTACCACCTGGTGGTCTTGGTGTCCGACAATAACGGGCAGAATTACGGATTAGACTTATTTTGTGTGATTTCTAGGAGCTGCATTCCCATTAAGCAAACACCTGAACTTCATCTCTTTCTCCTCCTCTCTTTTCAGAGTGGCGTTCTTCCCGCTGCACATCGGAGACCACGTCTTCATCGAGGAGGACTGTGTGGTCAACGCAGCACAGATTGGTTCCTATGTCCACATTGGAAAGAACTGTGTCATAGTGAGTGGGATGAAAGCGCGCGCACACACACACAGTCTGAACAACAGAGAAAGGAAACCATGCTGAACAACAGAAAGCTCTGTCCCAGTGAGAGAGGAGATAAACAGGCACTGTCTCGTCTCGCCTGTGGTAAGACGGTCACATGGTAGTCATGTTCAAATGAAGTGAGCAGCAAACTGCTGGCAGCCTGCTTAGCGTACTGAAACAGACCTGGGAAGGAATGTGAAATCAAACACATTTCATGGCATTTTTTAGCAGTCGCGCCACAACAGGAGCACATTGCATTTAGTCACCATTACCTTGCTCTTAGAGTCCACAAATGAAGGTGAATTTAGAAATTGATGATATAAACAGAAAAGCCTATTAACTCTGTGTAATCATATATGCATTATAAAGTACAAACATAACCATGAACAGCTTTTGGAGCAAGCAGATGTATACAATTCTAAAAAAAAATGGAAATGGCATGGCATTTGACTCAGTAGCAGATGTTTGTTGACTTGCTCTTGCCTTTGTTTTGTGTGTTGTCTACAGGGTCGTCGCTGTGTGCTGAAGGACTGCTGCAAGATCCTAGACAACACTGTGCTCCCTCCTGAGACCGTGGTGCCACCTTTTACCGTCTTCTCTGGATGCCCCGGTCAGCCACAGCACAAAAACACACACTTCAACTCTCTCTTCCAATTTCTGAACATCTAATCATGTCTTCGCCTGTGTTCGTATTTTCCTCTCTTAGGTCTGTTTTCAGGAGAGCTCCCAGAGTGCACGCAGGACCTGATGATTGATGTAACCAAGAGTTACTACCAGAAGTTCCTGCCTCTCAGCCAGATCTGAGTCCTGCCTCAAAACCTTCAGCTGGATCCACAACTTTTCCAGCCAGTTCCAGGTCAGGGTCTCTTATCAGATTGAAATGGACTCTGAGATCTCACCTTCTATCCTTCTGCTCCAAGTGGCCCTGAGTTTCTCAGCCCAAGGAAAAACATTTGGTCCTGTTAAGAGCCCTTATGTGATCCTAGTCAAAAAGCATGTGATGAATAAAATCTGACATAGCTGCAGAACGCAGTTTTGTATATTTGCAGCTCCAAATTGCAGTGAGAGTCTTAAAGTCTTTAAAATCCGTTGTTTACTATCCCAGCTCATGTCAGATGCTTTCAAAGGGCCACAGATAAAAACCCTCAATCTACAGGCAGAGGAGGTGGAGGAGCTATGAGAGGAAGGAGGTGAAGGGCGGAGGTGTTTAAAGAATGTGGGAACACGGCATGTAAAATACCACCCATGGACCAAAACGATAGCAACAACAGTTGTGTTTGAGGATCTTGGCTGTACATGCGCATTATTCATGTTGACAAATCATTTAAGAAATAGAGCGGCACACTCATGTCAACAATTTGTGAAACGTATTCTTTTTTCTTTTTTTTTCCTGTCATTTTATTTTGATGTTGAAGAATGTGTGCTTGTTTGCTTCCCTCTTCACTGACTTGTGTAATTTGTCATAACACTTATTTAATAATGTGTGGATTTTTATTTCATATCTTTCAAATGATCAACGGCGATGTTAATTTAAAAGTGTTGATGGGTGCAGGACAGTTGTCTGTGCGTGGCTTTCATCATTTTCTGAGCATACAAAAAAAAAACTAGAGCCATCATCTAAAATAGTGCACCAATTAAATAAATAGAAATGAAAATCTGCCTCATGATTATTCGTTTTTTTAAAATCTTTAACTGCATTATACCAGCTGCAGAGCATTTATTAGATACATGAAGACTGGGCTGTCCATTTCTTTGACATTTGTCTTCGGAGCTTTATTTTTATGGGTGGGTTTATGTTTGCTTGAAAACAGGGGCATAATACACATCACTGCCCCCGGTTTCATGCTTTTCTGCTTATGGTCAATTCATGGTGTTAACAAGCAAAGAAGCAAAAGTAGTAGGCCAACAAAATTATGCAAATGGGGATGTTAACAGTTAACCGTTTAACCGTTAACCGATAATAAGAACTTTGACCGATTAATACTATCAGTTAAACAGT
>JBBPCS010000672.1:4199565-4237065 GCA_037974645.1 Hollardia meadi
TTTGTTGTTAGAAAGTCTTGCTATTTACTTAAAATATTTATTTAAGTTATATATTTTTCATGTAGGCCTATTGTCTATTTTATTCAGTTCACAGCATGGCAGGGTAGCTGTGTGAAATCCTCAGGTTCTGTTTATGCTGCTGTTGCACATGTAAAAATAAACCATTTATTATGAAAAAAAAAAATTGTTTTGGTAATTTTTTAATGGGTCACATACATTTGTCCGTTCTTTATAGTAGGCTACATTTTAACCTTGTCGTTAATGGTTAATGGTCGGTTAACGATGGTCGGCTATCGGTCAGAAAAAAAATTCAAAATTGACATCCCTAAATGCAAAGAATCAGCTTGACAGATGTTTTGATGACAGAAATTAATTCTTAACATTTGTTAAACTTCAAGGATAAATAGTGTGTTTAGGTAAGAAAAAAAATAAATGTAAACATTTGTTAACAGGACAATTTAACAGGGCACATTTAAGCTAATAGCTAGCATCTTAAAAAGTGCCCCAAGGATTTCTTGTAAACAATAATTCTATTGATGTGTTACTTCCAAAACACGTGTATCACTGAAGTCTAACAAACTTGTTGAACGCATTTTCTTTCACATAAAAACTTGTGCTAAGCTGATTTTTCTCAAAACGTTTGAATCCCGATTACAGGCAGAGTTCTTTCTCCACTTTTGTCAGAGCCACAATAGAGGTCAAAACGTCCAGAGATAACTAGAGATCATAGTTAGAGATGAACATTACAATACTACATTACAGTATCAGAATAGGGTAACATGAGCTTAGCAGGCTTTTCTTCCTACATTTCTTGATATGTAGGAGCACATAGAAAATGTGAGTTTTTCTAACGCTGTCCTCTGGCACCCGCTAGTGGCCATGGGCAGAGCTTCATTTAAGAGAAATCCTGATCCTCATCTTAACATTTCTGTGCTCCTTTAATAGTTCAGTGCAGAAATTAATTCACCAAAACTCCAGCCACAACTCTGACAGGTCTGAAAAAAACCAAAACCTGCTCCAGTGATGCTTCCACAATATTTCAAATGCATCTGCTTGTCAATGATCTATGCAGTAAAAGCCAAAGAGATGGCTCCTTTAACTACCATACAAACCAGCCAGTTTGGGTATTTTTTTTTTCTGCTTATGCAGTTTCAGCCTCTGGCCCTCCTTTGACAAAACAATAAAAACATTTTTTTTTAAAACACGCTACAAAAGGGCAAATTTATACGTTATATTTATTCATACTTTTTATTCAGTATTCCATTATACCTGCTTACTGCTTCCCATTTGCTTGTCACAAATCTATCCAAACAGATCTTTCCGGCCTATAGGAGCAACCTGCAGTGCAAGTTCTTGAGTTCACAAAATATGAGTAAACATATTTCATTCCTGAAAATAAAAATTAAGATTCCTTGCTTTGACTGGAAAAGCTCATGTTATTTGTTATTTACTGTCAACTGATCACTTGAGCGAATGTGACTTGCCATTTGCTCGAAAAGTTCAAGAGCTTTAAGTTGACGGACAAAATGCCTGTGTAAGATATGTTAAAGAAAACTTATGACTAAAATGTGAAGCAAATTATAATTTTCAAGATCAACCAGATAAAAAAAAAAATCTCCATTTTTTTTTAATGAAACAGTCCAAATCACAACTGAATGGTTTTATTTCTTTTACAATGTGAACCACATATATCATACCAACAATTAAATGTTAAGTATATAGATTAGCCATTTATTACTTCTTAAACAAATATGTATCAAGAAACAGCTGATAATAGTGTTGGCTCGAGACATGTGGCATGAGTCAGCCTTTTGAAACAATGTGGATGAAGGCCAGTGACTGGCTCAGGGGAGGTAAAGAAAAACAGAAAGTGCCCCCCTCTGTTATAACCAGGCTGGGGGGTCAACACTGCAGGTTGAACAGTGGAACTGGAAAGATGGCACAATCCTGCTCATATCCAACTCTTTATTCGAGCCTTTGGGGTGGAGGGGGAAACTATCCATCTGTAGTTTGAATTTTAGTTCATTTTTTCTGTCACCGACATTTAACATCTTCCCTTTAAACTGGCAAAAGACAAGTTTTTTTTTTGCTTTAACGTAAATGTTGATTGCACGACGTAATGGAGATAGAATAATGATATCATCCAAGTTTAGATTGGTTCCCTATAAATCTCACTTTGCTACCAATGGCAATGTGGAGTGTTGGACACAAGACAGTGAGTAAAGTGTCTGGGGAAAGAAAAACAACTAAAATATTCTAAATGCCTTCGTCTAATTTAATGAAGAGCGTGTGGACAGGCTGCTAGGTCAGTGATCAGGATTCATTCCATCTCCAATCCTCTGTCTGCCCTGGACCCCATATCTCACGATGACAACGCTGCAAGGCCCCAGAATCTCGTAACGTGACTCTAAGGGGAAAGTTCCTATTCAAGAAACATGGATCCTTCCTATGTTACATCATTCAGCAGTCCTGTGATAGCTAAAGCTACCCAGAACTTATGAGTCATTGTTTGCCTTTTTGTTTTTTTGTGTGTCGTTTTGCAAAAGGTACATTTTTACACCAAGGCCGACATGACCTCACCATCAATTACTTGTTGGCCTTTCACAGTAATCAGAGGCTCTCTGTAGGTGCATCAAATCTCCCTTTCCCAATATGAGGTTAACATTTTCATCTGTCTAAATCAGTGGTTTCACTTGTATGCAAGAACAAACTCCTGAACGCAGAACTCTTCATTCATTTGGACAGAATCGACAAATCTCAGCCTGGTTCTTTTCTTTCACTGACAAGGCAGGAAAATCATGTATGAATATGAAAACGCAAAAGTGAAATCTGTGACCAAAATGTAACAGAAGTTTAAAAACTGGCATGCTTTATACAACAAAAGAAAACCCACTTTCCAGGTCATAAAGGGGAGTGAACAAGTCAACAAAAATGTGGAAAAGGAGAAGGAAACATTGACATCCCATAAGTCAGCTACAACGGGTGTTACAAGTGAAGTTGAGGGGTTTGCACCCCGGTCAACTCACTCACAACTTACTGTATCACTACTACAGCAGGGCATGACTAGAAATATTTATCACTGGTTTAATAACTAGACAACTCAAGATTTTTAAAAAAAAAAATCATTTACACTTTGTTAGCTTCCTATGCTAAAAAAGCATATTCCAACAATTTAGTTTATTACACCCACAAACAAGCTTAGGTTGAACTCCAATAATCTTTCATTAAGACCCTAAAATAAGCCAAGAATCTGTAAAGTACCAGTTAACATTACTCCACAATCTGTTTAATATACCCAAATTTCTGACTAATGTGATATCAGTGTCTCCTACTCGACTCCCTTACAGAAGGATGGAAGGCAACGACTGCTTCAATAATGAGAAGCCCAGAGTTGCATCATCCTGTACCAAGTAAAATCAAACCTATCCATGTCTTATTAATGCACACACTCCTTACACAAAAAGCAGACAGTGTCCCAACGCCTAATCTGACCCTTCAGCCAAATTATAGTCTTGTGTGCACTGGCTCGCATGTTTGCTGGGTCTGTTGAGGAACGCTACCTTTGCAAGAACATTTCTGTGATTTATGCTTTCTTTACAGCACTGGTTATCTTCTGCATCGTTTCTCAGACGGGGAAGGATTCTGTGTCTCTGAATACAAGTAGAGCCCACGCGCAGTAATGCTTCACAACTTGATCACCACCTGTGAAGAGTTGGTGGAACCAGAGGTGTGTACGAGAGCTCCATTTCCATTCAAGTGTTTATCTTTTTCTAAGCACCAGTAAATTATGTGTGGACTGACTGCAAGTGGGCCTGTTTAGGGTTGTACAAGGCTACAACTGGGATACAATGGAAGAGCCGATTTATTTGCATGAGTTAGAGGTGAAAGCTAAGTGCAAAAATCCGTATTGCAACTCATCAGAATAATCACAAGATCACATAAAACAGCAGCTGCTTTCGTAATAAGACTAGGGTAAAGGGGGAGAGGGCGCGCAGTCAGCAATTGGGCTGTCTGAGAAGCTGTATACACAAAAAAGTTTTCCTTTCTATTATCCTCAACAAGAAAAAAAAATAACGCAGATAAAGAACACAAAATTAACTTGGCTATCACTGCTGCAAACAGTGGCAACAAACCTAGAATTTTAACACTGCTGGTTGAAGAACTAAAAGCAAAAAGGGGGACTGGCTGAACTCAATCAAGCCACTGTTGAAGCTGAGCAGTTAGCAGAGAATAAGGTCTATATGTCCACACATAAATGGCCTGCTATTGGTTACATGGCATCAAACCAGTAGCCAGAGAAATGTAATGGGCTACAAGCGAAAAATGAGGAAAGATGTATTCCTATTGGGCGATTTTGCTCCACCACTGAGAGTTCCAGTGATGAAGTAACAGAAAGAAGAGGTGACCTCTAACAGAGCTGGGTCAAACATGTGGCGAGCAACTTGATTGACTGAGTGAGACGATTTGATCATGGCCCTCACTTCCTTATTAAGGTGGTGGGTGAGGATGAGTGACATTAAGGGAAGGGCACAAATGTGTCAGGATCAAGTGGCTTTTACTTGTCAAGCAGCACAGTGCATGTTCACCTCTTTGAGGACTGTCTGCATTTCAGGAGACGTTCTTCATTGTCTCCTTTCCAGAACACCGATGTCCAAGGAGTGCGTGATGTCGTCCAGACCTCCCAGTCACCCGCACACACACACCCATCAAGTGTTCTGATTGCAGATCAGTGATTTGTAGTAATAGTGTAGGGAAAAGAGACAAGGAAGAGAATTCATTCAACACCTGAACAGACTGAACTGAGACATTCAGTAACTGTTTTCATTTTCAGCTCGGGTTCTTTTGCACAGCCAGGCATCCGAGCATCCGTCTGTCCATCTGTCCCACATAAGCCCATCAATCCCCCTCTTCTAGCCTTGAAGGACCCCCTCACACACACATAGGCAGGCAGCAGATCAGATCATCCTGTTGCGTTTGTGTGTAGGTGAGTCTGTAATGACATCACTACACTGGGTGGAGTTTCGTTTCCTGGTTCCTCCCCCTCCAGCAGAGGCGGAGCCTGTGGAGTCCAGATGCAGCGCCATCTCCTCTGAGATGAAAGTGTTCAGGTCGACATCTTGAAGCCCATTGCGCCGGCTTCGGCACACCGGCCCCGAGCCAGAAGAACCACCTCCACCGGCACCACCTCCGTTACTGCTGCTTCCACTAACATGTGTGGGAGACCCTGGAGCACCAGAGCGCACACTGATACTTGCCATGGCTCCACTCAAACCTGTGGAAAGGGGAAAAGACAGGATTAGAGATGAGAGAGCAGCAACAGACAAAGGATATCACTGGATGGAAAAATATGACGGAAAGACAGAAAATTGTCTTTAAAATTTTTCTTTGATTAAGCAGCTGCAAAAAAAGTTTAGGAACAGCTGCAACCACCTGTCTCCCATTATTTACTGACTTAGTATTGAAGTGAACTACCTGTAATATTAAAGAAAACAGAACCAGGTGAAATACTTTTAAATGAAGGCTAGGGGTGCATCAATGTTGTCTTTTGGGCCAACAGTAAATTATATATCAGCAAACACTCGTAATTTATCAATCTAATATTCAACATCATATTTGTATAATGGCAACTGTCTAACAAATGTGGCAGTGGAACAAAAAGATGCTATGGGAATCCTCTACTACATCAGTGATCAAAGCCTCTCAGCATTCATCTCAAACCTAATTAAGAAGATGTAATAGGCACAATATCACTTTTTTCTCAGTGACCAGGTGTAACAAGTTAGGGGCTAACCCGAACCCTTGTGATGGGGAAGGACAGAGCAATGAATGAGTTCTTTGACGGGATATCATCCTTTGTCAAAGTCACTCAGTGAGGTTGTTATTTCAGAGTCGGTTTCTGTCTCCATTTTGGATTTGAGAGGAGACCAGGGGTCACTTTCAAGCTCCTTAGAATAGCATTGTTAAGATGTTTGCCATGAAACAGCGTTACTCAAAAACACAGGTCATCACTTGATGCCAAAACTTTAACACACCACTGAACATAGTGACTCCTACAACAACTAGAATCACCGCCTCAGGGTTGTATGCCTCCGCGCACCAGTCAAGTTTAAAGTCAGTTTAAATCCATGTCTGTCCAGACTCATATACCTGAAGCTCAATATCATAACCAAAGAGCTTGTGGTGGACTTGCTTGCTTTAAATATGGATGTTGCTGCAAAGATGCTACAAATGATAAAATGTGGATGTTTCACACAAATCTTCAACTTGGCAGCACAGAAGACCTATACAATCAGCACAGTTTCAAGGTGGGCACACAAGATTAGAGTCACCATTTCAGTATCTGACCAAAAGTGAATATGGTCACAATCTCCCCATCTATTCCTGAGATATGATGTTGAATAATGGCCAAAAAGGTGTTTCTGCAGAACATTATAATTATGTCACCGTGAATTTGACTCAAAGCGTTCCTGGGATATTGCATTTACAAGAATAGGACAGATAGATGGACAGACAACCAATAATGTAATACCTCCGGCCACGATGGGTGTGGAAACATAATAAAAAACAGCCATGGCTGCAATAAGATTTCTGTTGGCAAAAGTGACTCTGACTTTAGATGACAGGTTTAACTTCAAACCACAATGTGGTAAACCAAACCATTTACATTGACCATATATAAGAATTGGACATATACTGTATTCATGATGCAGCTTTCTTATTTGTAATCCAATAGACAAAAAGCAGTGGTGAGGTTATAAAAATACATAATACCCGTTTATGTATTATGTATAATTAAAAAGTGCACCCAAGTTTTTTTGTGTGTTACCACACTGAAGTAAAAATAAATAAATCAGTGAAACTGATTGAGAGAGATACAGTTGACAAAAATGTGAAATGTGATTTGTCCATGTAAATCAAAATTATGTTTTGTCACACAACACACATCGGTGGTGAAATGCTTAAGATATCTGATGACTGAGAAAGTAGACACACTGAAGCCTCCTGACAGACCAAACTTGTGTGTCTGTAACCTATACCACTAAATGCCTAACATCATCCAACCCAACCTCGGCTACAACCCCTTTAAAGTGTTTGTACCCTCAGATAAAATTCTGAATATTCACTTTCACTGACAGCAAAAGAAAAATACCAACATACTGTAGTGTAACTGGATTACAAATATAGTTACATTTGCATATTTTAAAGGCCAAAAATACTTGGCTTTTGGTTTAGTGAGATGTTCCCTCCTTCTTACACAACACACACATGCGCGTGCGCACACACACATGCGGAACTAACAAAGTGAGGCCCTCTTTTCTGATTGGCCAATACTTACACACCCGTGCACAACATACCCTAATCTCTGAACAGCATGTGGCAGAGTCAGATGGCTGAAGAACATGTGTGCTTCCTCACACACACAAACATACTGCAGTTCAGTTACACTACAACACAATAATTTGTTCCAATTCAAGTGACAACTGTACATTAATAAATGATCCAATTTAAGTTTTTACTTCACATGACATACCTTTTTTCACAGTCATGCCAAACCTTAAACCCATTCAGACATGGTAATATCCGTTCTGGGGGATCTGATCACAAGAGGACAATTCTAAGTACAGGTGTGAATGCTCCCAAGATGCATTAAGGACGCATTCAAGATCCGATCGCTCAGACGACAACATTTTATTGACAGTAAACATGTCAAATAAATTCAACAGTAACCAATATAAGCTGCTTCTTTAGCCGAGTTTCTGCCAAAGTGCTTTCGGTATAGTATCCTTGGCAACCGTAGGTAACCCATAATTAAAGCACCTAAACCCTAGATCTGTTTAGCGTTTCCATCACAGAGAATACTCTTATGTAGGCGGAGTTGTTACTAGGGCTTTGGGGGTAACCACTTTCATTTTTCCAGCAGTTGGGAAACAACAGAAGACTTTCCTTGGTCATGAGAAGATGCAGTATTTTTTAGCTAACACGCAGCCTATAGCCTACTGTAGTCTTCATCACTGTCAGATTTACAACATACAAACAGCTAACATTTTCCTCTGCTCTGTTCGTATTCATGGTTGCTCTGCTTGCTCTCTCTCTCACTCTGTCTATGGCACACTCACTTCATTTACACACGTTTCGCGTTTTTTGTTTTCTTCTTGGTGTGTGGTTGTTTATTACAACAGGGAGACGAGCTCTGTTTGAGAAAAGGCTGCAGGCAGTAAGACTAAAGACTCCTAAAAAAACAAAACAGGAGTTGGGAAATCCTACATCAGAGTGCAGACGACAAGACGACTCTGGGTGCTTGACCAAGCAGTCATCTGCCCCGTTTCAACTACACCTTTTAGTATAGGATCAGAATGCTAAGTACCTCAACAGAGAGGTGATAAGAAAACAGGACAGTACGTAACGGTTCTTGTTGCATTAGGAGGAATATTACCAATTGTGTGACACACTGTCTATAACAAATACTTACTTATTTGAGTAGCTGCATGTGAGTAGCGAATGCGTGAGCATGTCTGCTACATTGGACAGCTAGGTACAGTAACACCAATTGGACAAACCACACCATGATTAAATTTGCAAATTACCATTTCAAACAGCGTGCTATACTACGACCGGCAACCACACACCGCTGTGTGAAATATTTGTCTGAGATATTCATTAGCAAATGTAATCATAATCATTATTACTGCTAAACATAACAAATTAACAGCTTTACTAAAGTTCTGTGTGTGGTTTAAATAGTGTTGCTGTACCTAGATGTCCAAGATGGCGGTCGTGCTGGTGAATGCACTACTCACATCAGGTAGTGAGTGATAGGAAGTTATTTTGTTATTTGTGTAAAAAAAAAAACATAGTGTCTCTGTGTCCCAGTGATGAGGAAGTGGGATCTGATAACAAGTGGGATCTGACGGACTCAGAGCTGTCCATTTGTGATCGGATCACCCAAGACTGATGTTAATACCAAATATGAACAAGTTCTGTGTGTGTGTACCAGCAGTACTACTGGTTTTTTGTCCAACCATGTAGCTGCCTCTTGGGTTGCAAATCAAGCTTCTGATGTGGTGGCCAGAATGACCACTGGTGTGCAAGCTGTGAGCCAAACTTGCACATAAGTATCCTCACCATGCAGTGCTATGGCCTCCCTGAAGGGCTGGAGGTCTGCTTCCACAGATGAGCCAGTCTCAGCTGGTGAATTAGCCCGGCTGGGGGCCACCATGGCCAGCCGGGGGTTGGCCCTGCTACTCCTATGTGGTGGTGCTTTGCCGCATAGAAAGCTGATAAGATCCTCCCTACGGATTGTTCTCCGACGCTTTTTCACCCAGGCCAACATGTCCTGCAATCCAATACAAGAGTAAACCATCCATCAGTGAGCCACTGTTAAATTTTATTAACAAATGGTGATGCATTCATTTCCCATACAACACCCCTGTTATGTAAATGCAATGTTGTCACTAAGCATCTGGTTACCAAGAGTCCAAAAAATATGGTGGGGAGGTGTAATGTCACAATTAAAGAATTGAGGTGCCTCCCAAAAGGTTCCAGAGGAACAAGACGTACCTTATTACGGCGTTGGTGGCCTATCTGGATGCCACGATCAAAGCTTCTTTGATGGGCTTCCACACTCTCTGTGATGACATCATAAAAATAACATCATCGTTCATTATCATGTATTCCTAAGAAAAACAAATGTGAATGGTACCTTGAGCAGTGACTCGTATGACTGGCAGCTTCTAAATCAACTAAACCAGAGTGCTAACTACTCACAACTCATTAGCTCTACTCTACTTTGAAATTTTTGCAGATTTTTGGGGAGGTAGACTGCAAAATTATGAGACCAGAAGAAGGGTTGGTGTTACTTCAACAAACTACCTGTTTTACTGGTAAATTCTTGACATTGTTTAAACAAGTTTTAAAATGCAGTCTGTTTTTCCCCCAAAATGGACATGCCATTCACTGACAAAAACCTACACACCCTGTGACAGCCTGATCAATATATAGCTGATAAGAGTGATAATGACAAGATCCGGTCTGTTTACCACTTGTTGGATGAGCCTGTCAATAAAAAACATGTCTACATACACAAGTACAATGATTGCCAACTACTGTCCATATTGATGGATTGAGGGACAAAAACAACTGTAGGTGTAATAATTTGCAGATCAATAAATCATGTTTATAAGCACAAGCATGGAGAGGAAATGGTTGTTAGATACCTTTGTATAAGTTGGTAACTGCTGTAGCAGAGTTCTGAAATGGCACCCATAATGACAGACCCTGCTGATGGCATACTCTGTCTGTGGGATGAAAAGGGGAAATATATTTAGTTTCTATACTTGACATTCGTTTCCAATTTAAAAGCAAGCACCCTTGGTTAATGTGACCACAACACACCTAAGAGGCTAAACAGCGTTGCGAACACAGACTTGAAGTGAAGATAATTTTCATTCGCCATTTTGTATTGCATCTACAATTGCATGAACATGTTTTGGCATAAAAATAACAGTCAGCTGGCGCTAGATGCCCAGCTTGGCAGCAGCTTGTTAAGCAAGCAAACGCCGACACACCAACTTAACTGCCTTCTCAGCAGTAAAGTTGCAAAGACATGTAAAACATACATGCCAAACATGGATAGACTTAACAAGTCAAGCTCTGTCAATTTGGACAGGAATGTATTGAGTCTGAGAACACAGATTGTTGACAAACCAATATTTTTAGAGTGAACCAAACTATCCTCGCCATTTTGCGATTATAACGCTGGCTACGCGTTGCTAAACAAACTGCTCACTCAGCAGCAAACTGGGCGTTTAAAAGCAAGTACACTGCTGTGTTGTCAACTTCATACCATTATGTTATAACACATTTCGACAGCTAATACAGTCCGGTAAAACAGATGGTTACACTGACAGTATAGAGTAGGCTGTCATCTGGGAATGTCGCGTAGCTACGATTGTTGTTACCATCGCCATTTTGTAACTAGCCTGGCTAACGTTACGTTAGCTAGTATATGCTGCTGTCTAACTTAGCATTAACAATCTAGCTTGATGACAAATGAACTCAAATGTTACTTTAATTATGCCCAACAATCTGACAATAGTTGTTTAACAATCGAACTAGGTATACAATATCAGGTTCGAGTTCATAACTAATTGTTGTCACTTGCTAACACAAGCTAGCTAAATTTAGCATTGTAAAATCAGCTGTAAACGTTACCCAGTACTGGCCAGCGAGTTTGCTAACGAGCTGTTAGCATTTCACATATAATGACACTAACGTTAGTTCACAGTAAGTAGCCAGGTTGTAACCAACAAGCCAAGGGTATGACGTTACAGGCACATGCAAAAGGAAGGCAGTGGTTTGAACCTTTGTATAACTGTGCCACAGCGGTGGCGGAGTTCTGGAAGAGATGCCACAGTTTATCCTGGTCGTTGTCGGCCTCCTCCTCGCTCGGCTCCCTTTGCTCCGCTTCGGCCAAACACTGCCGCTCCCATTTTGAGAACCAGTGCTCGGGTCCGTGTTCCTGTATCTCCGAGTCTCCGTCTTCCTTCTTCTCCTCCATTTAATGCAACAAACTCGATGAAATGTGGTTTTAATGTTTTAAAAGATCAATATCTGGCCACTGTATGAAGAGTTATGTGATCAAATTAGTGAGTACTATTAACACTTGACTATTTCGCAGTTCGCACTACAATATGACGTTGCTCCTTAAAGCCACCATCTGTGAAAATAAGCTTGGCTAACTATTTTCTCCCAGTTGGCGACGTCGGAAGATATACAACGCAGACTACCATGATGTGCACTTCATCCCGCCCATCACACTAGATGTCAACGACAATTGGCGACATGAGCACTGCAGGGTTGGCTTGAGGTCTTTTCTCAGAATCTCATTAGCTCTCCGATACGTCCGCCACAGCGTTGACACAAAAGAACCTCAGTGAAAATAAATCCTCATTATTGAAGCTTGCAAGAGAGTGCACGTTTTGTCAGAAAAATTGCTGTTAAGAGTAAAAATATTATATTATATTGCATTATATTATATTATTTTTTGTGTTATATGTTTTTTAAAGTGCTTCCTAAATAAAGTTTATCACAATTCTTACAATCTTCAATGAGCTAATTTTTTCGCCCCCTCTAATTAATCATAACCTACATGCTAGAAAAGAACTATACTATTCATATCCATCTTTCGACAAGCAAAAGTAGCCTCTTAATATTAGACGACACCCATGAACACTCCTCTACAAGTCCATATACTCATATGAGATAATTCCCCCATGAGAATAGTGTTTTCTGATAGGCCTATGCTAGATTTAAAAAAATAATGGTTTAATAATTAACGCTAGGAAACAAATTGAGATATAAGTAGCAAGAGCGAGCCACTAATTATAAAAACCCAACTGCAACTGCGACGGTGTCTGAAGCCAAGTCCGAGTGAAGTACTGTTTTTTGTCCACTAGATGGTGACATTTACTCAAAATGATTTCAGCCCCGGGCGGTCTTCCGCCCTGCAGTTATTGTATAGGCTACCTCGCGTTGTTGTAACTGATTTACAGTTTTGCAAGACAGCTTATATTGACACAATTATTTATTTATTTGTTTGTTTGTTTGTTTATTTACTGTTCATTCTTTTAAGTGGGTATGATATTTCTTTAATGAATAATGCAATTTGTTGTGGTTGCATACTTTTCTTAGTTGATAAATAATTCAGGAATTTTGGATGTGTCTGATCTCCTCTCAATAGCCCAAGTTTGGCGTCCTTTCTGTAAATTACCCTACTTTAATTCAAGCATGATTAGTACAGTATTTTTGCAGCAAAACAGACGCCATCGGGAGAAAACACCACATAATTCAAGCAGGCCCTTGGAAACTTTAACTTGACGCGTATATCAAATAAAATGGCGTAATAGAAATGAATGGGTGAGCAAGTAAATGCAATTTCAAGCAGTAAGTAAATCGAATGATTGTGGTTGAAAAGATGCTACTAATAAGCTGATGATGCATGTTCCCTATGGAGAGTATAGCCTTGAAATGCTGTAGCACAATATAAAAATACTACATTTAAGTAATAAGAAAATTGAAAAATCATTCGTTTTTTACTTGAATAAGACCATACAGTAAAATTAAGTCCCCCGCCCTATGTTAATAGATACAATGTATTTTTCATTGTATGCGGCAGCTATTTTACTCACACAAGGAATATGTGCTTTTGTTTTGTATACAAAATTTTAACTTGCAACCATAACTACAGCCGTTCAATATTTCTTAATAAAATGTAACGTTTTTGCAGTTTATCATGGAAAAGTAGAAAAGTATGATGTCTTACAAATGTAATTAACTGAGTGACTATTTATTTCATTACTTCAGTTTGTTTGCACATTCAGACATTCATGGGCCTCAATGCAACATGCACTCGCCAGTACTACGCCTATCCCTGTATTGTCCCACCTATACTCATCATTCATATAATAATTGTTGTTAGTGCTCACATTTTATTTCCACTGTATCAGATGCACACGCCCGATCCCTATCGTTTACACGCATGTGAAACTGGCCGGGGATGTGCCAGTGTTTGGATCTCCATGCGGATGTGACATTTCAGAGAAGAGCGCGACCGCCATTTTGAGATTTACCTCAGACTCAACACATCACAAACCACAGGAGGAGCGGGTCGAGAACTACACAGCACAGGCTAACGTTGTATGACCGGGCACATTCCTCATAAGAAACAAGAGGTTAGCTAGAAATGCAACGACGTGCCGCGTTTAGTCGTTTATCGTGTTAGGGGCGGTTTGGGGGAATTGCTTTATGTCGGTTCGTGGCAGCACATCTCCGTGAACTTCCAAATCAACATTAGTGCTATTCCGTGTTGGAAACTGCTTTGAATGGATAGCTTCTTCCTCCGCTCTCCCCCAGACGAGGGACAATCGGAGGAACACACGGACTGGGGACAACGCAAGCAAAGTTGTTGAATGTGTGTCTAAATCAAATGAGCCTTTGTTTTCATTGTTGTTGTACCTATATCAGCAGTTGGCTGCCTAGTGTCAGGTAGCTTAACGTTAACTTAGCTATAAACAGGGTATTTGCTCCTCAAGGTGCAGGTCTTGTTGTACGTTGTCTTATTACCCCACATTTCCCGGGGTAAAGCCGGATTGATTTAGCTAATTTCAGCGGGCCTCCCTCCTCGGAGCCCCGGTCCATCAATCCCAACCCTTGCCGTCAGCCAGCGACTCGCCCCCACCAAAGGCGTCGAGATTGGGCGAATAGCGAGCAAATACGTCCGCGTTTCTCTACCCGCTCCCCCGCCGACCTCCCCTCCTCACTCCCCGGCGCTGACAGCGGACAAGGCCGAAGTTGCAACAGAGCAGGCCCGGCCGCCGAGGCTCGACCTGTCCACCCCACCTCCGTATCCTACCACACCTCACCAACAGTCCAGAACCCGGTTCCCCGACGAACCGACCCTGGACAAGGTCGAGGGTAACAGAGATAGCAGGGAGACCCGCATCACAACCACAACAACAACAGCTGCCAACATGAACCACCACCACACGCAGCAGCAGCAACAACAGAAAGCCGGCGAGCAGCAGCTAAGCGAACCAGAGGACATGGAGATGGAAGGTAAGTGATGGTCCCTAGAAGGTTGAACCGACACTCTTTTTCAAAATTTAACAGCTGCACTAGAGATGCACAAAGTTTTGTGTTCATGACGTGTTCAGCTTTACAGTAAACACCAAGGCCCGAAGCTAGCTAGGATAGCCGGCTGGATTTTTGCTGATTGTGCGTCCGTTGCAGCATACTTGTGTGGAGCTGACCTCATTTTGCGTTATAAGCGAAAGGAGCTTGTATTTCTCTCCGTGTGACTGCAATATTATATTGATTGTACATAACCCAAAAAAGCTGTTCATCTACACTGTTAGATTAGCCATACAAACCATTCATTCGGATCGGTCACTGTATTTCTAAGTAAACGGTTCAGTTTGTTCATGCTCGTTTGCTGTAACAAGTTTTCGGATGCCAAATCATCGCCGTTAAGAATCCTCACGTAGTCACGGAATTCCAGGCCAGCAGATTGTTGATAACCCAAATGTTTGTAAACAGTCTGGTTGTGAGTCTTGCAATTAACATGGGACCCAAGCTAGGTAAATTAATCTTGCTACTTTGACTTGACTGTAGGTATTGGGCTGGTTTTGACAGTTAGCGGCACCCGCGTTCTTCACCAAAGTAAGCTATTCCACGAGTAAAGCAACCGTAGCTTCGCTAGTCGTACTGATAGCTTTTAACAATAGTCCGTTAATAACCGTTCGACACGTAACGTTAAGCTAGCCTCACTATAAGATAGTAGGTTAGCATCGTGTCTGATGGCTTGTACGTTAACGTTAAATGTGGGCCTGCAAAGTAACAATATCTGTTAACTAACGTTACCGGATAAAATAAGTCAGTTTGGCCCCTGAAATTTGAAGTGAATAGATATGAGTGGATAATATTAGTTATAAATAAGTTTATTGCGGACGGCGGCATGTATCTGGTTAATTACGTTATCTGTTCATTAAGCTAACCTGGTATGATCATTGCTAGCGGGGCAGCTAATTGTAAGCTAGTCAATTAGCGTCGAAGGCCTACTTCTTTACATTCATTCACTGGGTAGCATGCTAGTTAGCTGATAAGCTATTTCTCACGGAGGGGGTGTGTGGCGTTCCAAAATGGTGGCCTCTAAGTTATTTTGCAACGTTCGATATTGCCATTGCACGAATTTTAGGCTATGGTTAGGCCTTGAATATCCACCTCACGTAATCTAGATTTATTTTTTTACCAGTGTCCAATTACTGTCTAGCGGTGACTACTCTGGTTGACATTTTTTCTCTAGCATGTTAGCTGATACTGGTGAACTAGCTAATGTTAGCTAATAACGGCCTGGAGATGAATCTATGGCTAGTGTTTGCTATATGGCTAGGTAACTGAGCTAACGCTAACGGAGATGCGTCAATCGTGATTTGCTAAATTGGTTGTGGTCAAACAAGTTTAGCCATTCCAGTAGAGCAAATGACAATTTGAAACACCGAACGTAAATTCTGCTTTGATTTAGTTTTTGGTTTATATGCTGGCGTTTGACAGTTACGTGAAACGTGTGGCTGTGCTGGCAAGTAACGGCAGTCGCCGCTGCGGTAAGGCAGGCCCGCACTGGGGCAGCGCGGGGATTTGCTGCTTCATTGTATGATAGACTAAACGGCATGGGGCTCGCCATTTTTAATGATCTATGTTTTTGTTAGTCAGATTTGGAGTCAGGGCCACTGTTTATCAAGCGTTAAACACAGATCACCCACTCCACCACATTTTTTAAAATATAATGTCAACTTTGGTCAGAGAAGATGCTTGTGGGAGCCTTTAACATCACTGCGTCATTTAGTCCTACTGATTTTATTATTTGTCCACACACATTGTTGGTTGTTATTCGGGAGCACAAAATATATAGCTCCAATGTAATTACAGACATAAGCAAGTAGAAACAGTCCCAGGTGGCATTATTTACATTTTTCAAACATTCATCTTCATAATTGCCTTACTATTAGCAGGTGCAGTCACTAGACATATTCACCCCTTACTTTCACCCTTGTGTTCTCTCCGAGTACACTGTAGCCTTACAAGGACAATGAAAACTAGTTCACATAAACTCTTGCAGTGGGGTTAATCCATCATCATTGTCATTTTATCTGTTTTGCCACAGCAATGTTACTAGTGCTGCCACTTAATCAGTTTTGTATTAATCTCAGTAATGGCTCTTCAAAAATGTGTAAAATTATGGAAATTAATAGAAGGCAAACCTTATGCTATTTCTCAAATGTTACCTTTCTTATTAAACCCTATTTCTCAAATAGGGCAAGATAAAGGACTAAGATTATCATCCCCCTAAACAGCAGTTTACAAGGCTTCATCTAATATTACTCATAAGACAGCAAATGTCTTCACATTTAAAAACCCATTTGCTGTTTTCATTTAAAAGGCTGTGGAAAATTAGGAAAGATTAATATAGTTTGTTTGCACTTCACACTTGAATGGAAAGATGTATTTGTGCTTTTCATTAACAGTTAGTGTTGGAGTACAACCATAGCAGACCTTAAGATCAATTACTGTGATGCTTTATGGAAATATATATTTATAGATAATTAATCAGTCTGTTGAGATGCTTGTGATATTTTTTTACCCTTTCCAGACACCTGCATATTTCAAGTGACAGTAAGTTCTACAGTACGCCTTTGTAGTATTTTTTACAACATGTAATCCAACAAGCAGCTCTGGGTCGTGCAAATTCAGTGACCAATCCACTGGTATGTACTGTACTTCTCCAAAGGTTTCAGGATAGGCTGACATAGTGGGCGGGACAAGAAGTTGTCACAAAGTTGACTGACAGACCCCATTAGCAGGGTATAATCCACTTGGGAAAACGAGGTCAGTCTCCTGGAGGACTCGGTCAGTAATGTTACCTGGAGACACAACTGACAACACTGCATCTGTTGACTCTGAGGAAGACAAGAAACGCATGAAATGCAGTGTAAGACGGGCTGACACATCAGCATATTTGGAGACATATGCCAGAATGTTGATATCAATGCTGTCGTTGCTCTCAAGACGGTCTTGAGCATCATTGTCATCATCACAGGATCCAGGCAGATTTCACTTACTCCTTGAAGTCTAGTCATAGCTCTGCTCCTGTCATTGATGTGTTTTGATAGATGAGACTGTGCATCGAGCCATCTCATTATTCGTCTGGGATAATAGTTGTCCTCTGTGCGCGTGTGTTTTTTGTTTGAGCGATGACTTGCAGCTTAATCCTGCATTGTGTCCATAATTACGCAGCCTACTGTAATGTTGTATGGTCTTTGATGCACACACACACACACACACACACTGTCTCTCTCTCGTTTGCCCTCACTCTGACACGCAGACTGGGAAAGAAGACTTGTCATGCTGCCTCAGCAGGGTTTTCCCAGTGAAATGTATGAAAGGGGAAAGGAAGGATCATTGTATGTAGACCCAGGAGATAAAAGATGGAGACAGTATTTGCAGAATTTTTTTTCCCGAACGAAATAAGTTCAACCTTGGTTCATGCTGTTTTTATGCCTTAAATGATTGACAATTATCTGTTTATTTGTCTGTCCTGCTCTTCAAAGGATACATACCAGTACATTCAAAGCAGCAAGGCAAAATAAGAACTTGATTAATCTCCCCTCAAATTTTCCATCATTTCCACAACCAAACAGTTGAAACTATTAGCAAAAATATTTGTAAAGTATTGTAAGTTATATTTATTTATATATTCACATTTTCTAGAAATAAAATTGTTCATCAGGAGTAAGAAATTAATCTAGCAGATTGTCTGTTGCAGGCACATTTTTAGTGGGTCTTGTGCATGACACTTTTCTCTTGATGCTAATTTTGACTTTAATTTAGACTAATTTTGGACATTTTTGCCTCATTTCTGACCTGAAGTCACATAGTTAGCAACGCAGAGGTTTCAGCCAGCTTTCCTGAGGAAAGGTCTCTACCCTGCCATCTATGCTTGAACTCAGCTGTCCATAAAGCCTTATCATATTGTTGTTGTTTTTTTTCTCTTTGTACAGCTGGGGACACAGACGATCCTCTAAGAATCCCAGCCAACCCAGTGATCAATGGTAATGTGGCCATGGCAGATGGACACAACAATACAGAGGAGGACATGGAGGATGGTGAGGACGATGTGCACTTAAACAAACATGATTACAAATACTTTATATTTTTGCATATATTAAAGCTTGTGCTGTGAAATAAATTGTAAGTAATGATTCAGGGTTAACGTCATCCTGTGAATGACTCAGTTTAACAGACGTTGGAGTTGTTGGTCTCACATCAGGCTTTGAAACATTTTTATATCCACTGACCAGTTGCACCAAGTTGTCTGAAAGGTAGAGGAAACTTATTCTCTGTTCACCATCTAACCTGACCAACCTTTTTCCTGATCTCCCTCCATCTTTCCTCAGACACCAGTTGGCGGTCAGAGGCAACTTTCCGCTTTGTGGTGGAGCGCTTCAGCCGCCTGAGCGAGTCAGTGCTCAGCCCGTCCTGCTTTGTCCGGAACCTTCCATGGAAGATAATGGTGATGCCGCGTTTCTATCCCGACCGACCACACCAGAAGAGCGTGGGCTTCTTCCTGCAGTGTAATGCAGAATCAGACTCCACGTAGGTGTCTTGGGGGCGGGGGCATTGCAGAGGCAGACACTTGAAACCTTTAATGGTCCTGGTACACATACAGAAGTAGTGTTTCCTAGATAACATTAAATAAACATTTTCCATGGTAACCACGCCAGTTTCTCATCAGTGATGTACACAGTGTTTCCACTGGCTCTTTCTTCCAAAGCTGGCCGGCTCTCACAAGCTGAGCAATGGCTGTGCCTCTCCACTCACCTCAGTCCTCACCATACAACACTCTGCAAAGACCTGTGTGTTTCCGCATTGCCTCATCTGTGTCTAGTTAAGTTAATTTATATCAGGTACCATGCACAAAATACATTAGTCTTAAAGATGAGAAAAGATGCTTTGTACCAGATTTAGCTACTAGCAATTTCCATCTGAAGTACATGGCAGGTGAAAAAAAAACAATAAAACACGGCAAAATCTATCATCTCCTCTACAAATAAACCTACAACATTAATACCCACCAAGGCGTATGGACACACAAGCACCAGTGTAACTGTTGTCTTAGGCATGGGACCCTGGAGCTACTTCAAAATGACTTTAAACCTCTTGGCATCCTCACTCACTAATATCATTTACACATAGACACTTGACAGGTAGGGTGGTCTGTTCTTCAGAGGGTCACAGCTGTGACATATTCCTCCCATTTTTTAATGATTGATGCTACTCTGAAATTGTCTGGACATTACCTGGAGAAGCTGTAGGCCTATGTGTAAACGCAAATATCTGAATAATTTGGCCTGGACATGAACCAGACTTTACCCTGTCAGCTCCCTTTTACAAAGTCTGTAAAATGCCTGAGCCCATGTGTGAATATAGTAGATCATTGTCCGTAAAATTCACAGCAGGGAGTGGGCTCATAGATGCTTTGTGCTTGTCTGATTGCTTTCCATGCTTTCATTGATATTGTGGATATGTCCAAATGCATGTAGTATTGATATCAACACAAAGAGTCATTATTATGAATTAGTCCTGCTCCTCCTGCATGCTGGACCCAGGAACCACCCTTCACCTAAACCAGAGTATTTCCAGTAGGTCAGAACATGTCTGGCACAGATAATCTCTTGTTTTGTGCTTCGTATGTTAAAAGGTAAACATGGTTGATATGAGAATTTTTCTTTCTGTGCTTTGAGGAATATTCAGTAAAAATTATTTGCAACAGAGTTGTTTGACCTTAGGTTGTGTTTTAGTAAATGGGGGGGGGGGGACTTTTGTGTCTTGAATCTGTCTCTAATGTACATCAATATGTAGAGACATTCATCTCTAGAAGGATTTTTTTAAAAACCTTGCTTCTGTTTCATTGCCAATGGTGAGCCTGATGACCTGATCGCCTATTCAAGTAAAAGTGCTTTGTATTCCTCAGTGGCTTTTTACCCAATGGGTATTCTTCAGCGTTATCACCAAGAAACATGAACAGTGTGAAATTAACTTTAGGCCCCATCACTTTATTCTTGTTACTGTGTTAACTTGCTTAATTGGCTCATTGTTTGCTCATTTGAATGTTGTTTTGGGTGCCATTATAGATGAATAGAATAAATCAAGGTCTCATTTCAGTAACATGGTCTTTTGTTTGAGCAATACTATATCCTCATTGTTCAAAAATGTATCTTCTGCTTCATGCATTTTTAAAAATGTCCAATACTTAACTGGCTGTGGATTTTCTTGAGCTGACTGCACATTTATTACATTGTATGTGAAACACAGGATCAAGTTTATAATTTCTCATGAACCTCAATAGAATCTAGATGACACTCACTCAAACAGCTCATTTGTCCACCATGCCTGCATGCACCATGTTGAGAATGCACATATCAGAATACACATCATTGGATACATATGCCAGAACTTTTTAAGTAAGTATGGTTGTTCATGAGAAAGTGGTCATCCACTTTCCACAAGACATCCTTTAAAGATTTCTGGAACCTGTTTCTTGTGTTTCAGGTCATGGTCATGCCACGCACAGGCCATGCTAAAGATCATCAACTACAAAGACGACGAGAAATCCTTCAGCCGCAGGATCAGTCACCTGTTCTTCCACAAAGAGAATGACTGGGGCTTCTCCAACTTCATGTCCTGGAGTGTAAGTAGAGAAACTGACAGAGACATTGTTGGCAGATTGATATTAATAGCTAGAAAGTTTTTAAACTGGGAAAGAATCACCAGAGAACCATTGGCTTTGTGATGAAGAGGCTGGTAGAGTAGATGCACATGGAAAACGGTGGCAAAACTTAATTTTAATTTATTTATTGGCTGGGTGGGTAAAAGAGGCTGTGCTTGCAGGGCTGTTTAATTTGTGTGCAGCATAATGCTATTTGTTCATTGTCTATTTGGACCTCTGTGTTGGTTCTCATAATTTATAGTTTAAAAAAAAAAAAAAAGGTAAAAAGTAAATGATTTTACTTCTACTCATCCCCATTGATATTAACTGTTGTGGTGGTGTTGTGTTTCAGGATGTGACTGATCCAGAGAGGGGCTTCATCGATGATGACAAAGTCACCTTTGAAGTCTATGTCCAGGCTGATGCCCCACATGGAGTGGCGTATGTAGAGTTTTATTTTCCCTTGGGTTATCTACAATGTTCCCAGGTTTAATTTCTTTGGTCAGGATTTATGAATTATGACCCTAACATCAGTTTTCTCTCCGTAACCAGCTGGGACTCTAAGAAACACACAGGCTATGTTGGACTGAAGAACCAGGGAGCTACCTGCTACATGAATAGCCTGCTACAGACTCTCTTCTTCACCAACCAGCTACGACGGGTATGGTTTTATCTTTGTGTGTCTGTGTTGCTTTTTTTTTTTTCTTTGTATGAGGTGCAGAGTTTATTTTGCATGTTAATTTAGTGCATTGGCCTAAGCTGACCCAATAAAGATGTGTATTTGATTTGTTTGCACCAGAGTTTCAGTTTAGGGTTTTGTGTGTATTTGAATATTTTGTTCATGTGTTGATGACATACAGTATGAAAGGCCAACCTCAAATACAAGCTAGCATTGAAATGTACTGTATACTTAGATTCACAACCTGTGTGTTTGGTGTATACATCTACTCTGTGTATTGCTTCTATTAGTGTGAATATCTATTTTGTTATACCTCTGCGCCAGCAATAGCTGTGACCGGAGGCATTATGTTTTTGGGTTGTCTGTCCATCGTACGGACATCCCTCCATCCATCCCATTCTTGTGAAAGCAATATCTCAGGAACACCTTGACGGAAATTCATGAAATTTGGCACAAACATTTACTTGGGCCCAAGGATGAACTGATCCGATTTTGGTGGTCAAAGGTCAAGGTCGCTGTGACCTCACATCATTCCCATATTTGTGAACGTGATATCTCAGGAGCGCTTTGAGAGAATTTCTTCAACTTTGGCATAAATGTTGACTTGGACGCGGGGATAAACTGATTAGATTTTTGTGGTCAAAGATCAACAAATTTTTAGTCATAACTCAAGAATTCATACACTAATTATTACAAAATTTCAAACAAATATCTAAGAGGATAATGAAGATTAATTCATGGCCTTATATATCCAAAAGGTCAACTTCACTGTGACATAATGTTCTGCAAAAACACTTTTCTGGCCATTATTCAACACTATAATTTAGGAACAGATGGGGGGTGGGAGTGGTTTTGTATAGATATTCTGTGCTGCCGGATTGAAGATGTGTGAGGCATTCCTGTTTTAGAATTTGGAGCTTCTTTGCAGCAACATCCATATTTGAAGCATTGTAGTCCACCACAAGCTCATTGGTTTTGCTAATATTGAGCATCATGTGATTGTTGTTGCACCATGTGACCAAGCTCTCTATCACTCACTGTCACTGTCTAGGGCAATGACAAAAGAGTGGGAAACGCAGATTGAAGGCAGCAAATGGAAAATTTATTAACTGAAAAATAAACTGGTAAACGCAAAACAACACAATGAGGTGTGATTGGCAGTTACATTCGTGGTGAAGGTACATCTCTGCATGTGTGTGTGAACGATGTTAGATGGCTAGCAAACAAAACACCAAATGTGCGGGTGAAGAGAGAGAGAGCTCTCAGCCAGAAGGGTGGCGTTTTATATACGCTACCTTCTGCATTAAAGAAACAAAACAGAATAAATTAACAAGCCAGGGAACCCCTCCAAAGGAACAGGGTCCTGAAAAGGAACACTGGCACCAAAATACGAAAATAATCCCAAATATAAATACTACACTAGGGACCCTCATACTCACTATTATGAGTCTGGACAGGCATGGATGGAAATTGCAACTTGATTGGTGTACGGAGGCATACAACCACGAGGCGGGATTTCTAGTTCATTAATGTTCTTCTACAGCTACTGCTGATTCTTGTAGCACTGCTACCACTATCTTCTGGTTTTAGGCCCTTTAATTCAGTATAGTCCGAGTGGTGTTTCATAGCTTTTTTTCCCAGCAAGAGCTCTAAAAATGTGATTTTTCTTTTACTGTTAATTGTTTAAATATAGTAAATGTCTTCACAAAACAGTAGAAATGGTTAACTTTAATCAAAGAGTGTCTAAAACTCAGAAGCTCGGTGTTAATCGTCCTGACTCTCTTCCCAGGCGGTGTACATGATGCCTACAGAGGGAGATGACTCGAGCAAGAGTGTTCCCCTGGCACTGCAGAGGGTTTTCTATGAACTGCAACACAGCGACAAACCTGTCGGCACCAAGAAACTCACCAAGTCCTTCGGGTAGGGTAGACCTTTTCTTTTCTGATATTGTCAGCTCACCTGTCCTTGGTGTGAATGTGACCCAGCCAGAAGGCATGGTTGAGAAGTAAATCCAGTATTTTATTTTTGACTTTTGACACTTTGAAATGCTCAAAACATTGAAGGCGCGGGAGAAAATTAGATACTAGATACTTCACACTGTTTTGTAGGATGTTACCTTAAATTGGGATTGCTCCCAAGGGCCAGATGATTGTTGCAGAGCAAACACTTTTAGACTGTATTAAAAAATTTTCTTTAGTAAAATTGTAAATGGTTACCAGCCTTGAGTCTTTCCTAACCTGTAAGTATTGCATCTAACTCCCTTGCTGTGTTTTTTTTCCCTGTGTGAAGATGGGAAACACTAGATAGCTTCATGCAACATGATGTACAGGAGCTGTGCAGAGTGGTGAGTTCTCTCAAAGTCTCTTAAAGAATGTGGGTGTGTAAATGTATGCATGCTGAATAATTACTGACGTACTATGTGTTTCAGCTTCTGGACAATGTGGAAAACAAAATGAAAGGCACTTGTGTTGAGGGAACCATCCCTAAGCTCTTCAGAGGAAAGATGGTGGTATGTTTTCTCTCTCTAACTCTCATCTTCTTTTCTGAGTTATCTTTATGCTTATGGTCACATTTTGTGTAGTGATGAAAGTCCTCTGTCGACCCTTAGATACATTAAAAAAAGATTACGTTTGAGTGTGATTTATCTTGGATTATATGTTGAAAGTAGAGTTTTTCAGTAGAGCTGACCTGAATGCTTCAAAGCTTTGGTCGATGCCATGATAAACAACATCCAAATTAGTATTCGAATGCTTTGAGAAGTTGCATTGGTTGTACCGAAAAAGAGGCAAAAGACAGAGTGAGAAATTTAGCTTCTTTTATGGCTTTTACTTGGTCTCTAAAGGTGCGCACATAGAACCAATTTCGTGCACATAATGTGAGTGCACAAAACAGTATTCACAGCACTTCTGCTGCGTGCACACAAAAGCAGTCGTGCGAGCACGGGACTGAGGAAGAGACAGTGGCTGATGTGTCCCATCCTGTCCTCTCTAATTTGGCTTGTAATTACAATAACAGCAAAGTAAATATTGACCACAAGTTTGAAGAAATTATGCTTGTAGTGATCAGAGGCCTGTATTATGAAGAGAATTCAACATACCCAGGATATCTTTCCGTTATCTTGCTTCACTAACCCTAACAAATGCAATCGCACTAAGCGGCCACACCAAAGTAGTTATCAACTTGATAAGTTAACCATTTCCCAATGTATCAATGAGCGCATTCACATGAAAGAGAAGGTGTTTGCATCATATGACCTATCGCGAACATGACAAGTCTACTGATGGCAGATCTTCCAAACGAAGGGCAAACAATAGTATTAGACAAATATGAAGACGTAAAACATATAATCCAGGCTAAAAGCAACACATTTGCACCTGTCAAATGTAGGAAGGACAGCTGGGAAAAAAGAAAAAATTGCTCATTGTGTGAATGCGTAAATTGATAAGCTTAATATCACTGCCCCATCATTAGGGCACGAGTAGATCTGACTGTAAATACACTTGTGTATTCCATTAAATTAATGTGTCCTTGTATTCTGTATCTATTCTTATGGTGTGTAATTTACAGTTTTAGCCTTATTCTGTCAGCCGCAACACCGACGGTGCCAAACACTTTTGGGAGCAAATAAAAAACAAATATGCCTAAATATGAAAATGTAATTCAAGGCACTTTCATATCGTATAAGTGCGACAAGTACAAGGCTTTAGTGCTTTGAACAGTCTCTGTTGTAGGATATCGGTATACAAAAGCACAATGAAATGGTTTAGACAGGAAAGAAATTTAAATGAAGACATGAGGGGGCCCTCTTACACACGAGTACACCTCTCATGATTCGCGTTTATCTCTTATCTGGAAAATAACCTGCTTCGGAGCAGGTTACATGTACAGCACAAGTTACCATGGCGATGTACCCCGGTAAGAATTGAAACCAGCTTCGTTGCACTGAAAACCCACAGTTAACCCTGAAGTTACCTCACTAACTACAAATCTTGCTTCGTAGTACAGTACATTAGTACAGTACATCAT
Organism: Hollardia meadi; assembly: GCA_037974645.1. Classification (NCBI taxonomy): domain Eukaryota; kingdom Metazoa; phylum Chordata; class Actinopteri; order Tetraodontiformes; family Triacanthodidae; genus Hollardia; species Hollardia meadi. Next base: position 4,225,590 of record JBBPCS010000672.1, read on the forward strand.
TCACCAGTCACCCAGCTGAACGGATTATTTTCTCCGATATAAGACCCGCACTGCATGGACATTCACTTCACTCCACTGGTTCCTGTATGCTTTATTGCTGTGAAAAGTACATGGGACAGCACAACCTTTCCGGGCGAATTCTTTATAGGGTGTTGTATTGATGTATGAGTGTTTTCTGTATGATTTTACTCTAATGATTAGAGGCACTGCTTTTAGTGTTTTTAAACGTTGTGTGTAATGCTGCAGTAATATCGCAGCACATTTAAGCAGCAAAAATTAAAAACTGAAGTTACAACCTTGAAAGGACAGAAGAAACTCTCCAGAGGAAAGAGCATTACACTTTTAACTTCTGAAATATTGTTTTAGACAGCTTTGAAAGGAGCTCAGAATTTATCAGGAGGACTGCTGCTGTACCTGGACTTTGTGTGAGGCCTTCTGGATGTGTAGAACAGAGAGCAAAGCTGCTGAGTGTCGTGCCAACTGTGCCTAGATTTTACCGTATTCCACAAAGCTATAAGTACGATCTGAGCACCAGATTTTTCTCAAATATAATGGAACTAGATTACACTTGTCTCGTGGTGCTCAAAACCAATAAAATACATTTTTAAAAAACTCAACAGTACTGTCTTTCCAGAAATCATGTCCCGTTTATGCCAGATCATCCACAGGCCTTGATTATGAGCAGTTTCATGTAGGAATTATTTTGTTTCTGTGTCACCATGCAGAAGGAAGTGTGAATATACTCATGGATGAAAGGCTAGCTAACGTTACAGCTGAGGAGACACCGTTAATGTTTGCATCCCGCCCTCTCACAAGCCTCTCAGCCTGAGCAGAGGCATGTTTCCTTCTGCGCAGGGATACAAGAAAATGGTTCCTACATGAAACTGTTCACAACAAGGTCTTTGAATTATCTTGAGTAACCGAGTCATGATTTCTGGAAAGAGACATTGCTGTTGAGTTTTTCAAATGTATTTTTTGGCACTTTGACCACCACAAGATAAGTGCAATCTAGTTCCATTATATTTGAGAAAAGCAAGAATCTCTACAGTTTATCTCCACAACGGAGGAGCTTGCAGCAAAGCAATCTAGATGGATAAATATCACTACAAGCCAGAGGAAGAATATCTTTTTCTGATTTCTCTTAGAAATAATGTTTTTACTTTGCCAATTGTTTGTACAGTCTGACTCCTCTGTATATGCGTGTGTGTTACTCTCTAGTCATACATCCAGTGTAAGCATGTGGACTACCGGTCAGAGCGGATAGAGGACTACTATGACATCCAGCTTAGCATAAAAGGAAAGAAGAACAGTAAGTATCGACATCAACACAATTCCATTGCTTTTGTCAAACTATGGAACAGTGGTTCTGCACCATCAGTTTATCTTTTTACTGAAATAGACTGACTTCCCCATGTTTCCCCACACATTGAAAGGACGTGGCATTTCCTGCTGCAAGAAGTTTTGAAGTTTGTTGATTTGAATTATTTTAAAGTAATTAATTACCAATATGGATAATCATCTTTGCTTACTGCTTATTTCCAGTCTTCGAGTCATTCAAAGATTACGTTGCAACCGAGCAGTTAGATGGAGACAACAAATACGATGCAGGAGAGCATGGCCTACAGGTGAGGCTTCACAGTAACTGGATCTAAATTATTTATGTCTTTTGTCTCCAATTTATTTCCGTTTTAGTTAAGTTTTTCTGCCTCTGTGCTGGTGATAGCCGTGCCTGGAAGCATTATGCTTTCTGTTTTTTTGGTTGTTGTTGCTATATGTCAATTTAAGCTTAAATTTAAGTATTTAAACTCATTGCAATCCCCACATTTTTGTCGATGTGAAATTTAAATGTGATACACTTTATAATGCAGCTTGTAAACTGATTTTAAAAGGTTAGCTATGAATTAAAGAAACAGATTTACAAAATACCAAATAATCAGGTCCACAAGCTGGAAAGGTTGCATTTCTGATTGCATTAAATGTTTCCATTTCTTGTAACATCTGAAAAAGCACTAAACAATATGCATATGTGGTCTAAAATCAAATCCTGAGGCATACTACCTCAATGTTGGCATGGAAGACAAGCAGGCACAATAAAGAGAATGTCTGGCTGGAGTGCATTAAAAGATTTGACATATCCGTTAACGTACACATAAAGGGTTAGCGAATGAATGTCAATGGGACGTTTGTTTGTATTGCAGGAAGCGGAAAAAGGAGTGAAGTTTCTTACCTTCCCTCCAATCCTTCATCTGCAGCTGATGAGGTTCATGTATGACCCACAGACCGACCAAAATATCAAGATTAACGACAGGTAGAACAAACACGCCAGACCCCTCACTCTCACAGTCTCGCATGTACATTCTTTTTAGTATGCTCACTTACTTACATAGTCATCACTTTAGAGACGCTCTGGTCCATGTTAACATGGGTTAAAGGAGCGGTCTATTTCCAGAAACGGCTCTTGAGCCTACTCTCTGAACAGCATGCCCTGACCTCCTGCACTAAGACAGTGACAAAGTGAGTCATTGAGAATTTCTTCCTCGAGGCCGTATCATTCTGTGTAGAGCTTTGTGGGAGCTAATGGTGTTTTAACAATCTGCTAGGATAATGTGACACTTTCAGAACACGCACACACTTGTAGCCATCCAGAATAGCCAATTTCCTCTTGTAGCGTCTCAAAGGACTCTGAGTCATCCTTGTGATGCTGCCATCAGCTCCTGGCCAGCTGAGGGCTTTGGGTATATATACACTCGCACACACACATTAAACTGCTGCTTTCTCTCTTGCTTTCTTTCTTGCATGAATATATTGCTCATTGTCTTAATGTTTGACTCTACTCTTTCAAATTTCTGCCCTCCTCTTTTTTTGTCCATATGGCTTTCTTCCCCATTTTCTCCTGCCTGCCATCTCATGTCTCGTTTTCCATCCTCCCTCTCTCTCTCTTTGTGTTCTCACACTCATGAATCCATCTCTCCCCATCCCCATCGTTCGTCTTGTCTATCCTCTCTGCTTCTCCCTCCTCCTCACTCTATAGGTTTGAGTTTCCAGATCAGTTGCCCCTGGATGAGTTCCTTCAGAAGCCAGACTCCAAGGACCCAGCTAACTACATCCTGCATGCAGTGTTAGTGCACAGTGGGGACAACCATGGCGGTCACTACGTCGTCTATCTTAACCCAAAAGGAGACGGCAAAGTGAGTCTCAAGGAACCAATAGTGAGAACAATTTTTTTAAGCACCTTTCACCCAAAAATTCTGTGGGCATGGTTGGGGGTTTTGCACTGCTATACAATAACAACAACAACAAAACAAATTAAGACTGTGCATAAAGAATTTTTGTCATTATGTAGTTGGTTATTTTAGTTAATATGAAGACATTGGAGGTAACAATTAGGATTTTGGATATGCAGAAACAATCAATATTAAAGAATAGCTTCTAACTACAGCCATAGCCAAATAGACCTGAGCCAAGGTAAACAAAAATAAATAAATATTAGCTGCCATATTATAAAGATGTTAAAAGTGGGCTGAAGCATTTGCTGAGATACCCACTCGGATTCAAAGTTGACAATTACTGGTCAGAATAACTACTCAACAGAAGGGAAGAAGAAGAACACAATTCAAAACCAGTTTTGAGTTGGCTACATAGACAAGTAAATATTGCCTTGGCCAGAGTCCAGCTTTTGGCTGACAATGCATGTGACATCATTTAAGTTCAGTCTTTGTATTGTTTTTTCACACCATGAAAAATCTACTTATTTAAAGTAATAGTCTGCTACTTACACACCCACTCACCTGCTGACCTCCCAACTCATACATTAGTGCAAAGTATTGCTGTAAGAGGAAAACACTGAGCCATTATAGATTTTCTAACATAACACAGTTTTAGTTTTATGAATTTGCATGTTGATATAGATAGAAAGCATGATTTCACATTAATGGTCGTCTTAAGTGCTCTGTTTTCTCTTCGTCTCCCTTTTTCTTCCTTGGCTGCCTTTTGCCCCACTCTTGCTCCGCTGTCTTCCTCATATCTCCACCACCTCCCTCCCTCCGCCCTCTTGCCTGTCATTCTTTCTCTCTCACCAGTGGTGTAAGTTTGATGATGACGTGGTGTCGCGGTGCACCAAGGAGGAGGCCATAGAGCACAACTACGGTGGACATGACGATGACCTGTCAGTGCGCCACTGCACCAATGCATACATGTTGGTCTACATCCGTGAGTCCAAGCTCAGTAAGTAACATACTCCTTCTCCTTCTGCCTTTCTGGCTAGTATTAAACAAAACCTGGTGCTAGAGAGACTGCCAAACACTGCTAAACACATGAAAGATTCCTCTGAACTGAATTCCTCGTTTAGTACTACATACTGCATAAATATAACGCAGGCATGAGGGAAATTCAATTCCTGTTTCTACTGTGACTAAAGTAAGCACAAAAGTTACTGTATTGCACTCTGTCTGCTCTATAATTCTCACTTGCATCTCTCCCTATGTCCCAGGTGAGGTGCTACAGCCAATGACTGACGTGGACATCCCCCAGCAGCTGGTGGAGCGTCTGCAGGAGGAAAAAAGGGTAGAGGCACAGAAGAGGAAGGAGCGCCAAGAGGCTCACCTCTACATGCAGGTCCAGGTAGGAAACCAGGACTGCTGTTTTAAGTGCCTCTAGATACTGTGATGCAAAAGTGCTGAAGTGCAAGCTATGTAGTGCATATAGCAAGTGCTAATAGTATATATAAGAAAGCCATATGAAGGTACAGTAGGAACCTGGAGGCTTTCCTGACATGTTGCAGTCACAGGTAGGTAGATTTGGTCTTGCATACTACGATGTGAGGAAAGTGCTGCTCATCACATTAGGCCTGCAATAGTGTATAACTGATAAGATTTAAAATTGAGATGGTCTTGTGTTGTTGTGGATATGACCATACCAAGATCTATGGTGGGGTCGACATCTGTCCATCTTTCATTTTAGAGGGGTTATATTTATAATTTACTTTTGTTGGGAAGCTTTTATTGCACTCACAGTAACATAATGCTATGTTTACTTCACATGCCTCTCCTCTGCTCCCCTCCGTATATCAGTACAGTAATCGAGGGCAAGATAGCTAGGCTAGCCAGTTATTTTAACACTTACTGAGGCAAATTTCCAAACAGGCTAATTACTTAAACAAGTCTTAACTGACCTTACAGTGGTACAATAATTAAGGGATAATATACAGCGAGTCAGTCATTGTGAAAAAATGATGCAGGACCCTGACATGGAGGGATCTTGAATCACTGTATAGGCTGTATATTATCCCGCTTATTACATTGTTTGACACAAAATAATATTTTTGATATGTTTTTAGCGATTCAAAAATTAATATATTGCTTTTCCTAAAGAAAATAGTCCATTAGATTCTATGGTTGGAACTGCGTCCATAGCAACAATGTAAACCCTGTAGCCTTCTTTAGATTAGCATAGTGTCGGAATTCACATTAAAACTGAACATTTCCATTGATGTTGAAGTGAGACAAGGTGAATGGGAATTCTTTGGGAATGTTGATGTTGACGTTTTTGTCCTAATTTATCTCTACAAAGTCTGTCATTCTGTGGCCACAACTATTAGCTTTCAGTTACTCCATCAGGAAACACCAGGGAAGATTTTTCAAATATTAATTTTAATAGATTTGGAGGGCATAAAACTTTGGATTCATGGTTAATGGCTGAACTGTCCTCAGTAAAGAAAACATTGAACAAAATTAAATAATATTATGGCCAGTCAGCTGACATTAAATTCACTGGACTTGTTTCTGCGGATTGATATGATTGGAGTCTATGATCTGCAGCGGTCCGCCAGAAATAACAGACATGCAGTCATTGATCAATCAGAAGAGAGTATTCAACAAAGCCATGTAATAAATACTCTTCAACACCGATGAGACAGTGCATCATGAAATTCAGAGGAAGAATAGTGCTATTGTGCTGTATGGACCTTGTTGCAGTCATATTGTAATTAACATCGTCAGTGACTTCTACACCACTAACATATAGCAGAGAGGGTGAGCGGAAAGAGAAGGAAGTGGAACCGAACCCATGATTTCAAAATAAAATTTCCAAATGAATGAATGGATATTAAATTGCATGTCAGGCCTGTACAATTAGAGAGGAAAAACTGCTGCTTTAATTGTCTCTTGCAAGAAAATACATTCATCCAAAAAAGTGGTCAGATATATTGCATAGGTGGATGATAATATCTCCTATCTTCCTGTCTTCCTCTTCTGGCTAGATGGTGACAGAGGACCAGTTCTGCGGTCATCAGGGCAATGATATGTATGATGAGGAGAAGGTGAAGTACACAGTCTTCAAGGTCCTGAAGAGCTCTACCCTGCAAGAGTTTGTCCAGAACCTCTCCCAGACCATGGTGAGACTCATGAGTGTGTGTGATGGGAATAAAATAGTGTGTGTGTGGGTGGGTGTGTGTGTGATTTGATGTTCAGATGTTTTGTTACCACAAAGATCTCCAGACTAACCTAATTTGAAATAATTAGATTTTGAAATTTCTAACTTTTGTTGCTTAAGATTATTGAAAAGTTAATGGGAAGGGATGCATAGATGAATAGATGAAAAATGTTGTCTTAAATGGCCACAAAATGCAACAAAATGGTTTTAATGTAGAGCCCTGCTATGACACTTCTTACCATACCATTCTCTCATCTTCTACTTTAATTTTTTTTTCCTCTATCATGTAGTTACTTTCCACCTTTTTTGTGATATTAAGTCCTTTTTTGCTGTGCAAATGAAGTGAAAATTGAATTAAACCCACCTACTGATTTGCTGCAGGGTTTCCCACAGGACCAGATGAGGCTGTGGCCCATGCAGGCCCGGAGCAATGGAACCAAGCGACCCGCCATGCTCGACTATGAGGCTGACTGCAACAAGTCGGTAAGTCTTTACAACTTGTGTAACCTGTGCAGGTATTTCTGTTTCAACTGTTGTATTACTTCCTGTCAGGTGAGAAGCTACCACTGTCATTATTGTGCCTCCAGTCCAGATGTAGTTCTGAGACATGTTTAGTTTACCTCGCAAGAAGCAGAAGGAAACTGTACCGTTGTCCTACTTTTAGACATTAATTAGAGTTGAGCTGTTGGTCCTTTTAACTGACACTATATCTTTTAACCAGATGAAGGATTTTATTCATAGGACGTCTTATTTAAGTTATCAGAGAAACAAGCTGAGCTAACATTAGCAGCACAGCTCGGCTCTCAGTCCCTCTGACATTCAGTCTGCTGAAGAGTGTCAGAGAGACTCTGATTTTTAACATGGAACTGCCTCATGCAGTTGTCTAATCGGGCAAGTGAAAATTAAATGTGGTGTCTGTAACGTTACCTGAAAATAAATTTCGTACTGTGTTGCTGAAGCAGAGCTTTTCCAGCTGAGCTGCATGCCTGAATCTGTCTGAGAAAAATCTGACATACTGAACACTGAAGAAGTTCATTCTGAGGTGAACAAGATCAGACACAAGTTAATGTTATTAATGTTAAATATCTTAGCAATGGTTTGTTTGAGAGAGTTAATTTGTTGCCCAGAACCTAACCATTATGCCATTGTACGAGGGCTGCGATTGAGTACTTTGTAATCCAGCCTTGAACTGCAGCATCTTTTTGGAGACATTGTAAAAAAAATCCATAATGCTAAATCTGACCTTGGATGTCTTCTGTGATTATTTATCCATTTCTCATATTTAAAAAAAAAAAAAAAAGGTAAATTTTGTTTTTGGCATGGTTGTTAACCGTCCATTGGTAATCCCATGATGGTGAGAGTGTGTTGACCATGGTGTTATTGCACCATGGAATTATTGCACAGAATATTAGTTACCAGTGTCAGTAGTGTAGGGCTGAAGATAAATGAGAAACAGGTAATATGTATGGACAGAGGTCAAGAAGTCCAAGGGCCAGTCTATTGATTTAGTGTCCCACACTCCAAGGGAGGAGTTGCAAAGTTTAATAGCCACAGGCAGGAATGACTTCCTGTGGCGCTCTGTGGTGCCTCTCGGTGGCATAAGTCTCGTGCTGAATCCACCTGCATCGCTGTCAGCTTCCCACCCAGTAGAGCTGGACGGATGCTGTTGAACACACTGTAGAAATCAAAGAATATGATCCACAGTGCTCGCCGACTTGTCCAGGTGAGAGTAGACGTGGTGTAGCAGGTAAATGATGGCATCCTCAACTCCCAGGTGGGGCTGGTAGGCGAACTGGAGGGGGTCTAAGAGTGGCCTGACCATGAGCCGGAGCTGCTCCAGAACATTTCTCTCCAGGGTCTTCATGCTCTTCAGTCTGTAGTCCTTGGAGCCACTGGGACGTGGCGTCTTCGGCATAGGAACGAGGCAGGACGTCTTCCACAGCAGGGGACCATCTGAAGACTCAGGCTCATGTTGAAGACATGGTACATAGTACTCCACATAGCTGAGGAACACAGGTTTTGAGCACCCTGGGGCTGACACCGTCAGCCTTGCCTGAGTGGAGTCTCCTGAGCTGTCTTCTCACATGGTCAGCTGTGAAGCCCATCAATGTCCTCTCAAAACAGCCCTGAAGTGTCTCATAAGCCTTCTCCGACCATCTCCTCACTGTCCTTGTGGTCTCAGGCTGACTTTTCACCAGAGGCACGTAGCAGGGGTCGAGGTGCACAAGATTGTGGTCTGACCTACCCAGTGGGGGGAGGGAAGAGGAGCTGACTTTTTTTGACGGCCAATATGGCCGTTAGTATTCCAGAATTCCGGCCATATAGAACAACTACCGGACATATGTTTTAAATAGTTTACATTTAAACAGCAATAAAACATAAACGCTAGGATCCAACAGATGTATTTTATTAAAAGAAGTCAGCAGAATTAACTCTTCACAAACTTTGAGAACTGAGCATATAGGCTACAACAATACAATAAAACGAATAGCCTTGCTATTGTTAATTAAATAAAGACATTAGCCTACATTTAATGCACGTCTCTTTAATTCCAAGCCCGTCAAATGAAATAACTTGAACAGAAAAAAACGAAAAAACAATAGGCTGGTCGGTCCTAGGGTTGTCAAAAAATATTGATACTCAGATACTAATCGATACTAAAAATTTGTATTCGATACGATGCTCATTTGCAACAGTATCGATACCAACAGTGCCTTCTTCGCCTCCTCCAGACACACAACTACACACACAGCAGCGCTGCAGACAGGCAGGCACACAGCCCCTCCAGTCCCATCAGTAGCAGCTGAATACTTAATTGTCGTGCACAATACCGGCAGCTGGGCTGTGTCGCTAGCATAAAGCTAATTTAATATGGCAAGTGCTGCTGCAGGACCTTCGCGACCAATTTTAGTCGAAAATGAAAAAAGGAAAAGTGCCGTTTGGAAGTATTTTGAGTGTGACCACAATTGCACCATCTGTTGTTAAGTAGAAGAGCAAGCCCCCCTCCTTTACGCTTACTGCTCTCAGTGCAATCCCTGACAGCCCGAACAGTCTGAAAGCCATCGATGGAAACGTGGTCGGGTATATCCTCGTATAGCCATGTTTCAGTAAAACACATACTACACTCCCGGAACTCCCTCCGACTCCTGGCTAGCGCCGTTAGCTCATCCATTTTATTTGCCAGCAATCTCACATTGCCCATGATGAGAGAGGGGAGACACGGCTTATATCTCCTCTTCTCCCTTCCCATTCTTCTCGACCCAGCTCTCTTCCCTCGTCGCTTTGTTCCTCCTCTGCATCCTCTGTGTGTCTTTCTCTGGGTTTCTGCGGGAATATCAACTGTTCCAATCGTCAAGCCAGCTTCAGTGTGATCAACTAATCCCTGGAGTAAATAATGCGGCCATGAAGTTGTGCGATGGTAGCTTGTCTGAATGAAAGTAGTAATTGAAGTGTGAAAAAAACAGGCCAGAAGTGTTTCGACCAGCATGGTAACTTTAACGAACTACAACAAGTATAAAAAAGAAATAAGCTAAGGAGCAACTACAACAGGCTGCATGCACAGTTGGCACATGTGCAAAAAATGTACAATATTCTGGGCATAGAGCGTGTTCCACCCTTGTATATAAAATGGATTTTTTTTGAAAGTATGTGCATTTTGCGTTTCAGATGATTGACTTGAGCGACAACGAGAACCCCTGGACAATATTTCTGGAGACTGTGGATCCAGAGATGGCGGCCAGTGGGGCCACATTACCCAAGTTTGACAAAGACCGTAAGTCCCATACACCAACCCTCATCCAGCTCATTGTCCGTTTCAACAGTGTTTCACACATTGTGGCACTTTATATTGTTAATGGTGTTTGATTTAGAGAACCCAACACTTGTTCTTTGAGTGTAGAAGTCTCAGTTTTAAGCTTATGGCAGTGTAGCATGACTCGACATCATTGCTCCATTTAATGTTTAAGGCTGTATTTGTTTACATTCTGTTGGTGTTCTTTAATGACAAGAAATGCTGCTTCACAGGTTATGATCACTGGGTGATTACTGTTAACACTGTAGAAACACTGAATAATGTTATATATTGGGAGTAGTTAGTTTTAGATTTATTTTTTTAAATCTTGCGTGAGTAGGCCTTCCAAAGCTAAAAACATAATTTTGTATTTTTTGTATTTTAATGTTAACAAACATAACATACTGTTCACTTTAATATTTTCTTTGTTTGGACCAAGTTGTTTTCATTTGTCGCTATGTCGTAAGAGCTACTTTTTTTTCTCATCTTTTTTTTTTACTTTGTCTCTTTATTTTCAGATGATGTCATGTTGTTCTTAAAGATGTATGACCCCAAAACCAGAAGCTTAAATTATTGTGGACATATCTACACACCTATATCCTGCAAAATAAGTAAGTGGTGGCAACAATAAATCTATTTTAAGCTTAAAAATGCATTGAATTAAATGATCAAATCATGTATCTGTTTCTCTTCTCTCTCTGTAACCAGGAGACCTTCTGCCAGTCATGTGTGAGAGAGCAGGGTTTCAGCAGGAAACTAGCCTTATCCTCTATGAGGTGATCTATTTATGTAGCACTCACTTACTGGCACATTCTCTGTTTTTTTTCTCACTTGTTCTCACTCTTCACTCGCTCCTTCACACGTTCGTGTTTTCATGCTCTTTTATCTGACACACAAGCGTTGCCTCACAAACTCTCTTGTGCACCCTTTCAAACTGTAATATATAGCATTGCTTCTTTTTGTCATGCTTAAACTTCTGTAGCTTTGCATGTTTACAAATTCTTTACCAAATAGTCTTGTGCACTTACACAGGTTCACTTTCACCACATTTGCTATGATACCTTGTGTGTTACAGGAAGTAAAGCCCAATCTAACAGAGCGGATACAGGACTATGATGTCTCTCTGGACAAGGCCCTGGATGAGCTCATGGACGGGGACATCATTGTCTTCCAGAAGTAAGACTATTTTGTGTGTGTGTGCACGCTAGATTTTTAATTAAAAATAAAACATATCATAAGGAAGAACATGAACTCAAC